>CM060608.1:23008666-23571166 GCA_030578255.1 Tiaroga cobitis | reverse complement strand
ATATTATGTTCTAATAAAAGCTGTTCTTTTGAACCTTCTATTCATCAAAGAAAAGAAAGTTGAACAATTTCCACAAAAACAGCACAACTGTTTTCAACTGTGATAATAAGACATATTTCTTAAGCCGCAAATCGGCATTTTCAAATGATTTTTGAAGGATCATGTGACACTGAGTAATGATGCTGAAAATTCAGCGTTGCCATCATAGGAATAAATTAAATAAAATATATTAAAAAGATGTTTTAAATTGTAATGAAATTTTACAATATTACAGTTTTTACTGTATTTTCTATCAAGTTAGTGCAGGTGAACATAAGAGATTTCTTTCAAAAACATTAAAAAATCTTATGACCAAACTTTTGAGCTTAAAGATATTTCTGCTGTCTAGATTTACTGGCCCATGTTGGGCTGCATTTCGTTTTTAACACAGATGATAGAAGAGACTTGACTGAACACAGAAAGTAGACTGTACAAAATTGAAAATAATGACATTTTAATGCTGCTGGAAAGACTAGGAGACTGTACATGTACATTTTAAAATATATTAAAATAGAACATTTGAATATTTTGAATTGTAATAATATTTAACAATATTAATATTTTACTGTATTTTTGAACAAAAAATGCAGTCTTGGTGAGCATAAGAGACTACTTTTATGCTTTTGAATATTACCAACCCCACTTTTTTATAAACAATAGTATATATAATAACAGAATTCTTAAAGGAATAGTTCACCAAAAAATTAAAATAGACTGATGTGTGAGTTGATTGTTTACATGTGAATAAAATCCTAAATTCAATCTGTTCATCATATAAAGCAATCAAAAAATTTAGACTAAACCGCTCAAATCATATGGATTAGTTTTATGATCTCTTTGTGATTTTTTTGAAGCGTCAAAGTGGTAGTTGCGTAGCTGTCAATGGAGGGACAGAAATATCTCAGATTTCATCAAAAAGATCTTCATTTGTGTTCCAAAGATGAACGAAAGTCTTACGGGTTTGGAACGACATGAGGGTGAGCAATTAATTTACAGAATTTAATTTTTTTGGTGAACTATCCCTGTCATTTTTGAGTCAACTAATCTAAACTAAATCCTTTTAAATAGTGTAAAATGCCATATTAGAATTACACTGTCATTAAGTATTTAATAAATTTGAGTTTAATGCCCTAGCCATTATCTGGATGATTGTACTCACATTTGAGTACATGTATGGTAATTGATCATACTCCACTACACCATAAAGCGCAATTGATTTTCTGTGGTTGAAGCCTCATCTAAAGGGTACAGACTCAACAGTCATCTTTAATAGTCCCTGTCTATTCATTTTTCACCATTGAAAAATGCATTATTTGTATTCATTATTGTGTATAGAAGTAAAAGACTGGATGAGGGCAACAATAATGCACACTGCTGGATTGGATCTGCATCTTTTCAGCTTGGATCTCCACAAACACTAAAGATGGGAAGAAAAGGCTTCTCAGCTCATTTATTTCAGCCTGGCTCTGTGTGCATTTTACACACCGCCTGTGAGCTAATTCTATTGCACGGCGCAGCGTGTCCAACGTCACCGAAGCATTAGCCAGAGGTTGTCTGGTCAGCAAGACAACTCGTGTTGCGATCATTCAACGCAACAATGGCTAGTTTCAGTGGTGACTAATTGCAGAACAGATGTGAAGGTATTTACGGTACATGCTGACCACTGAACTGCAAGATCCGATCTGTGAGGTTCCTGCACGTTATCGACCGAAATGAAAAAATGCAGTTTCATATCTATGATTACGAAAGCGAGAGCGATGAGAGAGTAAAGAGAGATAAAAAGCAGCAGTGTGAGGAGAGGGAAGGAGAAAACACAGTTGACTTCCTCTGTCGTTACTTACACCTGCAGTAGGATGCGATCTCCATAGCAACAAGACTTGCCAACAGCGTGCAGAGCTGATTTTGAGGTGGTGATCTTAAACACCCCCTTTCGCTCCTTTTTACTGCAGTGTTACCGTAGAAGACATCCATTGCTCTCTCTTCACAGTGTTGCTGCTGTGTCATTAACGAACACTAACACAGAAAAAGAGCGTTAAATACAAAATGCTGCTTAATAAATCACTTTAAAGATTTTGAAGTGTTAATACCTCAACGACATACCGAAACAGAGCAGCTTTGCTTGATTTTGAAGTTGCAATTAAAACCTATACTGTAACCCCTTTTTTCCATGAAATACGGGAACTGCACTGAAGATCGCACATCTGAACTGTATCAAACACAAACTTTCTGCTTTAAAGGCCTAAGGTGGTTATTATAGAACCACTGGATTGTAAACCTACTTTAGTTACTACGAACCAATCTGCAGGCATTTTTTTAGATGGCTGATGTTGAAATACGCTGGCTTATATGGTGTACAGTGAGTGTACGGATTTGTGTTTTGCATAAATAAGCGTTCAAAGCATCGTATAACCTGAGGCTAACTGTAAAAATCCAGATAACCAGTGACAACCAATGCAATGAGTTCTAATTGGATGCCCCAAATTTACAGATTCAAATAATGCAGGGCTCACATTGGCTTTGCCCTCGGAGTGAAAATGGCCAGCTTTCAGTTAAACACCTTCCTCTGGACCTGCTCCTTATCCCTAGCTTACTCAGCTGCCGAGATTTGCAAGCAAAGTGCAGCCTCATCATCCGCTTTGATAATGAGCCTGATGACCATGCCTCATGGACAATCACTTGCATGTGAACGCCATCTGCTGGAATCACACAGAAATCAAGGTGCAGGAATTCTGTGTGCATGTTTACCGTTGAACGTGGGACAGGTTTATTTAGTTTTCCATCAATTGCTGATGGACAAAATCAAGTCCCGTCCTATATTTTTCTTGTCCGAGAAGCTGTTTCACTTGGATATATACATCACAATAAGGAAGAAAAGACTATTTTAAGTTCCATTTCAAGCCAATTTTAATTTTATTGGTAACAAAAAAAAATTTGTTAAACCCGGCCTAAGCTAATTTGTTGGTCTTAGCTTATCAGGTTCGATGGTTTTAGATTGGGCAAGATGACCATGGCTATGCTCTTCTTCACTTTGTCATTTAATCTGAATATCAATATTTGTGAGATTTAGTCAGACTAAACAGTTTTGAGTTTAAATTATCTTTTTTTGTGTCTCTGGAAAATAGTGATCTATGACATTGTATTATGGTGAATCAAAGGTTTGTGTGTCAATTCTTAAAAGAGGTATCTGTGGGGACATTAATGTTTTTATATTTGTAGAGCAAATAATATTGTTTTTATTTTGAAGAGGAAAGATAAAATTAGATCATTTTGGGTAAGATGGCACAGAAAGATCCAAGTGGCATGTTTTTACTATTGTTATACATATATATATATATATATATATATATATATATATATATATATATATATATATACACACACACACACTGAACAAAATTAGAAACACAGCACTTTTGTTTTTGCCCCCATTTTTCATGAGCTGAACTCAAAGATCTAAGACTTTTTCTATGTACACAAAAGGCCTATTTCTCTCAAATATTGTTTGTTTGATTTTCTGTCTAAATCTGTGTTAGTGAGCACTTCTCCTTTGCTGAGATAATCTATCCACCTCACAGGTGTGGCATATCAAGATGCTAAATAGACAGCATGATTATTGCACAGGTGTGTCTTAGGCTGGCCACAATAAAATATATATATTAAAAAAAAGTTTGTTGATTGTGGCATGTAGAATGTGTGTCCACTCCTCTTCAATGGCTGTGTGAAGTTGCTTGATGGCAGACAACGTGTATGGCGACGTGTGGGTGAGCGGTTTGCTGATGTCAACGTTGTGGATCGAGTGGCCCATGGTGGAGGTGGGGTTATGGTATGGGCAGGCATATGTTATGGACAACAAACACAGGTGCATTTATTGATGACATTTTGAATGCACAGAGATACTGTGACGAGATCCTGAGGCCCATTGTTGTGCCATTCATCCAAGACCATCACCTCATGTTGCAGCATGATAATGCACGGCCCCATGTTGCAAGGATCTGAACACAATTCCTGGAAGCTGAAAACATCCCAGTTCTTGCATGGCCAGCATACTCACCGGACATGCCACCCATTGAGCATGTTTGGGATGCTCTGGATCGGCGTATACGACAGCGTGTTCCAGGTCCGGCCAATATCCAGCAACTTCGCACAGCCATTGAAGAGGAGTGGACACACATTCTACAGCCCCCCCCCCCCCCCCACCTTTTATTCTGGCCAGCCTAAGGCACACCTGTGCAATAATCATGCTGTCTAATCAGCATCTTGATATGCCAGGTGGATGGATTATCTCGGCAAAGGAGAAGTGCTCACTAACACAGATTTAGACAGATTTGTGAACAATACTTGAGAGAAATAGGCCTTTTGTGTACATAGAAAAAGTCTTAGATCTTTGAGTTCAGCTCATGAAAAATGGGGGCAAAAACAAAAGTGTTGCGTTTATAATTTTGTTCAGTGTATATATATTAGGCTACATCCATACGCACAATAGCTATCTAAATGGTGACATTCCAATCACACAAAACTTTCTGCATTTTTACATTTTTAAAAAAGTAGGCAAACACACACACACACACACACACCTACTCTAGCAGAAGGGTGATCAGCTAAACCACCTTGGGCTGGTTTAAAACTAAAACGGTGCTCTGAAAGCTGGTCTTTTACTGAATTTATATGTAAATATTACATGCTAAATATATCACATCTATAAGTTTTAAATTTCACATATCATAAAAATGCTTTCTCTAGATATACTATCAAAGTACTAACAATGAGATCAGAGACACGATGTAAATCATCGTATAAATATGTATATGTGTCCATAAATAATAAATATGTGTCCATTTGAATATACAATCATAAATGTTTACCATGACACTTCCTCATCTGAGCATGCTCTACATTTATGATAACACCATTAGATTTTAAAGTGACAAATAAATCTGAATCATCTCACAATGTGAGACAGAACAAGCACAAAGGTTAAAGGGAACAATCATTTCATGTCATCTGCGCCCTTCAGCTAGCATTTCCTCTCCTCACTCAATGGTGAATAATAGATATTGAGATGCATCTGAATTCAGCCTCTCCACGCCATTCATCATTAGTACATAGCCTCTTTATTTTATACCACATGCAAGCCACAATTAGTGTCAGCGTGGAAAACACTGGAACAGCACTCTACATGCTCCGCTGCACTATTAGCACACAGTTTAAACACACTCACTAACAGTGTTTATTGCCAGTACACAGAGATTAGGCTAATAATTCATATCACTTGTTAAATAAAAAGATACAGCACACCATACTATCTAACAATACATTTATCAATCATATTAAGTTTGAAGTGATTGTTTAACATCTTTATTTGAGCTCTTATCATATCTAAAGTTCTTCAGTTTACCACCATAGTGACAGACACTCTACTTTATACAACACACATATACAGTATATGTATTGTCTGTATGCAAATGAAATAAAACAATATAGTTAGTCTGGCAGCTTTAATGTGTCAAACCCCAAACACATTTTTTTTTTCCAATTTATTTTGCACGTGCAACCTCTTCTAAAGTGAATTACATTGAGGTCCCTTCCTGTAATAGCTGGTTTGTTGTCATGGACACAGCTATAAAAAAAAAACTAAAAAAAACTATGATCTGTGTCCATAGCAACTGAGTGAATTTCAGTACAGCCAAAAATGGTTTTGGGGAAAAAGTCTTTCAGGCACTACAGGCAAATACGTGGGGTCCATCTTTCACGTTTTAAAAACCACATCAAATGCTAAAAGTTACGAAACAGCGTCACTCACAATTAAAAGCTTAGTTCCAAATCCAGTCTTTGGAAAGAAGTGACTGATTTACCCTTTGCTTCTCAGTGGCCTATCTCAGTTTAATATATGAACATACGGTATATGATATATGAATACATGTGAACATGGGCAGTGATATTAAATATTTTTCACCATGCTCAATGATATTCTGTACAATGTGTATTCTCTATTATGAAGCCGATGAGTGCTTTGTTTAGAAATAGAAGAAGACATTCTAGAAAAGCCACTGTATCCCTTGAGAAATAAAGTTGATGACTATTTTTAGAAACTCAGTTGTACAGCCCCCTGCTGGTGAAGGTGCTGTGCTGCACTTCTGCTAGAAGAGAGGAAGATGTGTTGCTGAGCAAGTAACAGGATTATATCACTACATTATGAGCACCACAACAGCCAATAAACTGAGGTTTGATGGGTAAATGTAAAGGATGCATAAAAAACTTGTAAATTTAGACGTAAAATTGTTCCTGCAGTTTAACTTGCAGTTTAACTTGCAGTTTAACTTACAGTGCATGAGACTGGCAATGGCAATGTTGTGGGTTCGAAAATATAATTACCACCAACTGTACAGTAGCTTTGGATAGAAATATAATGTAAAAAACACCATCACAAACTTACGTGGTTGGAACTACTGCTGTTTGGACACATAATTTCCTGTTAAATGACATGTGGACTTGAATAGATCATGCTCTTGGGCACAATAAGCAAGCTAACATTCAGTAGTTTACATTCTATATCTATGTTCAATCTATTTAAATATAAACATTTTAATCTATATATTTTAGCGTGTCAACTAGAGCTGTGTCAAAAAGAACACGAAAAACCCATGTGATCTCATTCCTAACCAGGGCCGGCTCTAGCCCTTTGGTTGCCCTAGGCGGGACTGATTTTTGTGCAAAATGTTGTGCATTTTAATGTTTAATTCATGTTTAAATCAAATTTAAATGTTAAATTCATCAATCTGGTGCAATTGAAACCTCTTTTAGTTACAGTGTCTGTCTACATTACACTGCTACATAATAGGCTATATTGTAAAACAAATGCAGTGAAAAATAAAGGAAACTTTCATAATTAGTTTTGTACAAATTTCTATACTTGTAAGTAAGCTATATACTTGGAAGCAACTCAGCGCCGCCAATTAAGCAAAACAAAACGAATGGGCTACCGATGTACGAGTTTTATGGGCCGTTAAGACAAAAAATAAATAAAGGCTATGAGATGTATCCAATATTATCTGTCTGCAGTCCCGGAGGCTGCATTTTCAGGACCCCACTTCTAGGACCGCATTTCTAGGACCCTAGTTTTTTGTGACAGCGCCACCTACCGAGTCGGAGAACCGCAGTCCCAGGAACGCATTTCCAGGACCATAGTTTTGGAGGACCGAAAAAAGTGCCACCAAGGCAGTATTTCCACCCAGTTTTAACTACATTAGAGGTTTTTTTTTCAAGTTTTATTACACCCAAATACTACTTTCTTTATTGCAATTAAACCAGGATCCTAGGAATGTTGAGAAATTATTGGGTCTAAGTAGCATACTATAATAACTCAAGTAAAATAATCAAGGAATCATGTTATAGTCTCAACCAACTTTATAAAACCATGCCAAAATGAAGAGACGTACACCTAACATGTATTGTGGGTAACGTTAAACAGGTTGATTGTGAGCACGTGACAGTGAAAACATTAAGACTATTTTAACTGAATTAAAATGGAAAAACAATGAGTGATTAACAAGCTTTCAGAACGAACATGCTACAGTTTATTGTGCTGTAAGTAAGTCAACACAGGCTTATCATGCACCAGTTCCGTTAAATGAACGTGCTAACAATTCATTTTCCAGCATTAGAGGCTAATATATGATGGCTATGCATTCAAGACTGTTTAGCAAATCACCAGCACGTTGGCAACGTTAACTTTCCAATGAAATGCATCACAATTGTTTTTAAAGTTAAACAAATAAAAATTGATTCGCATTTGATACTCACACTCTGAATGTCATCCATCTTCGCTGGTCCTCTAATTCGGTAGGTGGCATAGTCACTAAAAACGTAGGGTGCTAAAAATGCGGTCCTAGAAGTGGGGTCCTGAAAATGCAGCCTCCATTTTTGCAGGCGATGTATCGGCCCAAAAGCACGTCGGTCACCGGGAATCTCCTGGTAATCCCGATGGCCAGTTGGCTTAAATGCCTGTGCACAACACTAGGCCTACATTTATTTCGTTTGACACCTAAATGGCTGAGATGTGAAGACTTACCTTTATACTGGGCTTTCTTTTTATTTAGTTGCTTTCTCTGTTTTCGTGCCTGTGCACCAGAGGGTTTACTGCTTCATTTTCGATCAACGCGCCAGCAGCTGAGTACTTGCCTAACGTAACGTAACGCAACCCCCCGGAAATTATCAACAATAATCATCAATTCAATCTAATAATCAGTAATTAAGTAAGTAATTAAACGTGTGGCTGAGGGGCGCCTTAGGATGATCATGTTTAATAAACATATTTTGGTAACGCTTTAGATTACAGCCCGGAAAGTACTGCGTAATTAAAGCAATTTTACAGCGTAACCTTCGGTAATTATAGTGTACCTATAACGTACTTACAGTATAAGTATAAGGGAACAATCTTTTAAGTTTGGGGAATAAAGGGGTAACAACCAGGAGAATTAAAAAATGATTTATATTGTAAGTATTATAGAACTAAGGGGTACTTATTCTACTATTATGATATAACAATCTTACATTTGTGATCAATTTAGCAAGAACATACACTGCGTACCTTTTTTAAATAATGGTGAATCAGTACATACTGTATAGGCTTTATAAATGCATAGATATGTACCCTGTCATTTTTAAAATGTAATCTTTTTAACAAAAGTGCACTGAAAACGAAAACTATTTCAACTTTTGCTTAAATATTGTGGAAAGATATTGTTTCATGTAGCTGTTACCCCCTTGTTCCATGTAGTTACAGGGTAAGTGTGACATTGCGGGCTGTAAATTAAAGTGGTGCTTGTTACCCTCTTGTTCCATGTAGTTACAGGGTAAGTACAATAAAAATGCATACACAACCTTATATCACTGACTCGGAAGCCTTTATTTATTATACAAGCACCACTTACCCTGTAACCACATGAAACAAGACATATTTCTCAGTATTTAAAAGTTCTATAATACTTACAATATAAATATTTTTTTAATTCTCCTGGTTGTTACCCCTTTATTCCCCAAACTTTACACATTGTTCCCTTATACTTACATGCAAGTACTTTATAGGTACACTATAATTACCGAAAGTTACTCTGTAAATTCCTCCTAATTACACAGTACTTTCCGGGCTGTAATCTAAAGCGTTACCCATATTTTTGTTTCGCTTCTCATTCTAACCCTGTCATTTCTTGATTAATGGGAAGTAGCAGAGAATGTGAAGTAGGTCAAGGGCGACACTAGCGCGCCCGCGCCCCCAGCACATTTGTCGCCCTGGCAACCGCCTAGTTCGCCTATAGCAATCGCCGGCCCTGTTCCTAACAAACAACGATTCACCTGTGAAAAAAACATACAAATCTGTGTTTGCGCTGCCGATGACCCAGAGATTGCAGTTGTCATGCATAGGTATGAAACACTATTAAAGACTATTAAAGAGGGATTTGTCATTGAATCATTCATTCATGCGTTTCATAAAAAAAAAAAAAAACGCTGATTCATCCAGTAATGAATCAAGTATTTATAATTGAGTCATCAAAGCATTCGTTCAGAACTATTTTTTTTAAAGTGCGGTCTGCAATTCATTCAGAGTAAAACATTTTAAATAGACTGCAGCAATTAACATTTTGTCAGAATCCCTAGCAAATTACATCATAATGTTTAGTTGTCTGCTTTGGATCGTTGGAGAATCGGGATCTCTGTTTGAAAAAAAAAAAATTTGTGATCCTCAATTTATCCAGGGTTACGCAGCTCTATAATCTGAAATGAATCTGCAGCAGTCAGGTGGTACAGGTCAGTGCTCTGTAAGTTGTTTATGTTCATTGTTATTGTAATGTTATGTGCTTTGAGACATGATGTAGTTTAACGCCATCTCTCATGACGCTTTTGTTTGCTCCCTGCTGTACGAGTTCATGATGTTTTGAAGGAGGCGTGGCTATTGCTAGCCTGTCCGAAAATCGCCTACACTACCTTTAATCAGCGAGGTTACATCATTGAACAGGAAGAGCATCCCTGAGCGTTACTGACAGGCTGGGAAGAGAGGTGCTGCAACAATATTAAATATGAGAAAAACAATGTGTTTTTTGAACATTCAAGCATGAAAGCCTATTCTAGTAGACCCAAAAAAACTAAAAAGCAATACTTTTTTTGTTAAAAGGAAATACTGTAATATGGCCCCTTTAAGCATAAGTTCATTGACATTTATCATAATTTGGTTTAAAATGTAATAGATTTGAATGACTGATGCTGAATTATAAGATCAATAAATTCATGGCAAAGAGTGTCAGACTAAAGAGACCCAAAATTATGAAGTCAAACACTAATAAACATGCCCTGGTCATGTCATGGGGTACATACTACAAAGCCTATTAGAGCATAATTGTACGTGTCCTCCGCAACCCCTTCATCTGCCATTACGCAGCCCCGCAAAGGCATCATTACGAAGAATTACCTGATGTCAGTAAGAAGGTCCAATCAAGGCCCTTCTCATTGACCAACTCTAGTCTTTACACTCTCCTTCCACCCATCAATCATCTCTCATCATGACACTTTTAGCCTTTGGACCTTAGTGGCTATTCCTAGCCCCTTTTCAATTAGAGCTGGCTTTCACGAGATTGTGGTGTGTCTTTTTGTGAGTGTGTGTTGAGTCCAGTTCATGATGTACAGATAAGTGTGCTTTATCTCTAGGAGAACATGATGTCAATTGGGAAATTGTAAAATTGCACCTTAAGTGAAAGCAATGGACGTTTAGATCACACTAGTTATCAAAAATAACATGGACAATGGACATTTTTTTCCGAAGTGGTAGAATACATCAAAAAACAACAACACTGTGTTGGTTGATTTACTCATACAGTCTTATGGATTATCCAGAAACAAAAAGGCTTGATTGACATAAAAAGTAACAAACTAAAAATAGCATTGTTCATAATGTAACTATTTTTTAGTGAAAGCATTTCAGTGATTTTCAAAACAGTTTGCGGTAACAAGCTACCCATTCCGAGTTTTGTGGTACCAATCACTATTTTTACAAGAAAAGCTTTAAAAACGAGCAAAATTAAATGACAACATGCAGCATTGTCATCTTTGTTTTCATAGTGGTCCTAAACATATTAGAATATTCATTACAATCATTTTACAAAATAATGTATAAATCATGGAGTTTTCTAGTTTTATATGTGGTATTAATGTAGTCTGAACTGTTTGCAGATGTTTTTTTCTTATATTGGGTCAAATATTGACAAACCCCTAAAAGATGTATTTGCAAATTTTGAGAAATACCTAAAAGATGTGCTTGTCTTACCAACTATAACTTGTACCCTCAGTTTCACAGACAAGGCTTAAGTCTAGTCCCAGACTAAAATGCATATTTGAGCAATTTTAACTGAAAGCAACTTGCACTGGCATATCTTAAAATATGTCAGTGCCATTGTTTTGTCTCAAGATACAAACCAGTTTTTTTCTAAGGCATGTTTATAAAAGCTACTTTGATGTCCTAATTAAACTAAGGCCGAATGGTTTAATCTAAACCCTGTCTGTAAAAACCAGACCTTACTTTTTCCCTCTTAACTATAACTTTTATTTAGTTTTCAAACAGTCTTCCATACACCTATAATAGAGAAAATGAATAGTCTGATGAAAAACTACACTTAGAAATAAAGGTTGCAAAAGGGGGGTTTCACAGCAATGCCATAGAAGAACCATTTTGGCTTCCCCAAAGAATCTTTCAGTGGGAAGTTCATTAAAAAACACACTTTTTTTTTCCTTTGTGTGAACTTTTTTAATAATCCACTGGTTCCATGGATGTTAAAGGTTCTTCGTGGAACCAAATGCCGATAAAGAACCTTTACTTTTAAGAGGGCAAACATGTTTATTTGCTGCCTATCTCCAAACGAACATTGACACTGAGATCCAGCTGATAAACTGCCCAGTCCACCAAGCCTGCACATCTCACACCTCATACTCTCATTGCTATGTCTCTCACACACACACACACACACACACACACACACACACCACCCTCGCCTTCTGTGGTGCTGCCTGTACGCTGATGAAGACTTGAGCAATATGACAGAGGGAATGCAGAGCCCAGATAATCCCGTGAGAGAGCGCCGCAATGCAGTGGAGATGCTTTAACAGATCACCCCTCATCCGTGTGAGTGCAACTGGCAGCTGGTGTGCAGAAGAAAGCCGGAACTGGATCAAGAGCGGGTCGCCCCTGTTTTCTTTAGCTTGACACTTTCACACCGGGCTGAGAGGAACTGGACTAAGATAACCAGGGTGTGCAATGCACGCAGACACCGAGCGAGGGGATGCCCTCCCCCGTCCTTCTGACTTTACGCGTCGCTATGGATCAGGATCCCGAGAGGCGGCCATGCAGAAAAGCTGCACAGAGCTGGTGTTTGCAGTGTTAAGGGCAAATTAACTTCAACTCAGCTCATTTTCAAATTCCCTGAGATGCACATGTCTTCAAAACATTCTCAGCAAACAGGGAACGTTTAGATAATGTTCTGGTTGAACAAACGTTCTTTCAAATTTATCTGGTATTTAATAATGTTCTCAAAACATTAGCACAAAAATGATTTATACAGCAATCATGGAACGTTTATTCCTTTAGTTGGACGTCCATCTAATGTTTTTTTTAAACGTTATACTTGCTACTTTTGAATGTTTTCTGAAAATTCTGAAACATTCCCATAATGTTGGCAAAATGATCAAATGTAACGTTCCCTTAACATTCACAAAAATGTCTTTATTATTTAAATGGAACAGCAGTAAAACATTCTTGGAACGTTTTTTTGTTAGCTGGGTTCCTGCATTGTCTCAGGGTCATTGAAACGTTTTTCATACAGTGATTTATGTAAATGTTTGTATGATTTAAACATTTAATAAGCTATAAAGCATTTAAGTATTGCAGATTGGCCCATAATATGCTAAATCATTACAGTTATATTAATTTAATTATAGTTTCATAATCAGGTACTTTTTTCAGGTTCAGGTTCTTTTTTCAAGTAATTACCGGTAGTAAAGTAACACTTACTTTTTTTAAAGTCACTTTTTCAAATAAGTAATGCAAGTTTTCCAGACTAAATGTGAGCATGCATTTACTCATCTCACTTGCACACAAACATTATTCCTAATTTAGAATCAGTAACGGACTACAATTTGTTAGTAATCTACCCAGTACCGTGTAATCAATTACTTTCCATAAAAAGTAACTAACACAATTAGTTTTAATAATACTTTTTTTGGGAGAAACACAATATTGTAACGCATTACTTTTAAAAGTAACTTTCCCCAACACTGGTTATATTAAAAGTTAATATTAATATTAATAATATGTATGCATACATTTGGACATACAGTAATTATGATGCCAGAAAGTTAACAGGATTAACATTTACAGATTTATATGACATTTCAAGCTAATATTTCTACACATATCCACATTTTAATTAACATTTGTTTAGGCCAAAAATACAAGATAAACTGAGACTTTAGGCTATCATTGAAGAGTTGACACAAAACTCATGGTGGACACAACCTTAAAGTCTTTTAATAAAGTTTATCATTTTTAATTTTAATAATTTTTAATTTTGTCATGTAAAATCTAAAAGAGAGAGAGAGAGAGAGAACTTTTTTTTTTTAAATTCAAAATCATTACAAAAATAAAATTAGCTATTTTTCATTGATGAGTTTATAAAAATGACACAAAGGTTGGCATCAGCTATTCATTGTTAAAGTCCTTTTTTACACAAGTATATTAGGGTCACAAATGAGTCTGACAGACATTTTGTAAAATGACTAACTGATCAAGTCAATCCAGAGTCATTGTAGTTTATGCATATTCTATGCAATTAAAAAACAATCTGTACTCACGGCCGCATTAACAATAGGGCTAGAGCCCCGGGGCCCGAGCAAGGAGGGGGCCCGTGATTGGCTGTGGTGCAGATACTGCTAGCCATCTGATTGCCAAAGCCTTACCACGCAACGCCCCCCACAAATTAGCCCTGTTATTTAGTGGCGCTTTGCCATATATTCCATGCATTATCATGGAATCATTTTCATTAATATTATAGAGACGTTCGCAAAGACCCGCCTTTTTTATTTACTGACAAGCCAGGCGGCTCTCACGAGTCACGCACGTCATGTTCTCACTCACGCAGTAAAAAATACATCACGGGGCAAAGACTAACATTACACCGAGTGACTACGAGAGAGAGTTCAGAGGAGCTTAGCCTACTGTTGATATGAAACAAAGTCTCAACTTTTAAATATTGTCATTTAAGTCATTTAAACAATACCGTTTTCAAGTTCAAGTCCACCGACGTTACTGACAGCTTTGTTGTCGGACAAAATTGCGTATTCAGCGTTATGATTGGCCAGGCCGCCTGTCAATCAAACTCCCGTGGGCAGCAGGACATGGTGAATTAAAACGTCACGTTTTAATTTGATATAACAAATACATTTATTCTATATTTAACTTGTGAACGATCGACCTGCTGCTGCACGTTGGCCTATAGATGGCTGCCTGCGCCTTATTAGAATATGCATCAACCAATAAATCGCCTCCACTCTTCACTTCATTCTAGTCTAGACTATTCTTGAAACACAGCGTCATCATCGACCCCACAACTTTTCGGTAAGTTTGAATATTAACTTGATGTATGTATGATATTGCTTTTTGTGTTTGATCAAACTCTATATTCGCCTAAAGGGCTGGCGATAATATATCCGATAGAAATATGTCAATTTTGCTGCGCCATCATGATGTAAGTTTATAATTTAAACTCGTTTTTAAGCATTGTGGTTTGGACACAAATTATTTTAAACTGCTCATGCACAGTAAGCAGCGGGAGAGAATTAATTTTGTAAATGCTCGTTTTGAGACCATGGTAAACTTGAGACGGTTTTGCACAGCGGCAGCGCACTTGAGGTCCGACCCTGAGGTCTTAAAGTGACAGAAGCTGCTAATAAAGCTGCTGTCGCCTTTTGTGTCAATAATGTTAATCAAACATCAGAAAGAAAGTAATTTACCCCTTGACTGAATCACTTTTGTAAAATTAATAAGAATAAATTGTTGAATTTATAGTGAAAACTATGTATTTTATATTTTGATTACTTTATACAATATAATATTATTCAGTGCTTTAAGTTTTTCAAGTAGGTCGATTTCTTATGTGCCTTTGTTCTATTGTTATTTGTGACTCTTGTCATCAGTAAGCTTGAGGTTCTTTTCTTAAGCTATATTATTTTTTGTGATATTGAAATTGGTCACAAGAATTATGAAATTTTAGTGGCATTACATTTTGATATGATAAAAAATCGTGTTAAAAGTAATATAACTTAACTGTGAAGAATATCATAGATGGATAAAATGACTCGTATAATGATATAACATTTAGCTCATGTAGTTGGTGACCTAAAGTGGGGGGGGGGGGGGGGGGGGGGGGGGGGGGGGGGCCTGCAGTAACTCATAGCCCCGGGGCCCAGTGAGCTCTTAATGCGGCCCTGTCTGTACTCACTGGATTAAAATTCAAATTTGTGGATTATTTAGTGTCAGAAGTCTCAGTATAACCTATTTTTAACATTGCACCACCAGCTGGGTCTTTAGGTTTGGCTGTGAACAAACGGGGCTAAACAAGCACACAGACACAAACAGAAACTGGCACAAGTGCAAGTGATGCAGGGAACAGGGACGAGACAGGCCAGAAACACTCATTAATACTGTATGGGAAACATCTGTATCACAGACATACTCAGATAACCTTACCGTACCACATAAATATTCAAGAAGCATTCTATGTCTTGTGATATTGGCTGGGCAACCTAAAATCCTCAAGCTTTTTCAGCCAACATGGTCGACTACCCCATGACTGTAGCTAAGGGACCAAATCATCACCACTTTTCTCCCCTCCAGCGACGGCCCTGGACTATCTATAATGGTGTGTTGTCTTGACCCTCAGATAAATGAAAATGTCCCGAGTCAACTAGCATCTTTTGCCAGACATCTCGATTCAGAAATGTTGCATTATCTTTGTCTATGCTGAAGTCCTCCTTATTACATTAGCTTCAAGCATGCCAAACACACTAGGGTTCCAAAAAAAGTATATTTTTCCATACGCCTTGATTCTTTAATGTTGCAACAACACAAATAGACAGAATATAAAGACATTAGCATGAGTTTTGCACTTATTTAGTGCCCTAATTGCACCAAAATTACCCACTGTCGTTCCAAACCCGTAAGACTTTAGTTCATCTTTGGAACATAAATGAAGATCTTTTTAATGAAATCTGAGATATTTCTGTCTCTTCATTGACAGCTACACAACTATGTGACACTTCAAAAAGTTCATAAAGAGATCGTAAAACTAATCCATATGAATTGAGCGGTTTAGTCCAAATTTTCTGAAGAGGCTTTATATCACAGATCTTTAATCACTATGATGAACAAATTGAATTTAGTCTTTTATTCACATAAACATTGATTAGCGAACAAAAACAGAAGCTCAACCGAACCTGCTTGACACGCGAGAACAAACCTCTTTGTTTGTTGATGTGTGAGTTGATGAATGTTTGTTTATATGTGAATAAAACCCTAAATTAAATCTGTTCATCATATAAAGCGGTCGAGTATCTTTAGAAAATTTGGACTAAACCGCTCAATTAATATGTATTAGTTTTATGAACTCTTTATGAACTTTTTGAAGTGTCAAAGTGGTAGTTGTGTAGCTGTCAATGGAGAGACAGAAATATCTCAGATTTCATTAAAAAGTTCTTCATTTGTGTACATGTGAGACAAGAAGGTTGAGGATCCAAATGCAGTATTTATTGCACAGGGTAATCCAGAGGCGTAATCCAAAGTACAGGCAAGGTCAAACACAGGCAGGCCGTCCATACAAACAAACACAACAAGGCAGGGAACACGTGGAAAAGAGTAATCCACGGAACAGGCAAGAAATCCAAAACCAAGAGACACTAAACCAGGGAGAATGCTCGGAATTGCAGTGTAACACTAAACAAGACTTCGCAGATAAAACCAGGCGTATGGGGTGAGCTAAACAAGAGAATGAGACACAGGTGAATGTGATAATGGATGAAGAGCCCGCGCAGTGAGTTATGGGAAATGTAGTTTGTGAGGGAATGACAATAGTCTGATGTGGAGTGCCCTCTGCTGGCTCTCAAGGGCACTCCAGCTGGTGACCGATACAGTGCCGAAGATGAACGGAAGTCTTACGGGTTAGGAACGACATGAGGGTGAGTAATTAATGACAGAATTTTTATTTTTGGGTGAAATATCCCTTTAAGTACTGACTAATATTAATGCACTACATATACTTACTGTAGGGTTAAGGTTAGGATTGGTTTAGGGTCAGCTGCCTATGCATAATTATAGTTACACTACAGTAACTACATGTAATATGTGTAACAAGGACACTGTAAAATAAAGTGTTACCTTTCTTCGGTTTACAATTTTCAAAAATCACAAAACCTCATAACTTCTTACTAGAGTTTTGAACACCAGATCAACGTTATGGCACTTTGGAGTTTGAATGAGAGACTTTTGGTTACATGCAAGCAAAAAATAATTAAAGGGAGGAATGTGGTCTGAACGATCTTAAGTAGTGCTCTTATTGGGCGACAGCCTGTCTCTACGGGGCATGGAGATGAAGTCTAAGCTGACAGGTATGTGTGTGCTGGAATGCACAGCTGAACCACACCTGTGTGCATGCATAGCACCTTTTTCCCAGTTCAACTGCCTGTGCACTCGTTTCCCACCCCATTGGCTGACTTTCTGATGAGAGACTGAAATCTGAATCTCAGTTGTGGACCAATGAGAGCTTAGAAAAAGTGCAAGAGGGTCGGGCTAAGGTGACATAAAACTCATCAATGAGGTGTGTCTAAACAACTTTCTCCATAAGTATTTTCTGGATACTCCCCATGTCAAACAGGTCGGAGGTTTTAGGAAATATGGGACGGATGGTTTATTTCGTTTCTGATGGCAAGATGGAAATTTTTTGACATTCTACTGCTGTGATTATGCTGGATGTCTATGTCTCCAGATGGGGAGTCGGACAAATACAGAACATTCAGGGGACTCTTCCATCATGGTGAGACTTCGATTTCAGTCGACCACATCTCCTTATCACTTTTCCAGCCCAGCTATCCATTTAGTATCCGTTGGACGGAGAACTGATAAGGGCATGTGCCCGATACTCCCTGCCGATCGAGCAGGGTCTCAGTCATATTGTTTGTTAACTTAACTAAATATGTTCTTTTGTATTATTGTGAACACCTTTGCTGATGACTGATATCTCTTTGTTCTTTTCATGTATATATGTCTTAAAGCTTACAAAAATACAAAAACTGGCATTGGATATATGTAGGTATAATACGTCCTTGTATTAAGCAACTAGAATATGCTACAGTGAAGATGATACTCAATTTGTTTTTTTGAGATGACATGAACTTGTCCAAATGGATTTGAGAGATAATGTGAGTGCTGATTCATACACCAAAAGCTAATGGGTGAAGTGCTCTGAAAGTGTAGAAACATGTATAAAGCCATAAAAACGGAGCAGCCGGAATATCAGGTTTGGTATCTGTTGCAGCCCTGGGGTATGTATAAGAGAAGAGTTTCTCTGAACGCTGTTAGCTTTAGACTTTACTCGTAAATAGTAATTCAAGCTTGGATAATGCTTTTAAATAAACTCTAATAAAAAATAAAAAATATGTGTTTGTGTGTGATTGACGTAACTGTATGATATGTACAGTTGGAACATGTCATGCAAATAAAGACCTCTTTTTTCCCTCGTTTCCCAGTGCATTTCTTTAGAATGCGTTTGTTTGGTGATTTAAACACGGTTAACAAATAAAAGCAACGTGTTTTCTTTTTTTTTCACAAGATGGATGAGGTTACCTTATCGGATACTCTTATTATGGTGCGCGCGCAGACACACACACACACACATTGTGTTTTCGTGTTTTATGGGGACTTTCCATAGACATAATGATTTTACCTTATCGGATACTCTTATTATGGCGCGCGCGCACACGCACACACACACACACATTGTGTTTTCGTGTTTTATGGGGACTTTCCATAGACATAATGATTTTTATACTGTACAAACTGTATATTCTCTCCCCTTACACTAACCCTACCCCTAAACCAACCCATCACAGAAAACTTTCTGCATTTCTACATTTTCAAGAAACATCCCATAGTATGATTTATAAGTTGTTTTCCTCGTGGGGACCAAAACATTTTCCCACAAGGACAAGGATTTAGGATATTACCATCTTTGTCACATACACACACACACACACATATATCTGAAGCTAACATGGGGAAAGAAAGATAATTTGAAATTTTGTACATGAGACTGTACATGCAGTCTAACTTTGTGCTTTGTGCTAAAACTAAGCATTCACAAAGCTATACCTCCATCAGAACCACCAGAGGGTATTGTCTCTCCATTTCCAAACTTTCAAATCTTAGTTTCCACACAACAACACAAATTATGAGACTTGATGAGAATCGAGACGTGAATGAAATCAAAGTAAGTATAGGTTTGTAGCGCGGGACAGTAGTTAGTTAGAGGCAACATTATAAAGGGCATGACATTGTTAGCATGTGTAGAGCAGAGGAATATTACTGGCCATTTTTGACCTTTTGTATGCTTATTGACCTTGGGTTATCCTTAAACTCTTCACCCAGCCCAATTGGTATATAGGCCTACTTCTGCACTTTCTAATGGGATACTTAGTAGCAGTGAGTTCTGTGCTTTCACAGGTTATGTGTTTTATCTGTGTCATCATTACAGACATAGAACTTACATGTATGGCATATTTAGCTGGAATAACTCCCAAGTTGTTGGACATTAAACAATGTTGTGCCGTATCTTCATCGTTACCATAGAAACAGTATTACTAAAGGTGTCCTCGTCATTTTAATTTTTTTTGGTCTAACGCACTTCATATTGCCTACCCTGTCCAATAAACAAATGCAGTACCACTAAACAAGCAAGTAAGTAATAGCATATATGAGAGGGTATAAGCTGTTCGCTAAAAACAGATGGGCATGTACAGAAAAAGGCACAGATGAATTTTCCTGTCTTCAATCCCCAATTTTCTTTAAATTAGGTAGTTTGGTGAGACATAACTAATGACTATGTTTACATCACAGCCTTATATGCTAGCTGTGTAAGTTGTTGGTGTAAGTTTAACTTCAAACTGAAATTTTTTACAAAAAGAAAAAAAGCAGAAACAAATCTATCGTGATGTTACAGAACTTCCAAAACTATAAAGCGCTGCCTTAGTCGATTGATTAATTAATATATCAATTGGGGGGAATATGAAAAAATAGAACTTACAGACGCAGTTTTCCTCCAGTGCCTAGACAGTCATTGAGAAGTTGAGTGGCGACCTCTTGTGGTGATAGTGGGAAAAGACTCTGATCAAGACACTAATTCGCTGTCTTAATTATAGATGCAAGCATAGAGACCTGTCACCATGACAACAAAAAGCTAAGATAAATCGTAAAGAGCTAGGATATGGTAATCATCAAAAAAAAAAAAAAAAAACTGTTGAGAGGTATAGGGTAACATTATTGCATAGGCTACATGGGTGAAAAAGTATGAAATGAATGAATTAAAGATGGCCAAGTGTCATTTGGTGGAATGAATCTGTCAGGTGCGGTAGTTCACTTGAAAACATAGAGGTAGGAATAAACAGCAAATTACACTAAGGAAAATAAAACCAATTGGAGGCACTGTATGTTCCTGTTATACTAAGCCCAGTGTTTCACTTAATTCACCTTTATAACAATGCAAGGACTGTTGAATTACTTCTCACAATGATCATTTATGCAAGAACGTCACCATCTAATACTGTCCAATACTGCCTTGAGGTTGTTTAAGCGTTTAATTAAACATGTGAATACATTTGGGTGCCAATTTCCCACCCAGAATACATCAGAGAGGTAAAGAGAGACGGTATAACCCCTTTCCTTAAGCTCCCCACTCCAGTTTTCAGGTCAAACAAGGTCATCCATGCACTCTTAAGCCAGCAATTTGCTCTCCTGCTCTTCCATTCACATTGATGACCGAGTCACAGCGCACGTGCCAGTAAATCAGCTCGTGGCTCGGGGGTCTGATTACTTGCATTAGTAGAAACAAAGTAATAGGCTTTAATAACTGTGGGAGAAAGGTGCATTTAGAGAAAAGTGCATCTGTTCATGGGATACACAGACTCATTCACATAGGCCTACTTTTACATTAGTGCATTGTGTAGTATTTACTATATTTTAACAAGTTGTTTATTAAAACAATATAGTTCAAACTCTAAATTCTGATTGGATGAGCCTGAAACTGCAAAATGACTATAAACACACCCCTGTGAATGCACAATTATTTATTAATGCACCAAATTGCTATGCTGCTTAGCAACTGCAAATAAAGTTTGGCTTTGGTAAGATTTTTAAGCGTAAATGCTCACCAAGATTGCATTTATTTAATCAAAAATACATTTAAAAACAATAACATTGTGACATATTAGAATTTATCAAAACTGCAATTTATTTTCCTGTGATGCACTGTTGAATTTTCAGCATAATTACTCCAGTCTTCAGTGTCACATGATCCTTCAGAAATCATTCTAATATGCTGATCTGCTGCTTAAGAAATATTTCTTATAATTATCAGTTGAAACCAGTTGGGCTGTTTTTGTGGAAATCGTGAAACTTTTTTTCAGGATTTCTTTGATGAATAGAAAATTCAAAAGAACAGCATTAATTTGAAATACACATTTGTTGAAACAATGGAAAACTGTCACTTTCAATCAATTGAATGCGTCTTTTTAGCAATTTAATGGAAAGTCACTTTTAAAAGTAATGTGTTACACTATTGTGTTACTCCCTAAAAAAGTAACTAATTGCAGTTGTTACTTTTTATGAAAAGTAATGAATGACTTTTTCTCAACTGGGCTGGGCTTGCTTGTTTGTTTTTTAATAATAAAACTAATTTACTTTTTGTGGCAAATGTAAAGGCCCTTTCACACCAACAATGAAATGAATAACCCTCAGGCTGAAGGAAATGCAAATTCATACCTGTACAGTAGAGGGCGCAACTCAGACAAACCTTTCAGCTGTGCTGCCTTTCTGGATTGCAGATGAATAGGAGAATAAAGTATTACACTCAGCAATAAAAACAAAAAAAATCTAACACAAATGTGATGGTAATCTAAAGTAATTTTTGCTTATTAGTATGGTTGAATCGGATCAAAGGTCAGCATCAAAGACTTTGCTTAATAAAGTGAGATTCAAAAAAACAAATTTGTGTTATTTAACATTTAATTATTGCAGGTTCACATAATATTCTGCATTTGCACTTCACTGGAATCTGTTTTTGTGCAGGTGAGATGAGTAAATGCATGTTCACATTTAGTCTAGATCTACAATAACCATCATGTTCACACACAACACTTCTGCACTTACTGCTGATCTCTCTTAACATGGGGACAGAAGTGCTGTCAGTCGACAATTGAGAAAACAAAGTAACTTTTATTTCTTAACCCTGAAGAAGGCTGGTTGTGCGGCTACGCGTGGGTTGTATTTTCCTCCACATGTTTTAATAATTTTTTCAATCATGATAGAGCCAGTTTAATAAAGGCTTTTTAATTTTCTAAAGAAGAGTGCCTTTGATTTCCTTTTCTACATAACTTTTATTTCTTATTTGAAAAAAATAACTCAGATATTTAGATGTAAATTTAAAAGTAATGTGTTATTTAAAAGTAATCTGATTATGTAACTCACGTTACTTGTAATGCGTTACCCCCCAACACGGCGCATTAAAGATCAACAGATTTCAACACTTTATTCCGGATTTATTAATTCGTTTAACATGGACGATGCAGAATAACATTGCTAAAATTTCAGGCAGCCGCTGCTCTTCATACAGGTTTCTAGCTAAAGGCTAATTTTAATTTAATTTAATAAAAGTAAGCGGAGACTGTGTGCGACCATCAGTGTTCACAACCCTGCTTTAGTTTGAACCACTTTTTTTAGATTTCTTTGAAAAATTTTCAACTCTGTTTTAATTTTCAGTTCAACTGGCAGGCTGATACTTTCAAGACTATCACAAGCCTTTTTCGCTAATTCAACAAATCTTGCAAATGTATCAGTTTGTCAGCCGCATAACATTATTTTGGCCACAAATCAGCAGAATTTACAATAACAATGTAAAATACGTAACAGAAAACCAAACCGATTATACTTAAACATAAAACAGATTTATGCTCAATGAACTTAAGATTTTCAGTGGCAATGCAGCACTGGCCCAAAAGAGGCGTCAATAGCCCCAAGAACGCTCTGTAATACATGGTCTCGTGTGGCTTATTGCTTTATTTTCACTTACACTTACATTTTACTTTGCAAGGGCCTCTAAAATCGAATAGGTCTGCTCATTCCACAATTTGAAATAGTTCCTGCATTGTCGTACCAGTGGCACATATATTAAAACCAATCAACTAAACCAAGCTTTGAATGAGCCTTAAAGGGTTAGTTCACCCAAAAATGAAAATTAAGTCATTAATTACTCACCCCCATGCTGTACCAACCCCGTAAGACCTTCGTTCGTCTTCGGAACACAAATGAAGATATTTATGATTAAATCTGAGAGGTTCATGACTGCTACATAGGCTCCCTAAGGGAATGACACTTGACGGCCCAGAGAGTCATTAAAGAAAATGTTTAAATATTCCATGTCGCAACAGTGGCTCAACTATAAGTTTATCAAGCGACGAGAATACTTTTTGTGCGAAAAAACAAACAAAAATAACGACTTTATTCGACTATTCCTTTTCTTCCTTGTAGGCCTGAAACGAGACTTCAAGAGATTTCCACGACGCATGCACGAGAATTGCGATCTCCTTCAACTACTTCAGTTCAGTTCTCGCGCGTGCGCGTCGTGGAAATCTCTTGAAGTCTCGTTTCAGGCCTACAAGGAAGAAAAGGAATAGTCGAATAAAGTCGTTATTTTTGTTTGTTTTTTCGCACAAAAAGTATTCTCGTCGCTTGATAAACTTATAGTTGAGCCACTGTTGCGACATGGAATATTTAAACATTTTCTTTAATGACTCTCTGGGCCGTCAAGATTCGTTCCCTTAGGGAGCCTATGTAGCAGTCATGAACCTCTCAGATTTAATCATAAATATCTTCATTTGTGTTCCGAAGACGAACGAAGGCCTTACGGGGTTGGTACAGCATGGGGGTGAGTAATTAATGACTTAATTTTCATTTTTGGGTGAACTAACCCTTTAAAAAGCAGCAGCGAGAGTTTTTGCACAAACTCGGCTCAACAGGCCTGGTGTCATGCCCATGCTAATGAGTCATGCTCTGACAAGCTGAGTTTTCTTGCTAAACTTCCTAGCTCCTTCTGTCCCGAATCTGATCAGCTAAACGGAGGAGGAGAGGAGGTTTATCTGAAGCACAGGATGTGACCCAGCCTCTGCCCCCTTCCCATTTGCTCATTGAATGTTAAAAAATGGGGAGTGCTGTGCTTCTTTAATGACCGTTATTAGCTTGTTTAGCGGATTGATTGGCACAGAGTATGAGTGGCTGCTCGGCCCACTGCCGAGTGTTTGTGACAGAAACGACAACTTCACAGCGACTTCGGAGTGAAGTTGATTGGGAATGGAAAGTCCTTGAGCCTCAGTTCAATCTTCAATCAATCACTCCCCGTCCGACTCCTAACCGTGACACTACCGCATCCCCCCTGAGAGAGACCACAGACAGAGCGACACGAGAGTATTTCCTCTCTCCAGCAGACACAAACACACAGCCGTTTCTGACCTTTTACAAGCCCCAAGCACCAATCAATTGACCTTTAGAAGCGTCAGACATACACAAGATAAATGCAAAGCTCTAAAATTCCTATTGAGACAGAAAGAATAGAACAGAGTTATCAGTTTCAATCGTCAATCTGTCTTCGCTTCAGTGATTACACACTTACAATTATGTCTAGATATGCTGTAAATACTGTGATAATCAGAAATAGGAGAGACCACAATACTGTAACAGACTAAAGCATATCATGTGAATGTCAGAGTCTATTCCATCCCTGTTCAGGATCAGTGAGCCACAGAGCAAAGATCAATATGAGTATTTAGAGGACTCGTCATTTTATAGTGTCCAGACATGAAAAAAATCAATGTCAAAGCTGTTAGACATGTCATTTCTTAGGCTGAGTGTGATCAGAATAGCTCTTGATGTTGGTTGGTTGCTTTTATTTGTACCCGTAGGTAAATTAAGTTCCAGAGAACAAGTTTAGGCTATGTCTCAAACATATAGACAATAACACCATACGAACACAACAAGACACTAAAATCACACTAAAAATAAATGACTCCATCTTAATACTATTCATAAAATGAATCGCTACTGGAACAAAGCTGTTTTTAAATCGTTTTGTTGTACACCGCAGTACTCTAAACCGTCGATTGGACGGCAGATACTGAAACTCGCAATACAGCGGATGGAGCTGGTCACTCGAGATTGCGATCCCCATGCGCTGTACCTGCCTGGTATACAGCGAGGATGGGTTCAGTAGTGGCTCCCCAATCAACCTACCGGACCACTTCACAATCTGGCCAATAGAGTTCCGGCTCTTTAACGTTAAGTTCCCATACCAAGATACCAGAGAAAAGGAAAGTACGGATTCAATAAAAGCGCGATAAAACATACTCAACATAGTTTTCTCAATTTGAAATTTACGCAGTTTCCTTAAAAAGAACAGACGTTGATGCCCCTTTTTACACACTGTTTCACAATTGGCTTCAAAACTCAGCTTTGAATCAATGATTGTCCCAAGGTATTTGTAAGACTGCACACACTCCACTGTTTCACCCTTAATGGATGTGGCTTCATGCATATAGACATTCTTTCTGAAATCAATAACCATATCCTTGGTCTTCAGTACATTTAAATGAAGGTGAGACTCTTCACACCACTCAACAAAGTCATTAATAATAGGTCCATGACTATTCTCATTATTCTGAAGCAGACTGACAATCACAGTGTCGTCTGCGTACTTTAAAACAACCCGATTTTCCAAATGACTTTGGCACATATTTGTGTACAGAATAAACAGTAGTGGAGAAAGTATCTTTCCAATATACACTAGCGTCCAAACGTTTGGGGTCTGTATGAATTATGTTTTTGAAAGAAGTATTTTATGTTCACCAAGGCTGTATTTATTTGATCAAAAATACAACAAAACAGTAATACTGTGAAATATATTTGCAGTTTAAAATATTTTTCTATTCTCCAAATGTGTTTTATTCCAGTGATGTCAAAGCTGAATTCAGCATCATTACTCCAGTCTTTAGTGTCACATGATCTTTTAGAAATTATTCTAATATGCTGATTTATTGCTTAACAGTTGTTTTGCTTAATTCTCTTTTGATGTGTTATTCATCTGACTATAATATTCTTTGTGGTGACAGGATTATGAAACAGGGATTTTTATCCCATAGCAAATCCCAAATAAAGTTCTCTATAACGTATCTATAGCATATTTAATGCTATAGCTAAAGGCACACTGATTCTATGGTAAGCATGTTATAACGGTTTATATTTTAGACCGGGTGGGATGGTTTTCGCATATTATAAATCGAATTATGTGGATTTTGAGAAAAATAATTAGGTCATTCCATAATTTTCTGCCAGGACATGTCCTTTAACCCTAAAACACAACACAATGCCTTGTGTAATTCAAAATACTGGGAAAACACCTACTTGGAAAATTCCTTTATATTTGCTCAGCACATTGGAGCATATTGTATGTAATTCTTGCGTAACTAGATGATGTAGATGATGTCATGTGTACCAGTCTCCCTGACTCTACCTGAAAAAGCACAGAAGATTGTTGTGATGGCTCAGGATGACATCCTCTTCCACTGGTCATGCTTTGCAGAAAAAAATGCATTAAAGGGATGGGCTGAAAATGGACTTTGATGAGTGACCAAATGATTCTTTTCATGTCTGTTTCAAATGTTCTTCTTCTAGGATACTTTTCTGCCTGGAGAAGCACACTTGTTCTTGGAGGGGGATGATTGTTGATTAGAACACCAGGAATAGTGGGCTAGATGTGGAAAAAATGTCACTCGAGTAGCTGGGAAGATGCTAGGGTGGGCTGACTTGTTAGAAGACAGTTCTGTGTGACTGCAATCTGTGGCACAGTAGATTTCTCGTGATCCCTTCCAAACTTGAACATCAAGTAACGGGTTATCTGTGTTCGTTTCTGTTTTAGGAGGATTTGTCATGCATTTTAGCTCGGTTTCCTTGTTTTCAGTTAGTTTCCACGGTTTTTCATGATGAGTCGTTGCACCTGTCATTCATTTTGTTGATTAGTTTCCCTGTGTTTTGTTCCCGTTCATGTCGCTTAATACTCCTGATTTCTGCCCAGAGTGTTTTTGTTTCGTATGTTAAAGTTTAATCAGTTGTTACTGCCTGCAATTAGATCCTGCCTCTTACCTCATACTGCAACCGACCGTGACACATCATTGGTCAAGAAGCCCCTAGCCTCTTTTCAGCTACATTTGGGACACCACCGGTCTCCACTCTCACTCTCTCTTACTAGAGCACAGGTCCTGAAAGTGAAAAAAGATTTGTAATTTTGAAAGTCAGAGTATAATGAATGGGGTAAAGCTTCCTGCTTTTGAGGCGAAGAGAAAGACGATTCAAAGTTGCATTCAGATGATTCCATGTTCAAAGGGAAGGGAATTCATGGTGTCAAAAGGAGCAAAGAGGGCCCTCACTGCATAGGAAACCTCATCGACTTTCAAAAGACATGGACATCAAAAGCCAACAGTAAAAACTCATGGCACACATTGCATCCCTCCAAAATAACCAATAAAACCATGAGTGTGTTTACATGGATGGCTTTATACAATTATGCTTAATAACCTGACAATGTGTAAGGTAATTTTAACAAGGTTAGTGTTCAGGGAAGGAGGAGGCGGGAACCGGTTAACATTCAAACGCACTTTCATAAACAAACAAACAGAAAACGAAAGAAAAGCGGCAGCCCTTCAGGGGCGACCGCTGCATAAAAACATAATAAAACACAACATAAATGCCCAAGGCCTGGTCTTCTCTCGTCCTTCTTTACGTTCCCGTGAGAACTCACTAATTAACACTCGTGCCACTGGCTTCGCACGATTCCCGCGGCTCTCGGCCTCGTCCTGCTTGCTACAGTCATGTCATATGTGGGGTTTTTTTTAAGCAGGGAACGTCCATAAACAGTTTACGCAAATCCAGATTTTTGATGGATATCAGAATATTGTAGCTTTTTTAACAAACATCTGTGAAACACTATCTGCTGAGGATTGAGTCACTAGTATCAGTTGATAGAAACGACAAATAGACTTTATAAAAGTGCATTTAAACATCCAAGAGATGTCCAGCTCTATTTGATACAACATCTGGTGATTATTCAGAAACAGCATGGAAACTGCAATTTTGCAGATTATAGCTATTATTTAAGTTTATTAGATGGTCTCTTTTATTTGTCATGTACTCCACAAGGAAAGTCTGGTTAAATAATTGACTAGTAAAGGGTGTGCAGAGCTCTTGAGTTAAGAACACTGTGTTCCACTTCTCTTATCAGTAAATAAGGACTTAATTGGTTTATTTGTTAGCCCCTCACAAACATCTTTAAGTGAGATGCACACAAAAGAGAGAAACAAGTCAATGAATATCCCATTTGTTCAGTTATAAGAACAACATGCAGCATGAATTTGCAAATGCATGTCATTTATTTACACATTATGCTTAATGCAAAACATATTTAAATCATACATAACTGCTAATTATAGGCTCTCGTGTGTATGTGTTAAATGAAAACCCTTCTTTTCTCTACAACAGGCGATGATACCGTATGTTGCAACTGTGCATCTCTGAAGAGAAAAGATAAATGATGACTTTTGGAGACAATAAGTTTGTCTGTGCAGAGACCCTCAAGCCTTGAGCTAACATTATCATAAATGCCTGGCTCTGAATGCTACATAATGAGATAAATATGGAATAATGAGTCTTTAACGGTGAGTATTTGAACATGTTGCCAGAAAAGACGCCATCACCTCTGAAATACAGAATCCTTTCTCAGTTCGACACGAGAGTCTGACTTTCGTTTTCTAAGCTCTTCAGATTGGATTCGAGGGAACGAAATGAAACACCTATCCCCGATGCATTAAAATATCATCGAGACGAACTATGACGGTTCAAGAGGCATCCACTCAAAGTTAATTGAGGAACTGAGTGACATTTACCTGTGCGTCATGCGGTGATCAAATGAGACATGAAAAGCTAAAGAATTTGCTATTATTACAGCCTAGGCAGGGCACAAAGGCAGGACAATAATTAAAGTTCTTTCAGCTTGACATGAGGCACTTTTTTTTACCACACTTATATTGTATAAAAGAGAACTAATTCAGTAGAGGATTCACGTTAGTATGCTGTAACAGCGCCTTAGAAGCGAAGCAGTGCCACGACTTCTGTTTCCTCTATCCCTGCTCAATCACATTAGCTGGCAGTGAATAGTCGGGTAGTGTCAGCCTTTCATGTTGCGTTATTGAACAGACGCTCATCCCTGCTCAAAGCAATCTGATGTGCGTTATCAGACTGGTCCTAAGATGATGCCCGTGTAAATCAAACGGTCGTCGTCCACAATCGTCACATTCTTTTACTTAGCATAATAGACGACAAGAGATGTGCGTTTGTGAGCAAGACGAGATTCATCGTGCTTTTATTATTTTAGCAATGTTTAATTTTAATACCTAACTATAATAGTGATAAAGGACAATGAAAATGTACTTATGCAACCTTGAAAAGGAGAGAAATTATTATTTTGTCTAGTGTGTAAAAGGCCTTAGCATGTTTGCCATTCACTTCTTAGTAAAAAAAACAACAACAAGCATTTCTGAGATGCTTCATAAAAGACATGCTCTATTAGTAGCGATTGAGGGAATATACAGTCATTATCACCATGGCAATGAAGTTATAAACCGGGCTGCTCTATGTTCATCCCTATTTATAAACTGGCACCTTCCTTTACCTCACACAGTCCCTTTGGGCATTTGCACAACTATGGTTAATGTGCTTTAGGACGAATTTTAATTGTAAACTTGTGTAGGACTTCCATTTCATTGTTGCGAGAACAATACATTCCAGTGCTGTCAGTGTTGAAGTGTTATTTTCAGAAAAAAACAAACATAAGCAACCCCATTAATGTTTACATCATCAATGTTTTTATAGCCGTTTTGCCTTGCCAGAGTATTTGATTAGCATCCATGTTCAGATGGAGCTATTACTGATGTCGGAACAAGATAAGCCAAATAAATGCGCCATATGAGGCCAAACCCTTTAAAACGGACTAGTCTAGGATAGCATCATGAGTAAGAATGAATCATTTAACTGATCTGACACAGTTTATTTATTTATTAATTGATTTGATGTCTCATCTGGAAGAAGTTGCATGATGTCCTCAAACAGACAGAAAACTCAAACTACGGTGGATGTGATTCCTAAAACAATTCAGTGTTAATGAGAGACTAAATGATGAGAGAACAGAACACACTTACTTGGTCATCTGTATGATTCATGTGCAATCTCAATTCATGACACCAGACAAATAATCAGAAATGTGGTGTGAGTTATTAATTCTTGTGTGAACCAGTCATTTTTCATTTCTGAAAACATGCAGTGCAAAGACATGATGTTAGCAGGGTGTGAATTATTCAAACTGGAATTATTTAATTAATATCTCAATTGTGTGGAAACGGGTCTAAAAATAATGTAGGCCTATTCTTTTTTATAGAAGTAACGTTAGGCTATGTAAAATTCGACCGTTTTCATGTTTATACTAAATTTACATAACGAGTTTGTCAAAGGTAAACGTATAGCAACCGTACGCTTGAGTGATCTCTGGGTTATTATTGGATGGTAGCCTAACAAACGCTAAATATCACAAAAATAATGTACATATGTCAGAGGTCGCGTTAGACTCCCGCAATTGTCCATCATTTTGAGGACAGGCCGACAGTCTCATAAAAACTCCGTCATAACTACCTAATTTTCACATTTTAATGATAATCATACGCTCTGTTTTGTTCACATTTCCATTTTTATTCGTGAACGTACAGGATAAGCATATAGGCTAGCTAGATTATGCATTTATTCATTTATGAAAAGAAAGTTGAACAGACTCACTGCGTGCGTCACTTTTCAGGTTTCATCATGAATTTTTGATCAATAAATCTCAATGTGCGCTTTGCGCTTTACTACTTTTGATATAAAAAAAAAAAATCAGCTTTCAAATTTTGCCTATTTTATCACAAAATTCAAACAATATACTGTTTTGGCGCTCTTTGCTGTGGCGTGAGTTAAAGCTAAGCGGAAACATGAACGTGAGCGAACTCCATCAATTATTACGTTACAGAACATGAATGAATGAACATCAAAAATATTTTTGAAAGATAGAGTCCAACTTACCGACATCCGTATAATGTCTCTCATGTAGCTAATCGCTCAATCAGTTTCAAAAGCTGAACGACATCAATAACACAGATTGTAAACAATGTCAAGTAACTCAGAAAAGCCATTCTTTGGCCATTAACTTGACAACAAGAGCGCTCTCGCCACCAAGTGGACAGGAGTGAGAATTACAGTTACAAGTTCCATCACTCTCTCTTTCAGTGTAATCTGCACAGATCACCATCTCTGAAAAGCCAATCCATGTTGGTTCTGGTTTTATTACAAGCTCTGTCGTTTACTTGTTGCCAGCGGACTCTCCTCCGTTGGCGTTTGCTTTAAAGGGTGATTCCCCAGAGGTTGGTGATTTTTTTTGGCAACCTTTCTCAATCATTGTGACAACTAACCTTTGCCACCACCGTGCACATCACCAGACACACGTCAAAGTAGCGGAGCAACTTTTCTTGGATATGGCCAGAAATGCACGGTCGAATGACGTACAGTATGCAATTTCCTACAAAAACCATCCTGCTCAGTCTAAAATATTAAGTTATAACAGGCTTACCGTCTATACTGAATCAGGGAAAAACAAAAACACGGTTTGGTAGAAAGACTGATGATGTATTTACCACGAAAAAGTTACCTTTAATAAGCCCCTTTGCATTTAGATCAGTCTCTTTGCCTGCATGCCATCTCATCAGCTCCAGCCTATTTGCAATGTTAAAATAGAAAAAAATGATAGTTGTAATATTATTTGACATTATTACTGTTTTACTATATTTGTGATTAAATAAATGCAGCCTTGGTGAGCAAGATACTTCTATCAAAAACATTAAACAGTCTTGCAGATCCCTAACTTTTGAATAGTAGTGTATTGTCTGCATATGCACATGACTCATGTGCCTAGTGGATGCCATCATCCACCATTACTTTACTGCCTTTTCTCTCTTTTTTTAAATAAGAGGGCCAGTTCGCTACTTGGACGACGAGAGCAGCCAAACCCACAGCATCAGGGAAAGCAGCAGGAGTCACTCGGGAACTCAGCATGGAGACTTTATTTATTTAGGCCACTCTTCCTCCATCTGGGGCTCCTGCTAAAAGGTGTTACAGAAACAGCACATCTGCATCCACAGCACCAGTCGAACCAGTGGATGTAAGCACACTGTCAGCAAAAGGCTAGAATGATGAAGATATGAGAAAGATACGTCTTCAAGTGCTATCATCTGGACGATGACAGGTTATGTACAAAAACATTACTAATAAATCAGGGGCAATAAAAATCTGTGACATTTTCCGTTTGTAACATGCCACGAAGCAGACATTTTCATAAAGATATCATTCATTATTATTTGTAGGTATTAGATCTTAAATATTACTCTTCAGAACAGACCATTTGTCCACAACAATCCACAAGATATTAAAGGGACAGTTTAACAATAAATGAAAATTCTGTCTTTACTCACACTCATGTCATTTGATATGCTGTTTTTCCCCTCTAGAGCACAAAAGTATACATTTCATAATCATTACACAGCTCTTAGTTGACATATATAATGACAGTTAAAAAAAATACCAAAAAGCAATATGAAGAATCATAAAAGTGATCCATGGCTTATGCAAGATAATCTGAAGCCATTCTGAAGGTTTAGCAGGAACAAAATTCCAAAATTTCTTGCCAGATAGGCTAAGCTTGCAATCTGATCAAAATACAGTACAAAAAGTAATAATGTGAAACACTTTATTTTATTTTACACATCTTACGTGTACTTATTATACAGTATGCAAAATTACAAGCAAAAACTCCAGGCTTCAGTGTCACATGATCCTTCAGAAATGCTGATTTGTTGCTCCAATAACAGGTTTATTATTATCAATGTTGTAAACAGTTGTGCTGCTTAATATTTTTGAGAAAACCATGGGATATACCAGTCAAACGTTTGGAAACATTACTATTTTTAATGTTTTTGAAAGAAGTATCTTATGCTAATCAAGCAGCCTGCATTTATTTGATCAAAAATACAGAAAAAAATAGTAATATTGTGAAATATTATTACAACTTAAAATAATGGTTTTCTATACTGCAGGCTTGATGAGCACGAGAGACTTCTTACAGAAATCTTTGATGAATAGAAATTCATAAAAACAACGTTTATTCATTCACTTGAAACAGAATGTTTTGTAATAATGTAAAAGTCTTTACTTGATCAGATTTAATGTGTCCTTGCTGAATAAAATGTCCTTTTTAAAAAAAAATTGTCCAAACTTTTGAGCGGTATACATGTTCTTAAACTTTTGTTGATCTGATATATTTCTTTAGTGTTGAAACATTGTATATTTTTCAGGGCCATATAACAGGATATGTCATTTAAACAGAAGCAGCATTTTCAGATGCATTTTGTCACACGATGCCGTTATTGTTCCTAACAGATTATGATCACTCTTTTATACTCTCAAAACAGCTTTCACACAACTGGAACTGGAATTGAAAGACTTTTTCAAAACATTATGTCCTCATCGCACATTGAGGCATTCAGATCCACACAGAATACAGCAACCTGTCATGACCTCCTCCAGCATTAACCTGGTTTTCCCAGAAGGGTTTCCGACCAGGTATTATCAAACTTGTTTGCACAGTTTTCTGCACTACTCATTATCTTCTATTAACTAGATGATCTAAATCCCTCTTCAGTCTGAGAATCCCTCTTTTGCTTGAGGCCAACCTCATAAAGCTGTGGCATTTGCTGACTGGATTTACGTAATGCTTCAGGTGGTTCTCATTCGGATATCACAGATTTGGCTTTAAACGTCAAATTTCTGAAGTATCAGAGCTTGCGAGCTGCCACTCAACTTCAAATCACGCACGAAAACGGTTTGCATCCTTCCCTCTTCAAACATTTAGTGAATGTTTTAATCATTGTGGAAACCAAAAATGAATATTTCAAACGTTCTTCTATCTAGATAATACAATTAAATGGACACCTTTATTTGAATTGTGACCACGTTCATGCTGTCTGTTTCTGCTGTACACCTTATGTAGCATCTGAATAATCATGAATTAATTTGAGCAGCATTAATATTCATAGAGTTCATCCTTTAGTTAAGAGTTGAGAGGGAGCTGAAGAGGTCATTGCCGTGTGTCTACGAGTGTGTGTGCGAGTATGTCATCCCCGGCTGTCAGGTTTAGTCATTCTATGTAATTAGATCTCAGGTAGACTTGGAGGCATAACTCCAAGGAAAGCCTGACGACATGCCAGAAATAGCACCCTTCACTTATGACAAAAGAGGTGCAGGGGAAAGACATTTATTGTCCGTACGTACCTACCATCCTCTCTTCAGTTTTATCCTGAATCTCTGTCTTTCTCTCCCTTCCACTTCCTCTTCACAAGCAACACCTGTAACATCAAATAAAGGACTCAAGCTGTGTTCTAATTCACAGGGTCCCTACATAGTGTTCACTGCTCCTTACACACAGAGCAATATCTGTAGACGTTAACTTCAATCTCACACCGTATTCTTGTGTAATTAAGTATAACTATAATATAAAGTATGTTACATACATACACTCAAGTGTATTACGTAATTTATAGAAAACTTGAAATCATGTAATCTGGATTACGTAATCAGATTACAAAAATTAAGTAGCCTACATGCAATTAGATTATATTACATTTTAAAATACTCACAATCAGTGTATGGAATAGTATGGAAGTCCGCCTCATATACTGATAATTTATCATGAATGTTATTCACTGCAGAGCGTGCCATGTTTGCTGTGATGCATTTCGGATGTCGCTAGTTTAGCACTCCCTTCTGCTCCACTGCTTTGCGCATGCGCAGAAGTGCGAGAAAATAAGTCATTATTACGAGAAAGTCATTATTAAAGGGTTAGTTCACCCAAAATTATGTCATTATTGACTCACCCTCATGTCGTTCCAAGCCCGTAAAACCTCCGTTCATCGACAACAGAACCGGAAATACCATGCTGTATAAAGTCGTGGTTTTTGTAATTTTTGGACCAAAATGTATTTTCGATGCTTCAAAACATTTCCAACTAACCCACTGGTGTCACATGGACTACTTTGATGATGTGTTTATGTCCTTTCTGGACGAGGACAGTATACCGCACATACATTTTCAATGGAGGGACAGAAAGCTCTCGGACTAAATCGAAAATATCTTAAACTGTGTTCCGAAGATGAACGGAGGTCTTACGGGCTTGGGACGACATTTTTGGGTGAACTAACCTTTTGTACCCTCTGTACTTTACTTGAGTATTATTTTTTCTGGAAACTTTTTACTTTAACTTCACAACATTTGAAAGACAAAATTTGTACTTTTTACCCCACAACATTTCTGTCAAGGTCCTTGAGTAGAAAATAGTAACGTCAGTCAGGTATGTCAGGGGATGATTTTTTTTTTCATCTCTGAAACGTGATTGTTTTTTTTTTTGCAGGTGACAGACAGCCTATCAGTAATCACTCGTGTAGGGACGCAGGCATTTGAAACACCTCTCTAGTACTAGTTAGCTAGTACTCTAGCTAGTACTCTGATCTAAATAATCCACCCGTTCCTTCTATCTTGTATATCCTCTGATTTAAAAGGCCTCAATACAAACAAAGCTGCAATTCAAGGGCCCTTATATGAAACATATCACCTCAGGTTGAGTCATTAAGCATGCACTTGTAGCCATTAGGTCTCCCTCAGAAACATGCATCAACCGATACGAATGAGGTTGAGTGGAAATGACTGTTTTTCCTACAACCCTTTTAGTGTCCCTAGAATCTGCATACATGCAAGTACAAAAGGGTGCAAATCTAAATCTGAAAATCTAATTACAGCACTCTAATCAGGGCTTTACGTTAAAGCAACACCAAGTAACTTTTCCTTTGCGGTCGCCCTACAGGTTGGAAGCAGAATTGTCCATTACCGCTGTGGTAAATAATTTAGCCCACCGCAGCCTACTGTCGCACGCACACTCGTTGTTTATCCAGCACTGGCTTTGGAATGAACGATGTCCACAGACAAGGTAGAGTATGTTGCATGATTTCATGAAAGTATGATGTATTGTGACATCAGAAACGAAGAAAAACTAAATAATGACCATTGTAACGCTTGACGTAAAGCAAGTCAAATTTGTAGTTTTCTTATGTCTCATTAGAACTACAGAAACGCGACCCGATCTGGCAATCTTACATAGCGTGGTTATAGCAGATATAGGACCGCAAAGCGAATCCAGAAGTGCCGTTCACCCTGTTACGACTTGATGAACCACTGAAACGATTTTGGAAACATTATTTTAAGGTAAAAAAATCTTACTTAGTGTTGCTTTAACATGTTTTTGCACATAGCACTGGTGATACAGAGGTTGAAAGTTTTGTAGCACAGCCCACACCATTGTATCAAAAAACAATTCGTAGCACGTGCAACATATACGACAGCCCTGCTTATTGTGTCTAACAGTATGTGTTTACATGCTCCTTTCAAATTAACAATGTACCATCTGCATTACTAGCACTGAATTCATGCTCTTGAGTTGGACCGCATCCACATCCATCTGTTGTGCACACCCTGCAACACAAATCAATGCTACTGTATGTAAAATGTTTCTATATCATGCCAGGCAGAAAATAGCAAGAAGCATAAAAAATATGTTTCTCGTGCACCCGCTTCTACTATTGACATTAAATGTGTCGATGTTCTTGCACAATATGGACAGGCTAAATCATGCAGGTCCGTCACCAAATCATATGAAAACAGATGAGAAAGTTCATAAGAACACAGATAAAAGAAACCAAGGCATGTCATTATATTTCGTCGTGTTTGTGTGTGGATCAAGCTTGTTTTGAGGAGACATCACAGGGGATATTATAATACAGATGACTCATCCTTTTGTGATATTGAGATTGCATATGCAGTGTTCCATAGCTGTGTTTGCGACATGCACACATGCTCCTTTTCCTAACAATATGCTTCTTTCTCTATAGGCACATTGGAAGCTGAATGTGTGATACCATGATGGTGCTGCCTAGTTCTCTGTCGACAGGCAGCATCCTCAGAGAAGATTTCAAGCTTGACCCGTTAATGGATATCCGGCCTCCCTTTCATCTATGGTTTTGCTGCTTTAGGATAATTAAAACAAGATTAGATTTGAAGAGACCACCGGCTCGCTCCTGCATCTGTTTAGGAAACAAGATATTAATAAGCAAATAAAATGACACCCGAGAATGACAATGTTCCCTTCCAGACCACAACGTTGTGAAAACGGTCAGCAAAAACGACTAAAAACGCTGTGTTCTGCTGCCAGGCCAGTAGTTGATGATGTCACTTTGTAAAGAAACACTACGCGCCTATAGACTGAACCCGTAATACGCATGCGAATGACGTCACCGTTTTCACAAATTAGCATTTTTGTAGAGTACATGGAGACGATAATGGTATCGTTTTCAAAAACGTGCACTTTGAAAAATGTTTTCAAAGATTTGCGTTTTCAGGCCCCTAAAACAGGAATTATCACAATATCACTCGTAACTTTTTTTAAATCGCCAATAAGCTTTACTTACCACAATTTGTAGTGTTGCCATGTCCAAGTGACTTTAGAGAGTAAAAATATAAAACCAAGGGGTCTCGTATCTTGGGCTTGTTTTGTCAGATAAGGATGTTTATTTTTCAAGTTAGATCTGGCAATCTGATTCGGTGGGTATGGCATTCTTATCTTATCAAAATTCGTAGTGCATGATGAGTCAGCATTTTTTTGGGGGGGGGGGGGGGGGGGGGGGGGGGGGGGGTCTGTTTCCTGAAAGAATGTAAATATCTGCCAAAAGTGATTTTTATCAATGTTTTGAAGTAAGCTACTGTTCAAAAGTTTAGGGTCTGTAAGCAAAAACATCATTGTCATATTGTGAAATATTATGAAAATTTAAAAGAACTATTTTAATACATTTTAAAATGTAATTTAATTAGAAATCATTCTAATATGCTGATTTGGTGCTCAAGAAACATTTCTTAATGTTATCAATGCTGAAAACAAATGTTTTTTTGGAAGCAGCGATACATGTTTTTTCAGGATCTTTGATGAATATAAAATTGTAAAGAACAGCATTTAAAAGTTTTTTTTTTTACTATTACTATTCAATTTTTTTATTATTACTTATATTTACAGTAGTGTACATGTATGTATAGCATGTAGACAGCCTAATACCCATCGTACCCAGACTAAGCATATTCATAAGATCTTTAAAATTAACGACCAAGGTGATTTAAGTATGCGATAATCCACGGCTAGTTGTGCATTAAACGATTTTAACACAGGATATGGTGGCTGCCCGCTTTAAATCAGACACAGACATAAAGTATGGCATAAGATAACATTTATTTGAATGAATGAATTACAGATTTGCAACATCTCTCTCCATTAACAACGACGCTGTAAGTTTAATTACTTCAAAACCAGCGATGTTTTTGAAGCCAATTTATCAATAAAAGTCACAGCATTGATAAGGTTCTGTGCTTAATCTGCTAATAAATGTTTCTGTGTGTGCACAGCACGATCTCCAATGTGTGCGAGTGACGTACTGTATGTGTGCGCTTCAATGAAAACAGCGCATTAATATAGAACGGTGATTAAACTGACCGGAACTACCTGTGCATTAAACAGTTTTATTGCACACCATCCAGCCAATTAGATTGGTACAAAAACGTACACAACAACATTTAATCTTAAACAGACAGCAATCGATTGCATAACAAACAAGGGGGTGTAGCCAAATAAGATGGTGTTGAGTTACTTGACCTGACCGGATGAGAACCGGAGAGGAATAGCGCTGAATGCTTCAATACCCTTTCAGCTCTCATGCTGCTATCTCTGATAGCAGACCTGCTTATTCCTGCTGGGCATGTCGGCAGGTGAGAATCCAGCCAAACCGAACGCTGGTCCTGAGCCTTGTGAATGATCAAAGACCAAACCGTGCTTTTATAAAGCAGTGGGTATCTGGGTTGGATACATTTATAGGCAGGTAAAAAGCTTTTAATGACAAACATGCGTCAGCATCGAGTGTTTCAGGGGGTCTTTTAGAATCACTAAAGCACAGATGCATTCACTGTTACATGCACCACGCAAATGCACCCTGCGACACGGGAAGAACCGTAGTCTAAAAGAAGCGTGGGCACTGGGAGAAGGAAAGGGGCTTCTTTATGAAGTTTAGGCTTAGTCTAATGGCTCTTATTGTGTGGCCTCCGCAGCACCTTACAGCTCAGGGCAACAATTACTGACTTTTCATTTGACATGAACAAGGCTGTACCCGTCATCTTTATCTCCTCCTCCAAAGATGAGTTATTCAAACACAGTTGCAGACGCTTCTGTCTATAACACGCCTTTATCTGCTTAATGTGTGGCACAACGTTAGCCTACACATTAGTGCTCTCATCCAATGGTTCTATTCAGTTCAGCTACATAGCTCAACAAGATGCAAATGAGCTCTGACGTCATCAAAGCCACATACTAACGGTCTGTTGCCTCCTCAAAAGTGAAAACCAGAAGACTCACATTCCCACTCTTATCAGCAGAGGAAGTGTGTTTTAGTCAGAGAGCACCAAGACGTCATAGCAACTGCTAAGGGTGTAAACCAAAGGCAGTGTGATGCTCTCTAACAAGCTGTCACACACACACGCACACACACACATGTGCAACACACACAAACACACATGCACTAACAGATTTAACAGCCTCAACTTCTCTTGCGAAAAAAGACATAATAAGGATAGTACATTTATAGTCTTGCACCATTTAAAAAACAGTGAGTTGATATATTACAAAAAAAATATTTACAGTAAGACCGGCTGCTTATATAAAAAAAATTTCACATTCAGTGATAAGAAGTAGATAAATTCCAGTGTTTTTGAATAAAAAAGCTTTACAAACACAGTAACTGTAACAGAGCTTAGCAGTAATCATGCACTTTTTAGTCATTCATTTTCTCTATAAAGATTAAAAAACCTTCAATAAAGAGCCTTGAACAAAACCAGTCAACTTTAAACTTGAAGCAAAAAAATAAATAAATGCAAGACAGTAAATGATTGGTGGAACTTTCTATATATAGTTCATCACCTCAAACGTGGCAATTTAATAAAAAAATGTGTAAGTTGAAATAAGCTTACTGTTAATTTCATATATTAAGTCTTTGAGAAGCAATCAAAAAGTAAAAAGCAATTAGAATCATATCAGATTTATATTTACAAGCGATTAAAGTGGACAGTAGAGAAACGGGGCAAAGTAGATGGACCTTCTTCTCAATATGAGGGTTCCCACTGTAATTTTCCAATCAAAGGACGCACTATGTTTTCCAATAGCCGGAAATGTCTCGTAATCTACACCCTTCAGGCTTCCAGCTTCATTAGGAAGGAAATTGACGTGAATCTGGAAATGCAACAGAAAGACATCAAAGCACACTCTGCAAAATGAGCGGCAAACTCCTCATTAGATATTCACAAATCTCCTAGGATACGGCCCGCCACACAATAATCACCAAGCAAACTCGTCGCCTGTATTGTAAATGCATGTAACAGTGACGAGGGCATCAGTCTGCACAAGAAGATCTGAAGCCATCTCCAAGCTCCAGCAAAGACAATCAGCATTCCTCGAAATAAAACAGACTGAGGGCTTCATTTGAGGCCGCGTACTGTACTTCAAGAACGCGTGAAGATATCTCTGTATTATATGCAAGCATTGATACAGGGTATGGTCTTCGTGTGGGAGAGGAGACACAAGAGGAGGGCAAGAGAAGGCAACATAGTGCTGCAGTGAGGTTTGTGCCAGTTCATTGCTGTCACAGCCCACACATTCGGCTGATACAATCGTTGAGACACCAAATGCCATGAGAATGTCAGGCTCGCTTTTTAAAGAGACGCTAAGCTCAGGAGCACGCAATCAAAAGCAACATCCAATATTCTACACCACAACAAGAAGGGGAAAGACCGCACGCTTCGAGCACAAGCATATTCATTTGATTATTTTGGTCTAGAGACGAGTAGAGATTAGTCACAGCAGTGAGTTGGGGGTAAAGATGATTAAAAATTGTGTGATAGAACATATGCACAGCCTTTACGTGCCAGGACACAATCTGTGCAAGAGCAAAAGCCAACATTTCCCCTTAGTGATAGACTATGGGTGCATAAACTAGCCCTGAGAACATATATAATAGCAGCAGATTTGGAATATCATTTTAATTCAGAAATCCCAAAACAGTTCTCAATGTCTTCACTTGATTTAAAAGTGATGCAAAGCAAATGCATCTTTTGCAAAAGTAATTAAAGAATCGTTTCGCTTTTTACAAAGCATTGTATTAACTCTTTCAGTGAACTGATTAGACTGGAATTAATTGTACAGTATGGCTGATTCATAGATCAAACAATCTCTGGGTAATGGATCACTGAATACCTCATTTGCAATATTTGTCTTTTTTTCTATTCACACTAGGATTACACGTTGCCAGCGGAGACAAAAATGATCTTTGATTTCCATAATTATATCTGTGGGTCCCTTTGATCATGTTCCACCCATTGCTATTGTTCCCATCACTGTGGTGAAATCAAATGCAACAGAATAGGCCAACATCTGCTACTTACACTATTCTAGCAGGAAAAAAAGAACCATTATTTGGTGTTAGGGAAAGCAAAAACCAACATCATGTTATACTTCAGAGGCTTTTTGTTTGGTGATTAATTCACAAGCAGACTGCTTTTCAGGTTTATCAGGATCTAAGTGAATTAATCGTATCACCAAATGTGTTCTCATGATTTACAAAAGCAAATGGAGGTCAATAAATGGTTTGAGATTGGAAACAAACCAAAGGCATAATAATAAAACTATGAAGCAGAACTGCCAAGGTGAAAAAAATAAAACATTTCACAAGATCAGGCACTAGACAGGCTTTTCCTCACTCCGCTATTTGCTCTCTGCTATCGAGTGGTCCCCAATCAATGTTTGTCTATTTCACCATACAAGAGTCTAAGCTTGCTATCAGTTAAAAATGCACATTTTGACTGAGATTTGTTTTCTAAATCATAGGATTTTGTCACTCAAGAATATGTAAATGCAGCAAGGGTTTGAAAATTGGCACACTCTAATTGGGCTTAGCCTCAGAAAGGTCATTCGGTGAGCAGACACTCTAGCTGGAACCCCAATCCTGAAATGATTAATTACTTGCAGTGACAAAACATTTGAATAGTGGCAGAAGGAGAGAGAACTGTTGGAAAGGAAGAATCAGAGGAACACACAAGAGCTAATAGAACTGATATGGACATTTGAAGGGTGCGAAGCTGAAAATCACTTACATTTGCGTAATAAAACCTAACAACATTAATAATACCAGATAACCAGTGCCCATATAAATGATGTAATTCATCTTTCTTATAAACATATTTTCAAAAGATTTAAGGTGATGGCTAAATGCATGTCTTATAGACCATTTGTGTGTTTGAGATGACACAAACAGCAATGAAACACCAGTGGAGAGGAAAACCACAGAATGAGAGAAAACAATTATTTGTGTGCCTCATGATGTCAGAATTGGAATGCAAAAACGAGTCTTTATTTTTATAGAAAAAAATATAGTCAAATACGCCCTTTGATGCTAAACGCATAAGTTTATAGTTGCAAGCCATTAAACAGACTGGACAGATGAAACCAGAGATAATTTGATGTAAACAATAGTAATATTCACATATTCAGTTCATATGGGACATAATGTATTAGCCCTACAGTTACATCGTGCAATTATATTCAAACCTTTAACATTTTACACAGATAACATTTTTATCTCACATTTCTGAGTTTTTTTTCACAAGTTTATATCACAATTCTGAGGAAAAAAATCTGAATATCGAGATATAAAATTTGGAATTGTGAGGGGGAAAAAAAAAAGAATTGTGAGACAAACTCGAAATTACCTTTTTTATTATTTCATTCCGTGGCTTCCATAGACTGCTACTTCAGAACTGCAATGCTTTTACACTTCTTGGATTTTGCTTCTTGGGTAAAAAAAAAAGTGAGAGAGTGAGAGAAAGTGAGAAAGTTGGAGAGAGAGAGAGAGAGAGAGAGAGAGAGAGAGAGAGAGAGAGAGAGAGAGAGAGTGATGGGGGTTATATTTAGACAGAGGCAGCGCATCAGGTGCAATGTAAGATTTCTGAAAATGGAAACAGCTCCCAGGGGTGAGAGAGCTGAATCTCGGGCACTTTCATTATTTATTTTGTATCTAAGGCGTTGCACTGAAAAAACAAAAGAAAAGAAAAAACCTTGCGGAAAGAGTGCTGACGTCCCTGTAGTTCCCATGTTAATGAACGTGTCTAATCAACAGAGCTCAGAAACCTTTCTGCTCCCCAGTCAGAAAGCGCATGCCTGAGGAAGTCTTGCCTCGAAAACACACACTGTGATAGGCAAACTAGCACACTATGCTCACATAAAACAATGCCAATTCACAGCATGGCACATCTCTTTGTAAGCCAGATAAGTAGTTCATGTACAAAAATACCCCTTAACAAAATGCAGATTTATTGTCATTACAAATGTCATGTCAAAGGAGACAATTTCATATTTGCAATGTATAAAGCATGTTAAAAACTGATAACAGACAACAGTGGGCATCCTATTGCATCTGTTTTCCACACCACCACCACCACCACCCGCCCTTAGTTCTGTTGCTTAACAACACTCATCACATGAGCGCTGCTTTATATGAAATGCATATATTTTTCCTTCCTTCCCTAACAAAAAAATCAAGAAGATCTGACCCCGACAGCAGATATTGAACCCCCGGTTACTGTGTGGTCTGGAAACTTTTGTAAAGATAAATGAAGCGTGGTCATATGGTTGGAGAAGCTCCAGACGACACCATTAGCCAGCAGGATGAACACAAACATGGAGATTGGCAGTGCCCTGCAGTTTCATAACTAGCCTCTGTCTCGGACATGATGGCTGGGTAAATAACAATATTCTCCTGAGTGATCAGAAGTGTCATCATCAGCAGATAAAAGTGGGGACAGTGTGTGGGAAAAGTCATTCAAGAATCATTGTTTTGCTCCAGTGGAAAAGGGGATTCATGCGAGCAGTTTATCAGAAAGTAAATAGCCACAGGCCTTGTGTGATATTAAAACCATGAGGAAAGGGAAGACAAGAAGGGTCATTCGAAGTCAAAAGTCCTCCATTTTTTTTTATGAGAATTTTTTTTATCATAAAAGCCATTTAGCGTCACAACATTACTAGGAATAATAGTTTCATATTTTTTTTATTTTTAAATATTTATTAATATTTTGAGTTCATGCTCACACCAGCACCACAAATTCTATTGGTCTCAGTCAGAATATGATTCTGTGCTGTCTCATAGCAACCTAAAAATAGAACTGTCCCTATTATGCAATATATGACTGAAATGGCTGCAAGTTATGGGTGTTTAATTGCAATGCAAACTCTGACAATAAGCAATGAAAATAATCTCATAGATAGATAGATAGATAGATAGATAGATAGATAGATAGATAGATAGATAGATAGATAGATAGATAGATAGATAGATAGATAGATAGATAGATAGATAGATAGATAGACAGATAGATCACCACTTACATAAGAATGGGCATTCAAACTCTTCCAATCAAAAGAACAAGTGCACTATTATCAGCTTATATCAGTGCTATATGCAACTATTGAAATGCTGAGTATATAACATCAAATAATTATTTTCTCTTGTGCATGACACAAGGCAGTCTGTGTCATGAACAAGATTGTGGTGACTTCATCTTAATTTGTGCTGTGAAAAAGTTATAAAAAAAATGTTTGTGCTAATTCTTATAAACAATACCTAATAAAAATCTAAATTTGTGTAGTATTATTATAATATAGCCTATCGAAATCCAGTATGTATGTGCAATTTATGCACAAACCGTATTCTTTGAATGCAGTATGTATTATAAATATAATTACATTTCAAATTTAACTGTGCACCATTCTATCATACTGATTTGATTCTTAATCTCGACGTACCAAAATCAAAGATTTTTTTCCCCCATGTTTTTGTTTGTTTGTGCTCATCATGACAACACAGGTTCACACCAGAACCGATTTATTTTTGTAGATTCTGACGTCAATCAGATTCACGTTTAATTCACGAAGTGAAAGGGGGGGGGGAAGTTATTTATAACCTCAATGTCTTAGTGTGGTCCTTGGGTGCGCAAATAGGAATGTAGCGATTGGACTGGTCTCTTGCGTCTCAGTAACAAAAGCGGTGGGGCTGGAGCGTCGTTGTGCCTGCACGATAGAACTGAACCTAAAATAGGACAGTTCTGTGGAGTCTGAACTAAATAACTACACGAGCTGTGGTGAGAAACTATGCCTCTCCATAGCTTCTAGAATATTGGAGACCATTACCCTGGACTTATTCTACAATGGTAAACCTGTGCGTCAACCAGGTAAGGAAATTTAATAACTTAATCTAATTGGGTGTCTGACAAACGCGTTAAACATGTTGACTATTTTTTACTATATTTTGCCTATTTAATGATTTAGATGCAATATGTTTGCTAATACTACAATGTTCAACGAAATTAAATTTCAGGGAACTCTTAATCACATGCACACAAATACATTTGAGATCATAGAAAATGCAAGTGGACTGACCAAAGTTGTGATTTATACAGATAGATGCAACTGGATCTAAAATAATAACTTATGAAATTACGAGACCAGGTTCCAAGCGCGCATCACAGATGTTTACTATTTTTCACATGCTCTCAGGACCATGGACAGTGGCAAATCGCTATCGCAATGATTACATGAAAACGCAAATATCTGAATAAAATTCTATAAGACACAAAACATGTTTCATTCATTCACACTTAACCAAAAACGCATGATCAGTCATTTCATTCCGTCATACTGTTTACGTGTTTAAAAATCACAAGCAATCAGCTAACCCTGATTAAGCCCCTTTTTGTGGCTCTATTTAATTTTAAACGGTTATCAAATTATTTCAAGTAAGCTAACTGATCTAATATTGTGTGGGTCGAGAACTGGAACAAGACCATTCAGGACGACTATTCATGCCAAAGCAACTGCTTTAAAAGCAGTCTTTCAAATAAATCTAAAACATACAGACAAAATATAGAGGAAAATAGAAAAAAACGCACAATTCATTTATTTAATAACGTCACTGAATCGATTTTCTATCCATTATTTTGTATCCGTAGCCTATTTTGTATCCACTGGTACATTCAGATAAAACATGTATACATTGAGAGAACAATCACTATCGATATCATTTAAGGATTGATATAAGGAAATACATTTTGATACACAAGACAAACAAACACATTTCAGAATATTCACGCAAATTCAAAGTTAAATTCGCACCTGATCCACATGTCAGTTCAGCGTCTCTTCCAATAACTCATTCCTGCGCATTCAGGCTGCCACCTGGTGGCTCTTCAAAACAAACAGGCAAGTGGTTACATGCAGGGTTAAACACATCAACAACACCTTTGCTTATTTCTTAAATGTAAAGTGTTTGTTACATGGAAATGTCTCTGGGATCTGCTTGTTGACTGTAGCAGCAGTCTGCTCTTGCCTTGCAGGACTGAGGCTGATTTGGGTCCAGTCTGAGCGATGGCTGACGTGATGGAGATCAGGACGGATGGGAACTCTCTGCTGAAAGCAGTATGGCTTCGCCGTTTGCGCCTTACAAGGCTTCTCCTGGAAGGTGGAGCCTACATCAATGAAAGCAACGATCGTGGAGAGACACCACTTATGGTGGCCTGCATGTCCAAACACTCTGACCAGCAGAGTGTCAGCAAGGCTAAGCTTGTCAAGTACCTTCTGGACAACAAAGCTGACCCTAATATTCAAGACAAAGCTGGAAGGACAGCCCTCATGCATGCATGCAGCCACAGGGCAGGACAAGAGGTGGTCTCTCTTCTACTGACTAACGGGGCTGATCCGAGCCTGGAGGACCGTCATGGATCCTCTGCTTTAGTCTATTCTGTAAACGCAGATGATAAAGAAACCTTAAAAGTTCTCCTCGACGCCTGCAGAGCCAAAGGCAAGGAGGTCATCATCATTACCACTGACAAATCGCCGTCGGGAACCAAAACTACCAAGCAGTACCTGAATGTTCCTCCATCTCCTGAGTTGGATGAGAGGACGTCTCCTGCACCATGTGCCTCACCGTCAGAGATAGATCTTCACACATTGCCATCTCCCAGTAAAGAGGAGGAGAAAGACACTGTATTCAATTTTCAAACAAAGTTTAAGTCAACCTCAAACACAGCAGCTAAACTTCCCAATGGACTTACTTCCCCAAATAAGAAGCAAGTGAACCCCAAGCGGGCTCGTCTACCCCAGCTGAAGCGACTACAGTCAGAGCCCTGGGGTCTGATCGCCCCCTCCGTGTTGGCGGCAGCAAATGAAGCGAGCAAGAGAGCCAACTCAGATGAAGATGTTGTCACAGGTGTCAACGGTCTGAGCCTGTCTAAAAGAGGCACTTTGTCCCGGCATAACAGCGTGGATGGAAAGGATATCTTGTTTCCAATGGTGGGAGATCAGAACACAAAAATCTCCCCAACTTCATCCTTTTCGACATCTTCCAAGGCCTCCTACGAGAGATCGCTGGCACAGCACCAACCCCTGGCACGGCGTAGCACTGTCCCCACAGAGCAGGAGGGCTCTGGAGCAAACTTGGGGCCAGCTAGCCTCAGAGACACACTGCACCGGAGGCGACTGGGGAATGAACACTACGACTCAGACTCCCAGCTGTACTCAGATTCCAGCATGCTAGATTCTCCTAAGGCACCCCTAGAGAGAAGGAAGCTCAATACATCCCCTCTTGCTATGCTTACAGGCTCGCGAGAGTCCTTGGACAGCAATCACAGTACCTCTTCCCCTAGCACAACCAGATGCAGAGCACCTGGCCTACTGGAGCGGCGTGGCTCTGGAACGCTATTGCTGGACTATATATCCCACACACGCCCAGGTCACCTGCCCCCACTAAACATCAATCCCAACCCTCCGATTCCAGATATAGGAGCAAGCAGCAAGCCCTCATCCCCACTTGCAGCAGGTTTCAGACCAATAGCTCCCGTAGCACCCAACTCACCAAAGAGAGGAAACCTCAGGACGAAAAAGAAGCTTGTGAGAAGGCACTCTATGCAAGTGGAACAGATGAAGCAGCTTTCAAACTTTGAAGAGCTCAACCATCAATCATGAAACTCAGTCTATGTAGATGTAGCAACTTTAACATCATTAATATACGTCTGAGGTTTTTGGGTAATGTTGATGCTTAGGCAGGTGGAAAACAGGTGGTACCCGTAATAGAATTTAAAAGTAGTTAGCACTGAATGTAGCCAATTAGGGCAAAGGGATATTGTATCAAGAGGTTAATCTACTTGTTAGTTTCAATCAGCAAAAAGACCATTTTTGAAAAAGCAACTGAAAACTAATATATTTATCTAATGCCTACCAGTGGAAAAAAAAAAGATGTCGCAGGTGCATAAATAGCTTATTGTCTATAAAAGGTGAACATATTTAAAGATACAACCTAGCTGTTAAAGGTTAGTTTAGATTTAATATATGACGTAACGTTAGAGCGTAAGCTTATACTGTCGCTTCCTACCACCCAGAAAACCGTTTTTCAAAATGGTGGAAATGGGATTTAATACAAAAATACAACAAAGCAGTGTGCAATTTTCCATTCCGCAAAGGTTGTGTTTGCCCTCTTAAAGAGTAGGTGAGAGAGTGTGCTATTATTCTTTTGTGTATGAAGATTGAATTTTGACAGCTTGACTACAGCTAGTTCTGAGCGCAGATCCTCTGCTGCAAACAAAAACAGAGACAGAAATATCTGTATATCTTCAAAGTCTAGACATCTCTCCATGAGATTCATTAAACCAGACAGGAGAGTGAATGCAAAACCAGACAGTCAAAATGGAGCAGAGAGGTCACCAGATCATACCCATTAAAAGAGAGCATTCCATTGGCTCCTTATTAAAAGGCTGGAAGTCCTGCAAGAAAAGCAAAGCCAGTTGAGAATTGTAGCAAGAGAGAGGAGATGCAAGATAACTTTTCTCTGATCACTATACATATAAAATATTAACGTTATAATGTTGATGTTAATAATGCCTGTGTGCAGATGTATCGTTACATGCATACCTGATCTAGATTCTGTAAGAAATACTGACCATCTGTGAGCTAGTTATAGGGAAATCCATCTCTTGTAATTGATCACATCTTACATCGATTGCAATAATACAGGCAACATTGCAAGTGTAATTATGACTTACTCCTTAACGCAAAGATGATTTATATAGTCATAGAGCCCTTAGTTAACCATATTAGGTTGGCAGTCTTTATATATATAAAGTGTCAGTTCGCTCCATGATGAGTTCAAAAGATTGAATGTTTGTAGCGTATAGTGCCTTTGAAGGAGAGTAAAATGTGTTCAGCATCACAGATTACTTTTAATATTGAGCAGAATTTTAATTACAATATTAGAACCAGTTTGCGGCAAGTAAGAAATCACATGACAAATATAAATATGACAACAATTGACAGAAATCTCTAGGTAATATAGAGCGTATCATAATATATTTAGGTTAGATCTGTAGCAGAACATACCTTGTGATAAACCAATGACTATTGTACAGACAAATGTAAACGTAGGTTTATCCATTTGTCAGCCAATGTTATGTGGTAGAAGTGAACTAATGTGCCCATGTTACTTTTTGTGCAAATGTAAAGTGCTTCAGATTCATTGCTGCTATAACGTTTAATAGCCACTTATTAGCCTGCAAAAGGCTGTCAAATAATATATGTTCGGTAGTACTAGAGTTAGCTGGCTAACTCCTCACTAATTGCCCCTGGGTTAAGACATAAAACACAAGCAATCAACAGATTCATTCAGGCTTTTGGTCTGTGATTATGAAATATGTGTATGACATAAAAATACATATGGGTCAATAATAATTATAATTTATAATTCATAACTGCTGGCCCTCAAGCAATTCAGTAGTAAAAAACTGAACATACAAGAGTAAAATTTTAATTACTAATAAACCCCAAATGAGACCATGTGAAAAGGTTTTATCACAACTGTCTTATATTAAAACTGTGAGGCATATTGGTTGCGCTCATGTTTACATTGTTTGATGCATAGTATTTTTGTATGTAGTATCTTGTATATTTTGAATAAATGTCTGTATCAATCTGTACAAACGTTCTAGTCATTCTAATCTCAAAGTCTGAAACCTCAAATGACTGTAATAGCACCTATGTTGATCAGGACAGACCCATCATTGCAGCATTCAGATTCACATAGTCTCCTGACTGTGGTCACCAAAAAGTAGAAATGTGTGGGTTAAATTGATTGTAAATCTCAAAGGAGTAACAACGCAGAAATCTCAGGTGAGGCCCTGACCCCTGACCTATAGTAGACCAGTTTCTTTTTCCAGATCTAATCCACTGTAGATTGTAAACTCGTCAGGACTCTTAATAAAGTACATTAAGGGATTATAGAGGATCCTCTTCCAAAGGTTTAGTTTAGGCTAGATGTATTTATTTTGTTCAATTGTGAACAGATGATACCAGGATGTACATGGTAAAGACAGAATAGGTGTATGTGTTGAAAAATAAAATATCTGTTGTCTGTCAGCTTGAACCAGCATGGTTAAGGCATGTTGACCGACAGAACTGTCACTCACTCACACAATTCTGCTTGTTTTTCATAAAATTCTCTGTGACCTCGGTTTACTTTGACTGTTGTGTGTGAAAGTCACTGGATATCCTATGGTATTAGGTTTACCATATTTATCGTATGACTATGTTGACTAAGCTGCCTCCTTGGTTGTTCATAGTAGTCTCCTAAAGCAGTTATTGCATAAATAGGTCATTGTAAAATAACTTAAACACTGTTATTTAATTATATATGTTTTAAACCAAGATAAGGGGATGTTTATGTATGATAAATGACTTCACTCAATACAAACAATTGGTTACAGATAGCTTGCAATGTTGAAAGTATAAACATTTTGTGTAACAACATACTTCAAGTGAACTAAAAATAATCAGTAGGTGTCGTAATTCTATTCTAGAAACTCAACCGGAAAACTGTATCAAGCCTTCACTAAAGTGCAAGAATGATTTACTACTGACCTCTGGTGGACATTTAGTATACCATCTCTCCTCTCTAGATCAGTGGAAAACAAATAGAATGAATAAAATGGAATATGATTATATTATGATCTAAATGTGACACACATTTTGCATTAGTTCTTTTTATAATAACTTATAACTCACAACTTAGAAACAAGGAATATTAGTCATAATATTACTTTTAGCTAGACTATCGATTTTAACTAACTAACTAACTAACTAACTAACTAACTAACTAACTAACTAACTAACTAAGTTTTAATTTTAATCTCTCTGAACTAGGTGAAAAACTTGGCTAATTTAAATATTATATTGTACTAATTATTTACCAAAATTATAGTCTTTACCTCCACCAGGTGGCACTATAAAAATACTTTAATAATAAACAGTTCAAATTTAAACGATACCCAACCCTAATTATAACTATTATTTTATTATTATTATTAATAATAATAATTACGATTTTTTTTATTTAAAGGCAATAAATGTATAAGGCAAGGCTTGATTTCATTGTAAATTTAAGTGGAAAAGGATCAATAAAAATGTATGTACATACAAAACAATCAATACAAAAAAAGTGTATTATTATTACTATCAAATATTTCTACCCTAAACTCACTGTCATTATAACCACATGACAGAATGTCCTCATCAGTACCACACGGACACTGCTCTGTTGTACATTATAAGTACACCGCAGTAATTCAGTTGTAGTGAACCAGATCCAGCTGTGAATGATTGTTTGTCTTTGACCTATGCAGAGTTGACTACTGTAAGCAGACAAACACTGTAGGGTAAACATGTTGACTGTGAACTACGCGTTTCAGACCTCTGAATGATAACCGAGGTCATATTGACATGTAGTTCAGTGGAGCAATATTTGCATGTTGAATTTCAGAATGACAGCCTAGACTTACATGACAACAATACAGACATAAATACAGCAGTGAAGATAGCAATGTGCTCGTGTCTACCTGTTTTTAATTCACATGCACTTTGCAACTTATGAAATAATTTTGATTTATTTTTTTGCTAGACTTCCTCAGTCTGTACTGGAATCAGTGTGCGGTCCAGCAAACTTTTTGTATTTCCTTGTCTCTATTGTCTCTACTAAAATGTATTGTCTATTTGGAGGGCAACAAATTTTTTAGTTTACAATACATAAACAGGAAAAGCTAGTGACATTACTCAATCAGTTTTCTTATCAACATCACGTGACGCATTTGAGGAATTTAAATTTGAACTGGCCTAGATTGCCAAAGCTGGGACATTTGAACTCATAGGTGAAACCTAAATATTTTTATTGTATGCATAAATTAACTGCAAAACTAACAAAAACAATTAACAAAACCTAAAGTTACCAAGTTTATGTTGTGAATTTTGTGAGGCAGAACATAAAATGTGCATTTAACTCAGCCTTCAACTACTCAGACACTTTTTAGCACCTTGAAATGACCTGCAGCAGCTCTACGACGCATGCGCACAATCAGACTGCGCACCTCCCATTCTTTCACCCAGTATGGTAAGTAACACACAACCCAGCTAAAATTAGCGGAGCTGCTCAGCAACCAGACAACGGAATGTGAAGAGGTTATCTGCCTGTTCTGTGTCGTAAGACAGTCTGTTACTTATGCCAAATAACAGGAATAAAAACAACGCAAATGTGTTTGGAGGTTCACTGAAAATCCTTCTAAAAACGAAAGTGTATATTTATATTTGTAAAAAAGATCAATGCAAATGAGCACATTCCACAAGAGTGCACAATCGGAAATAACTGCAGACGCCTGTGAAGGGTTAACTGAAAACGAAAGGCAGCGTGCAAACTGAGCGTTATCAAAAGTCAACAGGTGGAACATCGATGTGTTGCGTATTCAAATATGATTGGCCATTCACCCCTTCGATGATTTTTAGTCCTGACCTCATGTAATTGTGACGTAGGCCCTGACACGGAGGCGGAGAAGAGCTGCGTTTGTTCCCGTTTGCTCCGATTCATTCGACCCTTCCTTCGACCGGAGTTAAGTCGGGCAGCAACCTCTAGTGTTTTCGGCTAGGAAAAAAAAAACATGGCAGGTTACCTGAAGGTCCTCAGCTCTCTCACTAGGTCCGCCGCCACTCTATCAAAAAACCCCGCCGTTCTTGCTCCAGCTTCTTGCCAGAGTTTGCAACAGAGGAACTGTGAGTTTTTCACTTTCAAAATTGTATGTAACGTTAGATATGTCAGTAAAGCCGCATTAACCGGCGCTTTAACACCGGTCAATGCTTATCTGACACGATGGGCTTTTAAATTTAAATATCCTTACACCCCTGCCACACACCTCATGTTTGTATCGGAAGACGCCGGTTTCGGACAGTCGTATTTCTTTCAATCTGCCGGTTTGCAGATTCTCTTCGCGGCTTCAAGCGGAACGTTATTTTCGCGGTGACGTTGTACGTGCAGTGGGAGTCGCGCGCCGTGCTCGCGCTCCTTTGTTAGCTTGTTGGATGCCTTTTAAAGAAAAGGAATATAATACGATAGTTTAGTTTCTATTAATCCGTTGTGGTTAAGACACCGTTTCTGACATTCTTATCCAGTTTTAATTACACCATTGCGTTGTTGAACAATTTGACGACGATGTAAGAGAAAAACTGATTTTTTTAAATGGTCCATAAGGTTTGCACACACAGGCAGCGGGATGACTTATGAAACCATTCGCGCCTAAAATACTGCTGTAAATGATCCGAAGCATTTAATCGAATAACTTTGTGATGCAAGATAATCCGGTTACCAGTTATACGAGTGTTTATATGGTTTTGTCAGTGTTTTGCATGTGATGCAGTGTGAATCATTTCAAGGTCAGTCGGCCTGGTGGTCAGTAACGTTACGTCGTATGTTACTATTGAGTGCTGACCATGAAGTGAAGTTGTAAATGACCGACATGCACATTATCTTAATTAAGAAACGTTATATTTAACTATTACATCATTATGTTCTCCTTAGTTTTATACACCCTATTTGATATGGAGGCTGCATTGATCTAACTGTTAAATGTCCTGTTTACAGCAACTGAACTAACGTTTGGACATACGGATAGATTGCGAGTTTATCTTGTGAAACATGCATCTCAGGTTGTTTCTTAAGTTAAAAACATGGGACAACTGAAGGGCAGAACCCTGATTTGGTGTAATGGCCCGACTGGTCCTGACTCTAGCTGTCCGTCTGTGTTAGGTAATCAGCTGTCATGGAGGATTGTTCAAATGTTGGAGATTTACTTGTTGTACACACATGTCCTCCAGGTCACCTTTACACTTTACTCTGAATGGGTTAGTCCTAATTAGCAGTTGTGCTCATATATCACATCCGAATGATTAAATGTGTAAATGATAGAACCAACCTTTTGCACTTGAGGTGTGCCACAATAAAACTTTTGCATTGCCAAGTTTATTAGAAGATGCTTTTGCACTGAATGGCATTGTTGGTATGTCTCGTTCCCTAAGTCGGATTTGGATTATTATGGGTCTTTCTGTGAGCTTTTAATATGACCGGTAGGTGAAGTGTCGGCCAGTTTATCCAATGCATAGCGTTCTTGTATCAAGAAGTCGACTTGCATTTCAGATTGACTTTAATGACATAAATTCAGGCACAATGCCAAGCAAACTCGCATGTTCTCTCTCATTAGTCACAAGGTTGGATTTGACATTCGCCAAGAGGTTTTATGAATTTGTAATTAGAGATGAGAGGGCCACAATATTCATTTAGATATATTTTTCTAAACTTAAATATAAATGTATTTATATTTATTCCTGAGTATATAATTTCCTTATGTATAATTTCCAGAATATATATATTTACTTTTTTTTTATGATTGTATTCTGTGGATTTAAAAAAATTACGTTATCTTCCACTATTTCGAGAAGCATGTGAGCTGCTGTTGCCAACCCAGTTGGTTAGTTTTTTAACTAATTTATTTTTAGTGTCTCCTGGTGCATCTTTCTTTCTGGGTCACTTTTGAGCTGCTTTTGAATGTTGTCAGTAGGGTAGAGTATAATAACATTTGATTACGGTAAATGGTTTGTGAGGACTCCTTGTGAACATGCTCACCTCATGTTTTTTTAAATTTTTATATTGACCTTGAAGTGTGGCGCACAAGTGTACACTGTTTGCAAATGTCATTGATAGCTGAAAATCAAAGGGCCATGTGAGAATGATTGCTTGCTATTTGATATTCTGACCACATGCTTTGTGTAGAAGCTTAGATACACGTGGGTTGACATGGTCTGTTTCCTCTCATAGTTATAGGTTTAAAGGAATAGTTTACACAAATTCTTTCATTTTGCACTGAATTTGGAATGACTTGAGTTTGTAAATTGAAAAATTTGGAATAAACTATTTATTTAATGTTGCTTTGACATTTGACAGTTTACATGGAAATGGAATATACCTTGCAATTTTTAAGGTCAATTATATAAATATAGCTATGCAAAGGAAAAATAAGATTCAAAAAGTCATCCCAAATGTTACTGAATGGCTAATACGTCACTTTCGATTTCACTTTCTCGCTCGTTGTGATAACTAACTATTCCACTCCCACACCAGACATGCGTCAAAGTAACCGGAGCAACTTTTATTTATTTACGGCTATGACGAGACACGCATGGCCGAGTGATGCTTGTACGCAATTTCCCTAAAAAAAAAAAAAACATTTCATCAGGTCTAAAAAACCCAAACACTTATAATAGGTTTACCATAGTGAATCGGGATAAGACCAAAAAAAAAAGTTTTGGAAGAAGGATTCATGTATTGAATTTTGTTAATTTTGAACAAAAGTTATATAGTGTACTTTAGTGCGTTGTTGCACTCAAATAAGAGTTTAGAAGGAAATAGTTGTGTAGAACCTACTATTTGTTTAAAATGGTTTAGAATAGGTGACATGGCACCAACTGGAAATGAGTATTGTGCAATAGTGTAGGAGGAAAGTGGCAGTGTGCCATATCATGCTTACTGCATGTTGTTTGATCATGTACAATTTAAAAAAGAAAAAAAAAACCTCATTCTTAAAGTAAAAAGCAAAATTGTTTTAAAAGGGGATTTGTTTGTAGACCACAAGTCCTTGCTTGAAATTGTGATATTTTTTCAGATTCTGTTTCTTAAAGAATGGAAAGATGAGAGTTTCTGCAATCCATCGTGGAACATTAGCTCAAACCTCAGCTCAGCATAAATGTATCATTAATGGGAGGATTCATGCTTTGCGCAGATGGCTGCACTGTTGTTAGGAACAGAGTATTGAAGCATGCTTATATAATCCTGCCCATATACTCCTCCTCCCGCTTTAGCATGCGCTCGTGGCTAGTGAGAGGATTTTTTTTCCCTAGGATTCCCTGTTTATGTAATTTCTGATCACAAACACAGGCAGGTTGCAAGTGAAAAGGCCTTACCCATAATGCAGTTTTGGTTGACACAGCTGTGCTGAGCGGCTGGTAACTCTATCTGAAATCCCTTCTTTAGCTTGGTGGTGTTGTTTTGACCTGAGAGATCTTGAATTTGCAGAAATGAAATGGTCTGACTCTGACCGAAGAAATGATCCCCATTCATCCTTTATATTAGACTTGAGTTGTTGCATTAAAATAATTAAAGTGTGACAACTTTAATCTGTAGACTGTGACTATGTAATTCTGCAATTAAAATATTCACAGGGTCTGAAACTTGACATGATGGCTAGTGGAATATAATGAAGATGTAGTTTATAGAGTGTTACATCAGTGGAATGTAGTAAATATGTTACCCACAGTGCTTATAAAAGTCATCATGCCAAGCTTTATTGATGGCCTCTTTTACTGATTTTGACGGCTTTGCCGACTGTAGAAGGAGTGGTTCTGTAGCAGGAGCAGGAACTTGGCAGGTGGAACAAAGTCACTTGATTCCCTCCATGGCTCCTCCTTCTTCCTCTGAGAGAGAGAGAGAGAGAGAGAGAGAGAGAGAGAGAGAGAGAGAGAAGCAGTGGCCTGAAATGTTCATGAGTTCAATAAGTCCATGAAATTGGTCCTTGTGGAAGTGAATGGTATGAGAAATTTTATAGCACAACACTTTGTCATTTTACAGTAAATTTTTGGTTTATAACTCCCTCGCCTCGAATTTACACCCTAGGCAAAGTGGGGTTGAATAATAACAGCAAAAATCCTTATCAATTTGTAATGACTGTGGACAACACAGACTATAGTAAAACATTGTATTAAATTAATCAAATAAAATAAAAACACTAATTCAGAACTAAAATTGTCTAAACTGTGTTCTAATTTGTCTGTTGTCTAATGTCTATTAACCTTAATTGGCAATCAGCCAGTTGGCACATTGACCCAGTAATCTTTAAAAATGAAACCTGGCCCAGTTTAACGGAGTAATCGGGCATTACAGCTGCCAAAGGGGCACTCGTTGCTGTCACTTATATTGCCATTATTGTGTAATCTAGATTAAAAAAATATTATTGTTGTTCAATGACAATTACAAAATACTTCAATGGGTTTGTTATGAAATAATGTGAGTTTATGCTGATATTATCTAAACCCCACTTTGCCTAGGTTGTTTCCAAACCTTTAGAGGGCATTGTATGTGTGAAGTAACCATGTGCCAATGCCTTTACTTTTTTGGTAAGTTAAGATGTTATACAGTTGTACTGTCATGCTATAGCAGGAAGTAATGAAACCAAAGTGCAAACTGTTGCATCTAAATATCAAGCCCATGTTACAGTCAACAGTAGGTTGCTTTTTTTCTTGTTTACACTACCATTCAAAAGTTTTGAGTTGGTAAAATGTTTTTTTATGCTTTTAAAGGGGTGGTATAATGCCCTTTTCACAATATGTAAAATATATATTTGATGTCCCCAGAAGTGTGTATGTGAAGTTTTAGCTCAAAATACCCCACAGATATTTGTATATAGATGTTAAAGTTGTCACTTTTTGAGGGTGAGCAAAAACGCACCGTTTTGTCTGTCCCTTTAAATGCAAATGAGCTGCTGCTCCCGGCACAGAGGGCGGAGCTACTACAGCTTGTGTCCCTTTACCTCACACAGACATGCACTGAAAATTTCAATTTTATGTTCAAAACGGAGTCGGATGATGGAGAGACTCAAGAAGAAGTGACAACATGATTGCAACAGGACATTTCTGAATGGTTAGTTGATGAATTTGTGTTGCTGATGTGTAGTTATCTTCTAGTCATTCATTGATTAGCATATTCTGTCTTGATAATCTATAAACCGTGTTCAGGGGGCGGGGTTAATGTAAATTCTAGGGTTAGTGATGTCACTAACCCGGGAGGAATGTGGTGTAGTCCCTACCAGCTGTTTGTTGTAGTCCTTAAAAAGCAATTTCTGTAAAAGCAAATATCTCCCTTTGCTTTGAACTTTGAGCATTGTAACTTTACAGATGTTTATGCTCAAACAGCAACATTACACACTAACTAAAGTTAGAAAAGTGAAATCATAATCAATCACCCATTTAAAAGAAATGTCTTATTCTCACCAAGGCTACATTTATTTGGTCGAAAATACGATAAAACGGTAATATTTAGAAATATTACTCAAATTTACATTACAATAACTCTTATCTATTTTAAAATGTGAAGGTAAAGCACATTTTTAGCAGCCATTACTCAAGCCTTTATGATCCTTCAGAAATCAGTCTAATATGCTGATTTGGTGCTCAAGAAACATTTATTGTTATGATCAATGTTGAAGACAGTTGTGCTGCTCAATAGTTTTTGTGGAAACGGTGATATTTATTTTTAGGATTCTTGGATGGAAATTAGGGCTGGGAAAAACGATTATTTTTTAAACGATTAATCTAGCGATTATTTTTTCGATGCATCGATTAATCTAACGATTCATTTTCTGTCCGATTCGATTCTGTTATCGATAATCTCCCCATTAATTGACTAATACCAATTTATACATGTTGATTTATATATCTGAATGAAAAAAACATGAATTCCTTAACATTGCAATATATGTTTATTGCTCTTAAAGTTCCAAAATAAAAAAATATACAAGTGCAAAGTAATGCATTCTTACTCAGAGGTAGCATTCAATAAAACTTTGAAGCCTTGAAAACACATAGGCCTAGCTTACTAAAAAATAGCTCATCTTGTAATTCTTCTTTCAGATGAAAATAACAACTTGATGTCTAGCATTCAATAAAAAAAAAAAAACTATAAATATTTTTAAGTCTTCATTTTCTTTTCTGACATAGCCTACTCCAGTTCTTGTTAAAACACACCAGACATGCAAATTCTGTGCATTTTGGGCACTTTTTGAGTGAAATCATATTTATTTTGTCCATCAAAAGTGTGCTTTCACTTTAATTGAGAGCAGTGCTGCAAAAAAAAATACTCTGCGCCGAAACCCGCGCTTCACTTCTGCTCACGCGCTGCTCCTGCTCCCGGTGTGAATGCACTCATTGATTAACATGCACGCCGGGAAAAACCCCGCACTGCTCACGCTTGCGGTGTGAAACGGCCGTAATTCACGAGGTTCCCTACATGTGCGTTCCGTGTGCACGTGGGATGCTAATGTTGCGCGATGTTAATCATGCGGCGTCCGAGTGCATTTGACCGGCATAAAATCGGAATATGTCAGACTGACCGGCCGGTCATGGCGGATCACGTGAAAATCGGCCAATTCCGGTCACAGCCGATCAATCGGTGCATCTCTACTTTAGAGGAACGAGTGCACCTTGCACTTTGAAAGTCTGAGCCACTCGTGTTGCTACTACTCTCCAGCGCCGCCATCTTTGTTTTGGGTCTGACGAATCGACGCGCATATTTTGCGTCGACGTATTTTTTGCGTATATATTTTTTGCGTTTTTTGCGAATATAAAATGTTTGTCAATGTTTAATTGTTTACTGTCAATTTAATGCAACCTTGCTGAATAAAATAAATAATCTTACTGACATAAAACTTTTGAACGCTAGTGTCTCTATCTGAAGAATACCCTCAAATTACAAAATTGGTTTAGATTAGGGAGCAGCTGTGTATTGTAGTCTCATTTGCACTGTAATATCACTGTTTTATATTATGTCATTGATCATGTACAGGAACAATGTTAAAATTATGATGCGTGCAATCAATGCATATCCTGGTTTTTACATATAAGAGAATTGAAATGTGTGTAGTAGACCCAGATAGCCCAGCATTTGCATGCTCTGTGCAGAATAGATAGATGGCTGCAGTGGCATAGAGCAGGTGTTGGCTTTGGTTTATCTGTGATGATGAATTACGCATGGGTTTTATTTATATACAAGCCTTTTCCCTCCAGAATACTCCTATTTAGCAGTATAAAAGCTGGTCCACTGTCAACATGAAAAGACATTTTTAGTGGTATGACGTTCATAACTGTTTCTTGGGCAACCAGAACTTGTAACGCCTACTAGCGTCTGACCAGTACAGTGACTGGAGACATGCTGTGGCAAAGTGAATGAAGCTTTGTGTTTTTATTAAGTCTTTATTATCCTCCTCCTTGAGGAAACTCTAATTTCCGGGTGTCTCATGGGAAGAAATAATCCCTTATTCAGTCCTGAAAGAACAAGACTCATAAAGATTGTTTTTGGTTTTATTTGACAGATGCCGATAAACGTATCAAGGTGGCACAGCCGGTGGTGGAGATGGATGGAGATGAGATGACCAGGATCATCTGGGAGTTCATCAAAGAAAAGGTGCTTAAACGGCAAGCGTGTGAGTGAGAGAATGAGGGGGAGGGAAGCGGTGTCTGTCTGGTCTATTTTTAAATCTGACACACACACATCGAGAGAGAAACAAAATGCGGGAGGAAAAGATGTAGAGGGCAAAGGAAAGAGAGAAACAGGAGAGTGAGAAGCCTAGACCGACACAGACAGAATGAAAATTGGGTTAGACAAGAGTAGAAAGACAAAAGGAGACGGAAATTGGAAAGGGAATGTGACAGCGTCTCTTGGGAGAATTAAATAGACTAGGAGAGAGTGGAGGAGTGATTGGCGTGTTATGCAGATCTCCTTTTTTTTAAAGACAGCGTGATAGGGTTACCGGGAGATTACAGCCGCATCACGCAGGGGGCAGGGCCAGTGTTGAGGTCATTCTTACTGACTGGCCGTCTGCATCCGCGAGAGAAACGGCAGATGCTGGTGCTGACGTTCCACACGCTGAAATTATTCTGCCAATTCTGTGGAGAATCAGAATGGGCTCATTATTTATAGCCAGCAAAACAAGGCCATTAATCCAAAGATTATTATAACTTCTCTGTTTAGGTTCAATTAGAATGTAAACGTTCACATGTGACAATTAAAAAGTGAAGTGTGTAATTTCTGCAACGTCAAACTGAATATTAAGATCGGATAAACATCAGAAAAACTACATTACCCTTTGAGACTAAAAAGAAATGTGTAGTAATTGCCAAATTACTTGATTTACTGAAATGATTTAATCTGTGTTTTTATGAGAGTGACAGTGTTTACACCTTTAACATGAAACCATTGTGTCCAGCTCATTCTGAGCAATGTGGATGTGGAGCTGAAGTACTATGACCTGGGTCTTCCATACCGTGACCAGACTGATGACCAAGTCACAATCGACTCTGCTTTAGCTACCCAGAAATACCATGTTGCTGTGAAATGCGCCACCATTACACCCGACGAAGCTAGGGTCGAAGGTAAGGCACATCTCAGAAACACTTCCTCTTTTTTTATTATATTATTTGTTGTAATGACTTGGCGATATATCAGCCATGCTGTTCAATTTGGCCATTTTGAAATAACAGTTATCAGCTGATGCTGATAATTTCAACTATGTTGAATTAACAGTTGTAGTTTGTATCAATTTGAAAATCTATGAAATATTATTATTTTGAAATCACTATTTGTATCATCAGATTTTATTATCTTGCATTCTAGATAACCATAAATAAAAATCCATAATGGTCATCTTCTAATTTCTACAACTGCTTTTGCTAAAATAGCCATGCCATTTGAATATTTCCACAAAAAGTGCATAATGTAAATCTTTGTCGGCAATAACACTTGACAGAGTTCAAACTGAAGAAAATGTGGAAGAGTCCTAACGGAACCATCAGAAACATTCTGGGCGGCACTGTCTTCCGTGAGCCAATCATCTGCAAGAACATTCCCAGACTTGTTCCTGGCTGGACACAGGCCATCACCATTGGCAGACACGCTTTCGGTGACCAGGTCTGCTTTTTGGGTGTTCTGGATGTTTTTTTTGTGTTTTTTAAATATATATTATAGATATATACAGGGTTTTTTTTTTCCAATGTGTTCTTATTCATGCTGACCTGCAGTTCTCTGTTTACTTTTACAGTACAAAGCAACAGACTTTGTTGTGAGCCAACCAGGAAAATTCAAAATGATCTTCTCTCCAGCCGATGGAAGCAAATCCAAGGAGTGGGAGGTGTTCGATTTCCCTGGTGGTGGCTGTGGAATGGGCATGTACAACACTGACGAGGTCTGTGAGCATATGCATATAATGCAGGTTTAAACACTGAGTGAGATATCATTAAGATATCATCAAGATATCATTAACGATCTGTGAAAAGAGAAAACTTTCCCCCCCAAATGTAATAGATATGGTAAACCTGGAAATTTGAAATTCTTCTTCCCTGTAATAAAATATAACAAATGTATCTACACTTCCATTGAAAAGTTTGGTGTCAGTAAGATTATTATTTTTTAGGAAATTAATACTTCTATTCAGTGAGGACACATTAAATTGATCTCAAGTGACAGCAAAGACATTTATAATGCTACAAAAGATTTCTATTTTAAATAAATGCTGCTGTTTTTGAGCTTTATATTCATAAAAGATTCCTGATTTATTGAATATATTCCACAATATATTAAAAAGTGCAACTGTTGTAAACATTGATAATAAGAAATGTCTCTGAGCAGCAAATCAGAATATTAGAATGATTTCTGAAGGATCATGTGACACTGAAGACTAGAGCAATGAGGCTGAAAATGACATCACATGAATAAATTACATTGTAAAACATTAAAACAGAACTTTTTTTTTATCAAATAATCCAAATTGACCTCAAAACAGCATATCTGCAGGGACCTTCATATTTTCCACTGAAATAAAAAATTGGCAAACGGATGTATGAATTTGAAAAATATCTTTGATAATGAGCTTGTACTCTGAAGATCCATCTGGAAGGTGTAAAAATAACACCTTGAATTAGAGACATTTTTAGGCTGTCTCGTGTATTCTGAGTTTGTATAATTAAGGCCTTTTGACTCAAATCCTGTTATGTTCTGCACTTGCACCTCCTGAGGAATGAATGAGGTCTACTGTAGATTATAGATGACCTCCTTCAGCCCATGTTCCTGCAGTGAACCCTGGTGTCCTGAAGTCTTTGTTTGTAGTCAGGGGAATGGTCTGTTTGGGTTTACAACAGAAGAGGTGTCTGCCTGCAGGTGGTGGGCTCTTTTTCCCCTCAAAAAAGATTGAAAGAAGTGTCTGTTCATTCTAGGCCACCAATCGATGGTGCTGAAATTGCTTCTTTTTTTTCACCATTTCCACTTCACATTTGAAGTGGTAGAATTTTTTTGACTTCTTTTTTTCACCAATTGGAACTACACAGACAGCATTTCCAAATCCTAGCTGAATCTCCATTGTGAAAGTGGAACACTTGTGTGACATTCTGTCTTTCGTCCCTTCCTAACAGTCTATCACTGGCTTCGCTCACAGCTGCTTCCAGTACGCCATCCAGAAGAAATGGCCTCTCTACATGAGCACTAAGAACACAATCCTGAAGGCTTACGACGGCAGATTCAAGGACATTTTCGAGGAAATTTTTGTGAAGTGAGAAGGATTTATCAGTGTCTTTGCCACGCTTTTTATTTACACACTTCCACCGCGTGTTGCTGTGTAATTATGAGATTAGCGCTTTGATATGCTGTCACAGTGGTGACATGTGAAACTATACTTTTCTTCCAAAGTAATTTCAATGGAAAATCTTGAGAGTATTTTTTGTTTTCTATGGGCAGAAACTACAAGCCAGAGTTTGACAAGCTGAAGATCTGGTATGAGCACAGGCTCATCGATGACATGGTGGCTCAGGTGCTGAAGTCATCGGGAGCCTTTGTGTGGGCCTGCAAGAACTATGATGGAGATGTACAGTCTGACATCCTTGCGCAGGGTAAAAATCCTAGGAAAATATCCAATCATTTCAGTCTTTTCTATTGTTTTATCATATTGCACTCATGTTCATCCAATTATCCTTTTTTTTCTCTTTTTTTTTTAAAGCATTTACAGAGACTTTCATGTCATGAATCTCTAGACTCTAAAAAATTACATAATCATATTTGTTCAGACTATATGAAGGCAGAAAAGAGGAAAATCATGCTACCCATTTTTAAAGGCACATAGTGCTCATGAAGGAAATTTGAAAAGATAATTTTTACCTGATTAAAGAGTGTTGAATCTTGTGTACAGGCTTCGGCTCTCTGGGGCTGATGACCTCAGTGCTGGTGTGTCCTGATGGAAAGACCATTGAGGCCGAGGCTGCCCACGGCACAGTAACCAGGCATTACCGTGAGCACCAGAAGGTTTGTGTATTTCAGCGATTTATTTTCTTGCTACGCATCTCATCCTGCATGCAAATATAGGGTTGATACCAGAAATTCAGAGTAGTTGTGTTGAATAAAATGCACTTTATATCAATGGTCCACTTCAGACTTTCTGCTGTCACTTTGCAACTACATGTCAACTACCAGTTATTTGAGTATTAGTAGGCTGTCTGCTCAATATCTGATAACACTTTGTGATGCCCCCCCCCCCCCCCAACAGACATTCTACTAACTAGAAATAATTTTGCAAATACATCAGCTTATTCTACTAAACCAAACCCTAAAACAGAAGTCTACTAACAGTCTACTTGTACTTTAATGAGAGTTAGTAGACGTGTAGTTGCAAAGTTACTTCTAGTTAGTTGAATGTCTAAAGTGGACCATCAAAATAAAGTGTAACCAATAAGGCTTATAGAAAAAAACAACTAAAAGTAACCTGGATGTTCCACAACTGAATTTAGATGCCTTCTGCCATCTTGTGGTGAGAGGAAAAAACGACATCCTTCAATATTAGCATTTGAACTGAAGGATGCATTAAATTGCTTAAAAGTGACATTGTTCAAAAAACTTTTAATGCTGTGAATTCAGCTTTGCATCACAAGAATAAACTACACATTCAAATAGAAAACGGTATTCTTGTGAAAAATTACAACTTAAAACAACTGTTTCTATTTGATCAAATAAATGCAACAATTCTATAATGTAGTTTATTTTAGTTGTAATTATTGTATGATCTTCTAGGAGGCACACATAAAATACTTTATGTATGCTGCAGTTGGGTTGCACCCATATATTCATTATATTCACAACTACCAATTTTCATATGCAATTGCATGTGAATAGCTTACAATGTAGAACCTTGAATTTACTGCCAAGAATTATAAGAATGTATCATAATATTGAGTTGTTTTTTTTACACAGGGTAGGCCAACTAGCACTAACCCCATTGCCAGCATCTTTGCTTGGACCAGAGGACTGGAGCACCGTGGCAAACTCGATGGAAACCCAGACCTGATCAAGTAAGCTCATTTGTTACCGTCAGTCGTCTGTACTGTATGATTAGGATAGCGTGGTCGTAAGGGGAGTTTTATCTTCCAGTCATATTGCTAGTGTTTAATCGAAAGTGGAAGTGTTCATCATTTTCCTGTTTCTGTGCAGGTTCTCTCAGACTCTAGAACGGGTGTGCGTGGAGACTGTGGAGAGCGGCGTGATGACCAAGGATCTGGCTGGCTGCATTCACGGTCTTGCCAAGTAAGTCAGAGCATGTAAAATATGATCAAAGTGTAATGCCTTTAAACCTCCATTGAGTGACTAGCCCTAATGATAAAACTGCTGACATCAATTATTATGTGTGCTCTAGCTAATGTCTCTGGATGTTATTAACATTTGTCTTTCTGTGACCGCAGCTGTAAGCTGAACGAGCATTACGTCAACACCACAGACTTCTTGGATGCCATCAAGACGAACCTAGACAAGGCACTGGGCAAATGAAGGACAACGGGGCCTGGACACGGTGGAGAGTGTCTTTTTGTACCTCATTTTTAACTTAAAGGTCATGAATACCACATAATCTATTAAGGGAGGAGTAATAAAAACATAGTGATGTTCCTAGCTGTTTTGTTAGTGAATCCTGCTGAATCTCTTCCTGCACCTCCAGGGGTCTATTTTTTTAAGATGAAGTACTGTATGTCAGATGCTGTATAATACCACAGGAGAAAAAGATCAAGAGCCACATGAAAAACCCTCTAATAAATCCGTCACCTGGATTCCTGTTCTTGTGTTGTTTATCACACTTCACACTCCACATGTTTAAAGGTAAATAAATGTATTAATTTACAGTAATGTCCAGAGCACAACGTTTAACAGACATGTATCAACATCATATTCACATCAGTGTGCAACGAAAGAATTGAAAGCTTATACAAAACTCAAACTCCTTCCTAGCTTGGAGTTAACCGGCCAAAATGGACACGACAATTTAAAACAATAAAAATGCACCAAGTCTTTCACATTAACATTTTGAGTTTCTTAGCTAGATGGAGAATACATGGTGAATTTCCCCAATCATTCTCTGCTGGGTCTCGAGGCCTGTCACATGTCGGCAGACTGTCGTTCATCACTCCGGAGCTCTGTGCCGGAATGATGGATGAGACACCCTCTTGCACACACAAGGGCAGTTCATATTTTTGTCCAGTGTTTTTAGGGCATCCTCTTCAAAATTCAACCAGTATTGGTGACTTTGTGAAAGATGCAGTATGTTACAAGGTTTTATGTCAAAAGAGATTAAAATGGATGCAAAATTGGACGAGGTTTGGAATAAGGCAGTATAATCCACACCAAAAAAAAAAATTATGCTAGATCACCACATTTTAAAAATAAAATGAATTTAGCCCACGTAGTTATCTGGTACGTAGTACAAGAACACAGATGCAGTAAGGAACAGATAGCAAAACTAAAAAGACATTTCAGATATTTATGAAGATAAAATATTTAAGTTTTTCTTTGACCCATTGCTCTGAAATATTGAACAGTTTAAAGGGACAAATCTTAGTATTACATTCATCAAACTAAAGCTGGGGAAAAATATATATATAATTTAGAAGATTCTTGTAATTGAGAGATGATGGACCAAACAATGCACTTGGGTAAATAATGCAATTATGCTCAAATTTAACTAAACCCATGACTTACCTTCTATATTTGAAATTTGAAATAAAATCTGCCCATCTGGAACATTGGCAATGTATTTACACTTGTGAATGCCAAGAAACATTGAACAATAAATACTATTTGCAATAATGTTAAAACAAAGAAAAATATCCAGAAGGCCATACAGTGATTAAATGCCAAAAAAAAAAAAAAAAAAAAAAAATAGGCACTGAAAAACCTTTCCTGTAACCATCAATCCACTATGAGCTACAAACAACATGTGCCCATTGAAAAAATGCTGGAGAAGAATCTTAACAAAAAGTCACAGTATGCTTAACTAAATCCTGGGGAAGTTAACATGTAATGAGGCCTATTTGCACTTTGTCAGCTTTGGTTAAGTCCTATTAAGTGGTATCTAGCTTGCTGGACAGTAAAACCACCAACAAGATCAATGGTCTAAACAGCAGTCTTGGTTTATCGGTTTAAAGGAGCTGTGGATTGTCTGTATAGATTAAGTGCTTTCTTATATCTGAACATATCGTTTCACTGCCCCATTGAACGTAGCTCAGAAATTACATACTTCTTAAGAACTGCATTCTGTAATGGAGAAAAAGTGGAACATTTGTTTCAAAAAGAACAGCACCTACACACACACAGTCCTTTAATCTTCAGGATGGTCCCTAATGTAAAATGACATTGTTAAAATGAAGCTTCAATCGGCTATCACTTTAGTTTCGCAGACCCAAAATGGGCTCCAGTGCACATCCACTTCACGATGGCTATTTCCTCACTGGCTCCTATCAGAGCCAAGAGTACTACTGAAATGACCATTGCAGTCTTTTTCACCCCCTTAAACCACATTTTAGTGTCTCAGTCTGCTGCTTAAGTCGCGTTGTAGCGAGCAGCAACCTTGGTGTAGTTGTAGTAGCTAATTTTGGCGAGTTTTGCCAAATCTTGTGCGTTGTTGCTGGCTAGATTTTCCCTCTCACTGTAATCGAAGCTCTCCTCCTCGTAATCTTCCTGACCCTCGGCATCAGGCAGGGCATCTGAGGAAGAAAATGCACAAATATAAGCTTCAACACTTCTTTTTGTCACAACATATACAACAATATGTGAATTCAGGGGGTTAACCAATATCATTTCATGAAATTAAATCACAGACAAAAATCTCTGAATCAGTCTAATATACATCACAAGCCGTGGTCCTTTTATTTACCCTAGATAGCAAACTTTTACTAGCATTAGCATTTACATTTTCAACTTCCACTCTATAAACCCACAGAAAGGCGAAGCAGATCTATAAACCTCAAGGCTATTTCTGTCCTGTCGTTTCTAATGTTCTATAACATTGAGAACTGCAAGTCATAAGTATAATCTGAGGTATAATTTGCATGTTACCTTGCCCTTCATTTGAGGTGTCCAGGATTCCATGTTTCACCTTCATGTGTCGACTTAAGTTGCCCTTCAAATTGAACTTGCTGGTGCAGTAAGGACACTTGAAGGGTTTGCTACCGGCATGAAGGTGCATGTGACCCAGCAGGTTATACATTCTGTTGAAGGACTTCCCGCACACCTACAAAAAAAAAGGAACTATTAGAGGTCTATGTTTGATTCACAGCCTTATCAAGTCGAAAAATATAGACTCCAGCAGGGTTATACTGTGCAGGGAAGAGTGCTTCGTACCCACCTTGCACTTAAAAGGTTTCACAGGCAAGTGGACAATCATGTGCGTTTTAAGCGTCTGCTTCTGAACAAAGGTCTTGAAGCAGATGTGGCACTGGAAAGGGCGCACACTGGTGTGAATCAGCATGTGTCGCTTCAGGTTGGCAGAAAGTGTGAACTCACGAGAACACACGTCACATTTGTATTCCTTCATACCCTGAGAGAGAAAGACAATGGCAATATATTTAGATATGATTCCATTGCGACCATCACTTTAAAAGTAACTTTTGTAATTTGCCGGGGGGGGGGGGGGGGGGTCTCGTTTTTGAGAGCGGGAGGAAAAATAATTTATCACTGGCATCAGCTGAATGTGAAAAAGTGGTTAGTTGTCATAAGCACAGCTGAATTCATCAGCAGGGTGCCTGTCTTGCTTGCTCACTAGAATTCATAATACAGAGCAAGAAACTCACGCACACATACTTTATTCACTGTTGTTATCGCAATGCTGCAGGGTAAATAGACGTGTATACACTGCAGTGTGAGCTCTGATGCTCCACCATGCTAAAACATTAACAAATAAAGAGGGTTATAAATATTCTCTCGCCTGAACAATTTGACTATTCAGTAAACACTTCCAGTGTATCCAGGGAATACTGCTGTCCTAACATGTATGCAAACATCCTTTCCATTTCAGAATGTGCTATGAAGAACTAGACTGAACCTACACTACAAGGCCATAAGTGCATACCCCTTATAATCAGTGTGTTTGGCCCCTTAATTTCAGTTAAGACAATTCTAGAGAACTGTGTGGTAATAGTTTAGGGAGGGTCCCAATGTCCTTGTGCACAAATTGTGGTTTCTTGTGATGCTGAAGAACTTGACTGGCCACAAAACTCAAATCTGAACCCCACTGAACTCTGTTGGGATGAACTGGAACGTCAACTTTGACCGGGCCACATCACCCAACATCAGCACCTGATCTCACTATACTCATGTCTGAATAGTATCAAACTCCTTTATTCGTGTACCAACATCTAGTGGAAACTCCCTAGCAACTATAAAGCACATACAGGTGCAGTATTCAGGTGTCCATTTTCTTTAGGCCATATAGTGTACCCAACTAACTGAAATCACAGTGTTTTCATTCAGTCATTATCTCTAATGGCAATACATCTAAAAATGGATTCCAAACTAGACAACTGTAGTAGCTGAAAAAAAAGGACTAACTGCTGGTGTGTTTTTTGTTTATAACCCTGCTGACCTGTGAGATTCTGTTTACTGACACTGCAGTCATGACGAGATGAATCATACTCATGGAGAGTGAGAAATGAAAGGAGGAAGTATCAGCATGTGAGACACACTTCACTGCACAAAGCACACTAACAAAACAAAACAGCTCCATACTAGTGCAAAGGGACAGAGAAACGGGACGAGTTAATGGCAGGGTTGGATGGCTGGAAGGGACTGACAGAGACAGCTCCATTTACACAGAAACTTCTTGTGGCAATACCCGAGACACAGCTGAAGATGACACACAATAACCTATGGATTTATGGGAACATGTAGATGTTGGCAATGTAGGTGGGATCTGAAAGTCACTGGGGAGTCATTTCTAATAGGACGGTTGCGGGAAGATTACAAACACTAATGAGGTTTAAGTACCTTGTGTTTGAGGGCCGGCTGTGTCAGTACCTTGTGTGTAAGCATGTGCTGCTTCAGGTGGTGGATCTGCACGAACTCCATGCCGCACTCCGAGCAGACATAAGGCCGCACGTTCTGGTGCTTCATCAGATGGTTCTGGAGCTGGCTACGGTAGGCGAAGGACTTATGGCATTCGGTGCACTGAAAGGTGGTCGGGCCCTGGTGGCTGACCTGGTGGCGCTTGAGGTGTGCGTGAGTGGGGAACTCCATGCCGCACTGCGTGCAGACGTGACAGTGGCCGCTCTCGTGTTTAGTCTCATGAGTACGCAGCTCACTGGGGTAGGCAAAGCCTCGGCCGCAGAAGCGGCAGCTGTATGGCTTGACGTCGCTATGCTGCAACATGTGCCGTTTAAGGTGACTGGTCTGAGTAAAGGCCTTCTTGCAGACGGTGCACTTGTGCGGCCGCGTGCCCTGGTGCGTCAACAGATGTGTCTGAAGGTGGCTGGGCTGCTTGAAGAGCTTTCCACAGTGAAGACATTCATGTGGCTTGATGCCATTGTGACCGAGGATGTGTGTAACCAAGTTGTACTTCGAAGTGTAGGACTTTTCACACATGCGACACTTCCAGCGTTTCAGGCCTTCGCCCACATCCACACAGTATGATTCGTCGATTTGCACGTTGATATCTAGACGGTCGATTTGCATCCGTCTACCCAAGGAGTTCTCGCCCTCTGCCCACGCAATGGCCTGGCCGCCCTCCCCGTAATCTCCCGGCAGGCCCACCTCAGCAGCCTCGTACGCAGTCACGCTGGACTCATAGTAGCGCCTCATTGCTGGGCTCACATCCTCCTCTGTAGTTTTCAGGTTCAGTGCTTTCTCCTCTACTTCTTCCTCCTCCTCCTCCTCCTCCTCTTCTTCTTGTTGTACCTCCTCCTTTCTCCGCCCTTCCTTGAGGGACTCCACCAATGCCTTTCCACGCCCCACAGGGCCTTGAGATTGAGTCTCAGAGTCTACGTGTTGGATGGCTGGCTCCCTCGAGGACTCAGGGTAGCCTTTGTTACACTGCTCTTCTTTCATTGGCACTCTTTGAGGTGCTAGGTCCAACACTTCTGGCTCGTTGTCAGTTTGCTGGGGATTCGAGAGATAACAGGGGCTAGAGAACTCAGGCCTCTCTCCCTTCACCTGATTCGATGTGTCCAGAGACCTCTCCGTGGACTGCTCTGGTTCTCCTTCACTCAAGGGCCTCTTGGTCCTCCCGCGGGGCCTCCGGTCGCCTGCGCTCTGCCCCGTAGAGCCCTTCTGGCCTCCTGTTCTCCCCGTGAGGCTCGGACAGATAGTCTCCATTGGCTCCAATTAGCTGATCTGCATATTCATACTCCATTGATTCTGCAGGGGGAGCAGGGCCTTCACGTCCCTCTCCCGTGTAGAAACCGTTTGGGGCAATTGTGGCTCCGAAGATTTCGTTCTGAGATATGAGGCCCAGCACAGCAGCCTGGGCCAGGGACAAGACCACCACCGGGTCAGTCTGAGTGCTGACATCCACCGCATGCTCCATCACTTTAGAATAGCAGCGGACCAGAGGAACCTCCTGTTCTTCCTGTCAATGGAAAGAACAACAGGTCTTAGCAATAGTTCATGAAATCAGAATCAGTGTATAAATCTGTCATTGCAAGCGTCAATACAATACACTCGTAGCAACAAAGTCTGGCTAATGCTGTCATGGCAACAGTGTCACTACAATAGCAACAAAGTCAGTGCAACAGTGTCACATCAACATGAGTGTCAGAACAACGAATTTGACTGATGCGGGGGCAACAAATAAAAGCTGTTTGGATAGGATTTGCTTCAGAGCTAAATGACAGCTCAGTCAGATCAGGCAATTTCTGGCAGCATGGCAGGAATGTTTTTCTAGAACCTTTCCTCTAACTGATCTTTTTCTTTGTCAAATAGTGAACATTCTCATAGAGAAAGATAATTATATATATAAAATACACATTTTATAATATCCACAGCAGTAAGCAAGAGACATATTCTGACAACGCCTTGCCTCCGTGTCCACTAGAGATTGCTTTAGATAGAAGAGATAAGACAGATCTGTTCAAGCGCCATGCTTCCTTCCTTCACAGTCTTTAAAAGGACACGAAGCACAAAGAGTGACTGGGTCCGAGCGGGAAGTCTACATCCGTGGACTATCCACAGCATTTCCTGCGAGGTCAACCGCTGCCACTGCTGACTATGAAAAGGCTGGACAGTGAAGTTTTAGCAGTACCAGCAACATGAGTCCAGTCTATTCGCGGACTTCAGAGATTGGCTGAAGCCAAAATTATTCAGTTTGTTCCTTTGAGGCTGATGATTATGTTACTTACATATGGATTAATTAAAGAACAACTTGGTTGAACTCTTAGCTCAGGTCAATTTACCACACCTCTGTTCTAGATTACCAGAATGCTCAAATCACTGTCATGTTCACACAGGTAATTGTGTGTGTGCTCAGAAAGTCATTAACGTACATTATCACCTCTAATGAGCTGGTACCTTGATTTGTGCTGAATTGAAAGCCATGAAATACGGACTTCAGCTTAAGCAAAAACAAGCAAGCACAAGGGAAAGAGGGAGGGAGAGACTGACAGCTGTAAAACAGAGGAAGAGAGACAGACAAGCAGAGACAGAGGAAAGAAAACGAGAAGTGGGGGGGCAGAGAGAGAGAGAGAGAGAGAGAGAGAGAGAGAGAGAGAGAGAGAGAGAGAGAGAGAGAGAGAGAGAGAGAGAGAGAGAGAGAGAGAGAGAGAGAGAGAGAGAGAGAGAGAGAGAGAGAGAGAGAGAGAGAGAGAGAGAGAGAGAGAAATGAGAAGGGAAACCTGGATGCCCTGATAACCATGTCATTTATAATTACTGCTTTTAATGCAGTCAGACAGAGGGAGGGAGAAACAGACAGAAAAAAGAGTGAGTGAGTGAGTGAGTGAAAAAGGGTGATTGAGGAAACAAGTGAAAGAAGGAAGAGAGAGGAAGGAGGGGAACTGGGGGATGAGAGATAAACTGAGTGACTGAGTGAGGGAGGGGAGTGAGGAAAGAAAGATAAAGAGAGATAAAGAAAGAGGGAGAGGAAAAGAAGAGGGAGAGGGAGGGGCAGCGGGGGATGAGAGACTAAGAGAAGCTGAGTGAGTGAGAGAGTACAACAGAGAGATAAAGAGTGAGGGAGGGCTGTGGGGAGTGAAAGACTGAAACTAAGGAGACAGAAAGAGAGAGAAAAGAAGAGGGTGAGAAATGAGAAAGAAGGAGGGAGTTAAGACAGAAAGACAAATGAAAGAGCCAGTCGGGCAAGCCGTGACTGTATGAGGAGAGCTGAAGTGAATATAAAAATAGATAAAAAAAAATAAAATAAAATAAAACGCAAGCTAGTATAAAGACTAGCATCGAATGAACCTATGTGTGTTTGTGAGTTTGAGAGATAGAAAACAAAAGAAATATACTGCATGTAAGGTGGAGAGACAATATGAGAGGCTAGACTGTAAAAGAGAGCAAGGTTAATATATGAATGACACTCTTGCATTATTCTGTGAGAGAGAAAAAAGTTACTTCATTTCCACAGTTCAGAGTTACAAACTTTAACACAGCAATTAACCAACAGCTCAAGTCAATATATCAACACAAGTCGCTTAGGGTAGCATGTATGTTTGGGTTGAGCACTCACCACATTACTCCTGGTGTGATGTTTGAGATGTTTCAGGGACCTCATCCTTCAAGAGAAGTGAGAGGAGCAAAAAACACCAGCTCCTATTTATAACTGCGAGAGAGGGGCGGAGCCAAACTTATCCTCCTCCTACTGTTGCTGTTATCAGAACTGACTGTGCCTGCCTCTCGCACGCATACACACACAAACCTATTTCTTCCATTCTCTTTCTTTCTTTCCGTCTCTCTGCCCTCCCTTCCTCACACTCCCCCATCTCTTTCTCCTTTCTTTCTTTCTCTTTCACTCTCTCTCGCGCGCATTCACTATCTCTCTTTCTCACGCACACACTCCATACGGCGTGACCCTTCAACAAATATATTTCTCTCTTACTAACAAAAGCTCACTTCTCCGCACATTTACGTCCTCTCTTCACTTTATAGATGATCGCAAACACGTTTCAAGCCGGCATATGCACGCGCGCGGCACACACACACACACACACTGGAGGTGTGTCTGTTGGTGTCAGACAGACAGTGAGTGAGATATGCTGAAATGTTTTCCGGGAGGAGTTCTACAGGTCTGTTTATTTGCGCATCTCAAATAATTAAGCCGCAAGACGCATGTGCAATGTCTGAGAGCCAGCGCACAAAAAAATGAGTGACAAAAGAAAGAAAAGGAGAAAGAAAAGCAGTTTGGAAAGAGAGGGAGGGAGTGAGACAGACATGGGGGAGAGAGAGAATAAGAGGAAGAGGGAGGGGGACTGAGACAGAGAGGTATAGAGAGAAAAGGGAAGGGAAGGGGGGTGAATGGGAGAGAAATAGAAAAAGAGAGAGAGAAAAGAGGTGGGGGAGAGAGAGAGAAAAGAGGTGGGGGAGGGCGAGAGAAGAAGAGAATGCAGCAAAAAAGAAGGAAGAGAGGAACTGGGGGAGGGAGAGCAAAGCATAAGAAAAGATGAGGTCAAAGAATAGAGAGAAAGACAGAAAGAAAGAAAGAGAGAAGAGGGAGGGAGAGTGCTCGAGAGGAGGAGGGGGGGGGACTGAAAGAGAGATAGAAAAAGAGAATGCAGTGAGAGAGAGAGAGTTTCAGCAGCCTGTGAAAGAGATAGTGGGGGGGGGGGAGAAAAGGGGGATGGTGGAGTGTGAAAATAAAAAAGAGGAGTTCATCAGCAAGAGAAAAAGAGGGGGAGTGGATGAGTGAGAGGGGGGGGGGGGGGGGGGGGGGGGGGAGGAAAAGGGAAAAACAGCAAGGAAAGATATTAACTATTGAAGTTCTGGTTTCCTCTGTCAGACTACCTGCCCGCTCCGTTGCTGAGGTGTTCCCGCTCATCCTCATTACGGAAAAGGTATGGGATTACTCTAACACTTCCCGTGAGCTTATTAACGTCAGGATATAGGCTCGTCGGCCCACAAAAGAGCCTCTATTATGGAATGGAACACACCTGAGTGAAGGACTGTGCTGTATACCGTCAGTGTGTGAGAAGAGTGGAGGACATTTTTCATCAGTGAGCAGGAAAGGGCAATCCATGAAGGAGAGAGAAAATCAAGCATTGTAGGAGAGTCACTATATGTGCGTCTGAGTGAGAGAAAGATGTGTGTGCGTGTGAGAGATCGTGAGAGGAAAGGAGGGAGGGAGGGAAAAGAGAAAGGACAGGCAGAGAGAGAGAGATAGGGAGCGAAGGGAAACAGACAGAGATAAAGAGAGATTGAGGGAGGGTGTGAGTGAGGGGGAGAGATAGCAGGAAGTTGAGAGAGCGAGTGAGGAGAGAAAATAGAAAGAGTGCAAGGGAAGAAACAAAGAGATAAGACGCAAAAGACAAAGAATCCACATGGAAGAAGAAACGGCCAGGGACGTTAAACAACACAGAGCTGCCCGCCTGTGGGGAAAACGAAAAAGGGGGAAGACAACAAAAGTTAGGGGGGAAAGAAAGAATACGCTGGCTGGAATACTCATCCAGGCCAATAGGTTTTCCTCCTCCCTTAAAAGAAAAAGAAAAAAAGAAGAAGAAAGAAATTGCTTGAAACCTGTCCTAACCTCATTTGCCCAGAAGTATCAGACTTGTGTGAACCAGTCCTAACACACACACACACACACACACACACGCACACGCATGGAAGAATACATGATGAATAACAAACGCCTACTAGTTTCTTCTGCGTGTATGTGTCTGCGTTTGCTTCTCCACAGGTTTGTGTAGCTGTGTTTCAGAGGGGTGTGTGGTTTGGGAATCTATCTACAGGTTTTACAGACAAGTGTATGTGTGTGTGAGCATATCGCATGACACTTGTACTTGTGGTTTGTGTGTTTTTCTTCTGCCTAAAGAGAAGCGATAGGGAACTTTTGTGTGCATTGTTTTCTGTGGCAGTGTGAATGTATGATACTGAGGGAAGTATGAACCGGTTGGGTTAGTGGCTGAGATCCGACTGGGATGTATATGCATGTGGTTGTTTTTGATTCCCAAAACCCTGACCCGAGCAGAGATGAGACGGGGAAACTCCAAACATTTTCATTATGACGCAATGAAGGTGAAGAGGTGTATCACAAACACAAGTTATTCAATTCTTCATTTCATTGATTTTTTGTGGGAGAGATGAATTCAAAAGTAGAGTGTGGGGTAAACTGTGCCATTTTTTATGGAAGTTGTCCTCCAATACATTAAATACAAATACATTAAATATATATTTTTTCAGAATGTGTTCTCAATTGAAATGAGAAATATTAGATATTTTACTTAAAAAAATGGGAAAAATTTACATAAACAAGAAAAAAAAGTCTTATTTTGATGCACATTTTTTTTTAAGACAGGCAGGAACATTCTGTTCATTTAATATTATACATTCATTTAATATTCTGAATATTAGAATGTAGTAATAATTTTCAACATTTCATATAAAAGTAGCCTATTTGAAAGAGTAATAATATATTTATAGTTATTCCAGCATTTGGAGTCAGTATATCCTAAACTGTCACATTTTATCCCACATGTACCATTTTGGGAAAACATTGCATTTACAGTAATATTTCATGACTAAACGATTACATGGTTTTATAATAGAAATTCCCCAACATAAGATCTGTCGTTGACATGAAATGCTTTTAGAAAGGTCATGTGGTGTAACGAGCTAAACTACATTTTAAAATGCATGTTGCTAATTATTATGCATGCAGCTTTTAATACATCATTTTTAAATGAGAGATTATGAAATCTATTTGAAAATTCAGTTATCACACCACAGGACCTTTTAAAAAGAACTAGCGAAAGCAAAAAAATTTGTTTAAAAATGTAAAATACATAAATAAATAATAAGGTGAATCGCTTACACAATCATTTATATTTTAACAAATACTGATGTTGATTTAAAAAAAAGGCTCATTGATACATTATGTGTCAACTACCCATATACACTACAATTCAAAAGGTTTTTTTTTTTTTCTGTAAAGAAATGATTATTTTTCCAGCAAGGATGCATTAAATTGATCAGAAGTGATAGTAAAGACATTTAAAATGTTACAAATTATTTCAATGTCAAATATACTGTATGTTGTTCTTTTGAAATTTCTATAAATCAAATCCTGGATTTTTTTTATATATGATGATTTCACAAAAAAGCAGTACAGCTGTTTTCAACATGAATAATAATAAGAAATGTTTATTGAGCACCAAAATTAGCATATTAGAATGAATCCTGAAGGAATCGCAGCGACAGTAATAGAGTAATGATGCTGAAAATTCAGCTTTGCATCACAGAAATTATATTAGGAATTTTTTTGTATATATTATATACAATAAATATGAACATTGTTTTAAATTGAAATAATATTTTGTTTTACTGCATTTTTTATCAAATAAATGCAGCCTTGGTGAGCATAAGTGAAGTCAAAAAGAAACTTACAAACCTCCAAATTTTTTGATTTTTAAAAATGTTTAGATCTGCTTTTACATAATTTTAATTTGACCTGCCAAGTAGATAATTCACTTATATATAAACGCCTATAAAACATAAACCGACGTTTTACTTTCTACATTTTTGCTTTCTTAATACTCGATGACAAAAACCATGCAGTTGCTCAGATTTAACGAGGTGGCCCATCTTACCCCACTCCCCTACAATGCTGTCATGTTAATCGAAACATGTGATCTGTTCAAACGCTTTTAATATGGGCAGAACCGAACAAACATGAATTAGCACAAAGCCAGATCGTCACATGTCATCCAAGCTACGGGATCATTACTCTGTGCTGCCGTGAGATTGGGTTTAGTGGAGATCTTGTGAGGTGTTAAAGCGCATGCAAGCCAGCCTTCAGCTCCCCCATCTGAGCCCAGAACACACACCAGCACTGCCACTCATTAACCACAGGAACTCAATGGACATAACCTTTGACCCCAAACCAGACATAACTGCCAGCAGTTAGTTCCTTTCTAAATTAACTTCTAAATCATGCGTCCGCTTGTGTGAACGTGTTATGAGGTAGTTTATCCAAACACCAATGAGTCTTAATCTCATTCACGGAAAGTTGCGTCTCGGCCCTGACGATCCTGCCCTCTTGATTTCAATGTTTGTGTTTTTCCATTGTGGCTCGTCCGAGAAAATCGCACTCAGATACGCACACACAAGCACAAACACAGAAGATGCAAAGAAGAGAGGCTCTCCAAATCCTGAATAAAAGATTACCCCCCTCATTCAGCACGGGGGTTACAGATAAAATGTTGGACAGAATATTGGGCAAGAAAATGTTTCTGCCGAGAGGAAATAGAGTGAATAGAAAAGAGAAAGACAGTCGAGGGAGGAGAGCATTCAGCACAGGATATAAAAGGAACAGAGAGAGAAAAGAAAGAGTGGGGGGGGGGGAGAGAAGAAGAGCGAGAGAAGGAGAAAGAGGAGAGAGAGAGAGGGGGAGGGAGAGTGAGCGAGAGAGAGAGAGAAACAGAAAGAGGAAAGGGAGAGAGACAGTGAGAGAAAGACAGGAGAGAAGGGGGAAGGGAGACAGAAAGAAAAAGAGACACACAAGAGACTAAAAAAACACAGAATAATAATAAAAAAAGCAGCAGCAATGTCTGGCTTGGGCTCCACGAAGATAGACAAATTTGAATGAACATAGGAGGCTATATTGTATGCATGTGAATGAGGCGGGAGTCCACACCCTGCAAACCTCAGCTGTGAAGGCACAAGTTCATTGTGTCGGGCCTAGAAGCATTCAGGAGCCACTCCTCTGCATGTGTGTGTTTCCCTGCAGTCTGAGGTTAGGAGGTCAAAGCCTCGACTGGGAACAGTTGCCTCCTGCCTCCCGTGCCGTTTCATCTCATAATCCTGCTAATGGCAGTTAAATGGACTGACAGCACGAGTCTGGCCGCCTAGTTTCACATCCAATTTCATTCGGCCCGCGCTCAAACGTAGAGGCCTGTAAACACAAGCGGGTCTGACGCCTGACCGTAGACGGAGTCTCATTTGCTTGCTCTCATAAATAGCACGGGGAATGTGTCCGTCCTTCCACTTGCTCGCGCTCTTTTGTATTTCTCCCTCACCTCGCGGTAACAAATTTCCACCTGAATTACTTTTTCTTTCTCCCAAGTTTCATTCTTTTAAATCAAAACCCCTTTGTCTCTCTCTTCTTTTGTACCTTCTTCTTGTTTCCATGGTTACCCCTCTCTCTGCGCTGTACACTATCTATCTCTCCCTCCGTTTCCCTCTGTCTCTCTCACTCTGTTCTTATCTTTCTCATTTTGCTTTCATCTCTGCCTCCCTTCCTCCTGCTTTATCCCACACCCTCCTCACTCCGGCTTTTATCTCTTTTCACTTTCATCTGTCTTTCACCTTTCTCTCCCCTTCAAGCCTGCCATTCCATCATGCTGTTTTTTTTTCCTGTTTCTTACTTATGAAGAGTGAGAGAGAAAGAGAGAGAGAGAGAGAGAGAGAGAGAGAGTTTCATCAGTTGCCCAATCAATTCTACATTTTTAATCACTTTCCATTCGTCCAATCCCCGGTTTCCTTTCCACTGGTACAATCTCTCATTTACATGTGTGCTGGACAGAGTGGTCAGTCCTTTAATGCTCATCCCTTGGCTGCTTCTCTGTTCTTCAAGCTTTCGGAAGGTCTGGCGTGAAAAGAATTACAGGATGAATCAAACTGGTTATCGGGTGTCCTCATCTCGCTACGGTTACTTCAGCATGGCGTAGATGTCTATGTGATGTGTTTATAATTAAAGTCAAAGTGAACTGTTTGCAACCCATTTCGCTTTCATAATGTGATGTATTTCTGAGTGAAATGGGATAATTAATGAGAAACATATAGGGATGGGACATTGATTGGATTGGATTGCATACAAGAATTACATAGCTATTTGGATATTGGTTTTTCGTCTTCAATCCAAACTTATGTCTTCAGCCGACACCTGATATTAAGATGCATTTTGGTCAATCGGATCACAAGTGGACGATGCTAAATACAGGTGTAAACGGGGTCTAAAATGATTTGTGCTTGTCCACTTTCGACCACTTCCAGAGGTAGTCATTTGACCGGATTGCTTTCGTAGTGTAAACACTCATGTGGTCGAATGCGTTCAAACAGCCACAAAAGACGCCTACTGACCTAATGCATAAACATTATGGGAAGCGCACTAGCCAGACGGGATTTAAACTTTGTCGGCTGAAGACATAAGTTTGGATTGAAGACGAAAAATGTCCCAAGCACAATGTTCTCTCATCATTCCCGATTTCGAACACGCACTCACAGCGTTCGTCACAGTTTCGTGGCTATCAGAGCAGAAAAGAAAGACTGTCATCTCCGATCGCATTCACATGTAAATTGTGTGAGTTTATTTCCTCCATTAGATTCAAAGATCTGAAAAAGCCGATACATTTACCCGCCCATGGCCATAGACCCTCCCCTCAAAGAAATCGGAAAAGAAGTGGTTGAAAGTGGACCAAAGAGATGGATTAAAAGACCAGGTGTAAACGGGTATGTGTCTCCCTAGTCTACTTGTGATCTGATTTACCAAAAAACATCTTAATACCAGGTGTAATCAGGGCCATAGTGAAAATGTCATTTCAGAAGAAGAGCAAGTTTCTTACAGATTATGAAGGTGGGGGTGTCAGGAAATTGAGAAATCAAAATGTCCTTTGACCTATAAAAGGTTGTATAAAAGTTTCAGAACTCAAAACTTGCCAAAATGACTCGTTTCAGAGTTCGTCTCAGTATGACATCATAGACAGCCTCTGCAGAAGAGAGACAGAAGATCAACGCCCACTTCTACATCATTGCCAAGTCTGCCTTGCCTTCCTTGTGATCCGAACATTAGGAAAGTGTGGATAAACTTTATTTTTAACTAAGTTCAAGATCGCGACACTGTTCATTTGTTTGCGTCATTTTACTGTGGATTTGGTTTTAAACAAGTCAGCTCGACACAGGCTTTTCAGAGAGGTCTATTGCTGGCCATGTCTATTGCTTTGTCTGTTACAGATCATTTGATATGTACTTTCACTTTACTAAAAAAGATTAACGATGACTATAAGGACAACAGTGCAACAAACGATGGAACAAGAAACACCGTAAGTTATCCTTTGTCAACCATAGCTGTGGTAACTCCAAGACTCCAAGGCCACAACCAAGACTTTTAAAACATATGTAATGCTCATAAATGTTTCACAGTTGGCAAATGTACTGTGTAACGAGAAAAAATATAAATAAAGATGATTTATTACCAAGCAGTCGCATATCCTTGGTATTTGAGATGATAGGTTCGTCTTCTGATTCGGGATTAGATTTTAAATTGGATTTATGCGCATAGATGAGAAAAATAAATAAATATATAAACCCTGATATTTTGAACGATCTTGATTCTTAAAATCCCCAAATCGATCTTCTGCTCTGTGCCAGTGTCTACAGTATACACAGCTTTGTCAGATTCATGAACAAATGACTCTTATGGACCGGTCTTTGTAATGAATAATTAAAACAAATGAAAAAAAAGAACTCTTTTAAAAACAGATATTTTTAGTCAGTCAGCATCAGATTCACGAACATATTACTCTTATGAGCTAGTCTATTTAATGAATCGTCTCTTTCATGGGCATTCATGAGTTTAAAATTTTACACAAGGTAGTAATAATTGTTTTACAAAAGATATGCCATTTGAGGTTTGCTTAAATTGGTATCCACTGAGTTTTTGGTTGTGTTGCTTATTATATTTGTTAAATAAACAGCAATTGAACATCATAATTTGGTTCGTCTTGTTAGAAGGTTACTTGTAGAATTTTCAGCATTAACTGACAGTGAATTTCTTTCATATATAAGCAAAATACACAACATATTTTTTAGTCTCAAATCAAATATATCTTATCCAGCCCTAATTTTTATTTTATGTTGACTTTAATAACACAGAGTTAGATTTCTTATGCTTTGTCCCATCTTGGGTTCCTTCATATCCTTTGCCTATATGTTCCTAGTGAAAACATGCTATGTGGCAGGACATATACTGTGGCTTGTCAGCTCAGTGCGGTGATGAAGATGTCCCTTTGAGGCCTAGACACCTCCTATGAGGAGATAACGGTCCTCATACAAAACTGCAGCAATATATCACAACCCTGACAACAAAGAAAACCAGTGAGACACAATATTCACCCGTACTTTACATAGGATTATTTAAAATGACAAGGTTGCATGCACAGAAATGCACCTGAGGGTGTTTCATTAGGGCTAAACCGAATGCTTTATGTAAATCACTACACAAAACGCACTAAGAAAAGTCCCTGGCATAGTCTGGTTGAGACTGACTGCAGTAAGAGGAAGTGTTATGCTTGAGATCTGACTGAAACTAACCTCCCTCCCCTGCTCCTTCCCTTCCCCTTTCCCTTTAAGTACCACAACTATTCAGAAAAGAGAATAAAGAAAACCTGAATAGAGGAAGAGAAGAAATAGAGGTCCCAAAGAGCTAAAGAAAAGCGAGAGAGAAAAAAAAACAATGAAAAGAGAAACAGGAATGAATAGCAGCCAGAGAGAAAGAAAGAGAAGAAAGAGGGACAGCGAGAGGGAGGGGGAGACAGAGAAAAAAGAAGCAGAGCAAAGGCTAGCGCTGAGTGAGAGAGCGAAAGAGAGAGAGAGAAACGGTCTTTTTCCTTCTTTTTTTATATAAATATGGATTTAATGGCATAAAATTAATAGCACCAGAAAATCTTAACCAGCCTACATACTGACGAAGGCAGAAATGAACCATTTATCTGGTTTAAATGCATTGAGCTGTAAAGTCCATCTCGACATCTATCACAAGATTTCATCATACTCTTGACAGATAAATCTGTGGTAAGTTGCAAGGAGAAGGGTTCTAATTTTAAGACCAAAGTCAAAGATTCACACCACATCCTCTGCCTGTAAGTCTAAATGATTAATTTAGGGTAAGATGGGGGACATCTGTGCATTTACTTTTTTAAATTGTAACATATTTAGATTATATTAAGTTTAGCATGTGAAATCTAATATACTCAAATCCCTCATTAACAAATAAGACACAAAAACCTTTGATATTCGACAAAATAAATACTATAGATCACAATTTTCTAGAGACGCAATACTAGATCAATTAACTAGATTCATTAACTGTCTGGTGTTTTGGGGCCTGAAAACACAAAGTTTTGAAATCCGGGTTTAAAGTGCAAGTTTTTGAAAACGATATTGGTATCATCTCCGTTTAAACTACAAAAATGAGAATTTGTGCAAACGCTGACGTCATGCACATTCAGTCTATACGCGTGTCGTGTTTCTTTACAAGGTGACATCGCCAACTACTGGCCTGACATGCATAATACAGCATTTTTAGTTGTTTTCGCATATCCTTGTAAACGGGAATCGTTTTCATATTGTTGTCGTCTGTCCTCTGACTAAATCTGTCAACATTTACTCATGACTTTTTGTGTTTTGCGGAACACAAATTTTTACAGTTTCCAGTTTTGGTTACCATTGACAAAAAAACACAGATATCTCATATCATCTTCTTTAATGTTCCACAGAAGGAAGTCATTCAGGTTTGAGACGACATAAGGGTCAGCAAATGATGACAGATTTCCCTTTAAGTGGGCTAACATTTCTACAAATGAAAATACAATAATCCAGAATTATATATTTTTATATTCGAATAAATGCAGTTCCATTACCAAGCAATTGAATTGTAAGGTAACATTTATCCAAGCTAGCTGGAAAAACTTGTCAACCATATAGTTCTTCTCCTCCTGCCAGCAGACATATATCACGATAAACAATTTGATACTGGGTATCGAAAATGCAATCTGTAATTGAAAACAATGACCTTCCATATACACTCGGGCTATACTGCATGCGACTACCAATAATGATAGATGTTGGGAGATAGACAATGAAGGAGAATTGTACAGTGTGCACTGTGCAGAGTACTACCTGTTTAATACAAGCAAGGCAGGGCTGTTATCTCCCATACAATCTCACATAACATAACCTAATGAATGATGGACTACACAAGATCTCATTGTGTTATGTGTTTGCGCTGCGGTGCAGGTGATTCTGAATGTGAAGGTGGGCTCTAAGGAACCACCCAGAACACTCTAGCAACCCAGAAACTCCCAATGCAACTGTGTAGCAACGTGTCAAACCACTGAGAACACGTTAGCTGTCACATAACAATGCCCTGTCCACCACACACAACACCTTTGCCTTTTGGCAGCGAGTTTTGCATGTGCAAAACAGCTAACAAGGAAGATTTACTTCGATCATTTTCTACCAATCACAACTGAAATGGTTCTCTTTCCACCATGTTGAACGGCTGTGGGTCAACCTAACTTGGTAACTCCAGTCTCACTCAAGTTTTATTGCTGCCTTTAAGTGCACGTGGGAAGCCAAGTCACAAAATTGACAATTCTTATGGACTATTTGTTTATGGAAATTGCAATGCATTATCTGTGCACATCAATATTTGCAAAAAAATGCCCTCATAATCTTTGATCAAAATAACTTACCCTTCCTCTTGCAACAACATCTCTTGTCTTCTCCAATTACGTTTTTACTGGCGAGAGGGCGGGACAACCTGTCACTCACATGAGATCACAATAGCAAACCACAATGATCAAATACGCCACAAATACGTCACAATAGGGAAGAAAAGACGATTGCAACTTTCATTTCATGCTGACTTTGACTTCACTACAGACTTGCTATCCACTCACTGATCTAAGATATATTATATTATCGATTAGTAGCTATGTTTCTATCCAAAGTTGTGAACTTAACTTGAGCGCAAGATTGGAATATCGCATAAAACATTTGCGAAAAAAGCAGTGTTTCAATCCCATGTGTTCAAGAGAACATAATCATCACTTCCTGGGAAACTGGGACAAAATATCTGTAATAAAAATGGAAGTTGCTGAATCGGGGAAGAAACCGTGGCTCTTTGGCATCATGGCAGACGAAACGCAATAAACGCTGTCATGTTATCTTGCGTTCAGATGCTGATGTTTAGGAACGAAATCATGTGAGACGCTTCTGGGAGGGAATTAAACCAAATCATTTTTATGACAGACTTTGGCTCAGGCAAAGCCAAAGCCTAAAACAACATTTGAGATGTGCTATGAAACTGATTCGCTGGTTTGTCCAGTTATCCAATCACGTTCACTATTGAGCCAAAGTCATGTGAGATTTTTGTTGTACATCGAGGGATTTATTCTGTAAATGTGATTCCATTGTAGTTTATGCGCATGTCTTCTTTTTGGATAAAAAAATTTCACGTCTCAATTGAGTTTTTATGCACATTTTCGTCTCGATTACAAGGGCACATGAATAAAAAAAAAACCTGTGATGTGTACAGATAAATCATTTATAAGATATACTGCAATATTCCATAAGAAAACAAGAATTGTCCATTTTGATTTCATGGTGACATTAAACTCAAAACAGTCAGCAAACCAAAACAACTAAACAATGAAATTATTTTTTAATGTTGAGTAGGCAGCTAGCAACATTATTTACCAATGCATGGCATCTAAATAATTCATCTCCAAAAAGCAAAAAGCAAAGCATGCATTGTTATGTAACAATGAAATTAAAATAATAATTTCTTACCATCATCTGCAGGCTACTTTCCGCCATCTTAATTATGGACACGCCCCTTCCGACGTCAGACCTCAGGTACCACAGCCCACAGGTTGTCGCCAGTAGTAAACACGACGCCGGTTGGTTGTTTATTCAGGCCTCATTGACTTGAAGGCACGCGAAGGCAGCAAATGTGACGAGCCATTAGCCACCACGGCTCAGGAAGTCAGTTTTCATCGGCTGTCACTTCATTAACCTCAATCGAGAGATAAGGATATACATGTAAGAACGTCAAGATAGCCTTCAAGTTTACTCTATTCTGAGTTGATTTGTGATGAGTTAAACAAACTCAGTCGAATGATTGGCGATCACTGCCCTCTATAGGACAGACTCAGTACTGCAAGATAAAAGTTTTACACTATTTTATTATATTTTAAAATAGACATTGCCTGGAAAGACGCTTAATCGCTTTCTTAATAACGTATGTGATTCATGTAACCATTGTTTCATTGAAAACTCTGAGGACAGACAACAGTTAAAAGCCGAAGTAAAACGTATTTTACTTTGGTTCAATACTTTCCACAGCTCTAATTGACTTCGTGGCATCTTCATCTTATGCGACACATATATGTGTGTGTGTGTGAGAGAGAGAGAGAGAGAGAGAGAGAGAGAGAGAGAGAGAGAGAGAGAGAGAGAGAGAGAGAGAGAGAGAGAGAGAGAGAGAGAGAGAGAGAGATTTACTCAATATGAATATTTATATCAGGCTGCTCTTAATTAAAGAAGCACCCATATTCAATGCTAAATGCTAGATATTTTGAGTTCAATATCTAATAATGTGTATGAACATGTTTATTGTATTGTATATCCGTGCAAAGTATTTTTAGTTCAGTTTTTATGTTCCATTTGTTTATAAACGTGTCTTGCCAGTTACCACTAGATGGCAGTAGAACATTCCCTCTGTCTTTTAGTTAGCTTCTGCATGAAAGTTTGTTAAGCTCCTTAAAGCTTGCTTGCTTCCTTTTATTCTCTCTATGAGAAGAAACATGCAGATGATTCTAACTAATAATCATGCAGTTCCAGATCAAATGCATTAAGTTTCTCACTCTCAGTGAGTTGATGAGCTTATGTCCAGTGAGACGCTCTGAGATGATCAGACTATTAGCCTGATGCTTTTTGTCTTGCTGATGGTGGTTTAGATCATTTCCTATCCCGAAGGAAATCAGGTTTCTCATGAGCGCAGTGAGTCAGTCCAGGCCTCTGATACTCCTCTGTTTTAAGGAAATGACAGCCTGTAGGTTCAGTAATGGGTCGTCTATATGTCCAGCACTGCAGATGGATCAGCTGTGTGCGTCTGTTAGTTATGTCGTCATTTGCTATAACTCCCCTCTTTCTCTGTACCCGTTATGGGATCATACAGTTGTTCCTCCAGCAGGAATTTCTGGAATTCTGTACTCATGCTTCTTATGTAACCGAGCCGCTCCTCACCAAACATACAAATGGGGTGCTAGCGGAGGTTCTGAGGGCGAGTAATAAAGTTGAACTGATGTCTTACATGTGTGGAATAGGAAATAAAACAGCTTCCAGATGGAGCCCTACGTCATCAGCTGTCCAGATGCTTGTGTCACAATCTAGTGGTTTTGATCGGATTTTCCAGGGTTACATAATTAAAACTCATAGTTTATATCAAATATTTTAACATCCCCCTTGTTTTTCTTGTCTTTTAGGCTAACAGGGGTGTGCTCTTTAATGGGAAGTCTGATGGTGCTGATTATCATAAGCATCCACAATTAAATAAGAATCCCCAGTGTTGTAGGAATAAGGCATGCACATATCTTTGTCATAATTCATATAGACCCACCTTGACCTGAATGACAAAGTTGTGTTGCAAATTTATAGGCTATAAGATAACCACAGAAATATGCATGCCTTTAGATTTGTTTTATGTTCACTTCTTTTACCACCATGCTCAGGATTTATGATTCAAAGAAGGTTTTATTGGCATGATAAACACAGACAGTGTTCATTGAGGGATTCTGAAACCTGTATAGGAAGGAGAGCGGCTTCTACTGGTTCAGTGCAGTCCAACAAAACCATGCCAAGCTTTGATTTCTCAGTGTGTCGGCCAAAAATTGCAGCAATTCAAGTAACCCACAGAGCTGTTCATGCTGATTCTGTGCCCTTTCTTACTCGCTGTATGTTTTGAGGAGAAGCTTTGGCCTGAACTTGCATCTCTTATGTTTACACCTTTATTGAGCTGCCTTGGACTGAGTCCACTATTCTGTGTAGAAGCATTCTTCAATTCATAAGCCCCATATCAAGTATTTCTCAATCATAACATTTAAGTAAATTTTTGAGTAAGAATTGTTTCCAAGTTTTTTAGAAGGCACTTATCATTGTGCTGCAGGGGATCCTTTTAAAAAAAAAACTAATTTATGGACTTATATACTGTGTTTGTGTTAGTAAAGTAGTTTAACTTACACAATGTATTTGTAAAAATGTATTTTTTAAATGTAATATAATCTAATTTAATTATAATATTTATATAAATGTATATACAAATAATATATTACTAATTCCACATAATACACTACTGTTCAAAAGTTTAGGGTCGGTAAGATTTACTTGATCAAAAATACAGCAATGGCAAAATTGTGAAATATTATTACAAATTAAAATAACTTTTCTATTTTAATATATTTTCAAATTAAATGTATTCCTTGATCAAAGCTGATTTTTCAGCAGTCTTCAGTGTCACACGATCCTTCTAATTCTATTATGTTTGTGCTCAAGAAACATTTCTTATTATTATCAATGTTGAAAAGAGTTGTGCTCAATAATTTTGAGACATTTTTTCTTTGAAGATTCTTTGATTCATAAGCGCAGCGTTTAAAATACATTGAAATATAAATCTTTTGTAACATTATATAAATGTCTTTATTGTCACTTTTGATCAATTAATATGATATTAATTATAATAATTTCACATGATATAATATATGACTTTGTAATATAGGGTAGTTACTTTACTGGCTTTGGCATAAGTGTGTGTCATCCCAAAATATCTAAATTCAACAATATGGTACTTTACACATAATGTTATATGCCAGGAGTAAAATGTAATATTAATTTTTTACAATATTGAAAAAGGTCCCAGCTCTTTCTCTTTAGGGCCTGAAAACAGTGGGAGACCCCTGTCTTTGTGGATAGTATTTTTTTTTTGTGTCTGTGTGGCTTTTCTCAGTTTGTATTTTGATGCTCTGCCCTTTATAGTTTGTTCTCTTTGCTAGCGAATATGACACCAGCGTCTGGCCTTGGTTTCTTTAAAACATGTACCTTGCCAGAATCAAACACCTTCGAAGGTCAGGGCACATGTACCACAAAGAGGTGACTAGTGATTTAACAGCCTTTATATAATTACGACACGTCTACAATTTACAATGAAGTCCAGTTACAAAAATGTTATTCTGTTCATATGTCATAATAAACATTACTTCCTTTTTGCATTTTGACTATTTCAATGGTTCGGATGGAAATCCTCTCACAGAACATAAGAGATAAAAGACTAACACCAACTATGAAAAGCTCTCTTGCCACTATGTTTCCCTTCTGATTTGACAACCATGTTATTTGTGTAGTGTGCTTATTAATCAGTATTTTATGTTGTGTGCAGTTGGAAACAGTGCACTAACTTCATTGAATATTTTGGGATTTGAGCCAACAGTTTCAGAGGAACAGCTACAGAGGAGGGAAAAAAAAATAAAGATCAAGGATGTGAGAATCACTAGGGGATTGCCGAGGTGTCCAAACCAACAGCAATGTTTCCTGTGGTGTCAGGTAAAGCCCTCCATCTTGTTCTTTCTAGCTTTGCCAATCTTCCTTTAGTCAAGGACTGCGCTGCACTCAGTGATGTCTGTATTTTATTAGGTTGTCCTTTGGATTTTCTCCTGTGGTTTAAGTTGTTTTTTTTTCCTTATCAAATAGTATTCATTCCAAGATTTAAAATTTCCAGTGGTAATTTCATGAAAACAAAACCAAAATATTGTTTTAATGACCCTGAAATAACCCTGCCAAAAGGAAAAACTCATTTGATATGGTTCCCTTAACTGATTATAGACATCCTCAACATTTGACTTGTTTGTTTTCCCAGAAAATGTTCTTTCCTCTTGTTTAAAGTCCCAGTGAAGTGCCTTTAAAAGCGCAGCATTATTCAATGTGTTGACTGAATTTCCACTGAAACAGGAAGACGGGGCGGGACATATCAAATCATGATTTTGAAATACAAAGCTTTTATTTTATTTGTAAGTGGCACAATGTAATGATAAAGGAATAAATGATCACTTTATTAATTTAAAATAAGAATTATCTTCTTTCCCAATTGTCATGGAGACACATACCTAGAAAGTTTTAATTTGTCACATTTTAATTTTTAAACTGTTTTTAATTGTTAATTTAGTTATTTAGTTAAAATGTTCAATTCTTGTTTTGTTAGGAATATTTCAGCATTTAGCATATTATAAATGATTTATCCGTCCACATCATTTTTTTTTTTTTTTCAAATTCTTTAGTATATTCAAAATTACTAGATAAGAAAAGACTGGCGCAACACTGCCGACTTTAAATGTAAAAAAATAGTTGACTGTAATTATAATTATTTTTTGAATTCCTAAATTATGAATTATACTTTTAAGTGGCACTCTAGTCCTGCATTCAGCCAGTGCTCAGTGCTTGAGGAAATGGGTTATCCACACATCTAATGCTGATTTTGTAAACACTGGCTTGAATGTTCACTTTGAGGCTTGTGAGAATACACATTTGCTGCAATTTGATTTACCTCAAGCATACACCCACACTCCTGACCTGTGCTACATTTGAAAGCTGAGACTGAATGTTGCATAATTCAGCTTCTTAAACTTGTTTATTTATGTGAGAATACTCATAGGGCTCATTGTCTATAATTGGTCAATTTATTTGCTGACAGACCTTTAGCTGGCAGGGAAATAAAAAAATAAAATAAAAGAACTGGAGAACATCTACCTGAAATGACCCTTTAAGAGCACGAAGCTGAATTCAATTACAAATGGATGTTTTGTGCATAAAAGTTGAAAACAAGCACTTTAAGGCAGTTTAGCTCAGAGAATTAGTGATTTCATGTTTTGTAATGCCCCATAAGTGCACTTTCCCCTAAATATCGAGCACCTTTGCCAATGATCTTGTTTGGACATACAGACAGTGTATTTATTATGGCCTGAGGCTGATTATGCTGTGTTCATTCTGACAGAGGATTTCATGCATCATAAATTAAGGACAAGACGAGGACGCCATCGTGAGGAGGTGCTGTCAGACATAGAGAAGACGGAGCTGATGTCACTATAAACAGTGAGCGCTCTGTTTAACAAGTGCTTCTTTCTCCTGTATGACAATTTTTCTGTTAACTCAAAGTGTAACTCTGAACCATTTAAATCAGTTCTCTAGCCCACATCTTCTCAGTGTCCCTGCCTAGACATTTGGACTCACACCTTTGTCTTTATCCAAATTCAAGGGATGTTTCATTGACTGTGCCTGAAAGCTGAGAAATGCTGCTTTCACATATGGAGGTAGAAAGGAAAGCGTTACATCCTGTCAACTAAGATGCCTTCATGTAGTTGCTTTCTCAAGGCACTATAAAAAGATGTATAACGCATGGTATTCCTGTTCCCCAGTGGTTATTTGCCAATATTTTTTGGTTGATATTGGATATTTAATTGTGCATGGACATTTCCACAATTTTTCATTTAAGTTTATTATTTTCGTCATTTAACATACATGTAACATGTCCGTGTTAAAAGAGCATGTTCGGCCGTTTAGTGAAGCTGATTGCTGTAGTCTATATCTTAGCTTAGCCTATAGGCCTAGGGTCTTCCTTCATTTTTAATTTGTAGTTGTTTTTTCAATAGTAGTTCAATACTAGCCTCCTCTGCCATGTTTCTTTTCTCAACACTAATGGTGATTGAGTGATTTTCTTTTATCAACGAGCGCAACGGTTAAAGACGTCAATCTAGCGTGTTTACATTGAAAAACTATGGAAAAGTAGTGCAGTGGAATGGAAAAATGTGTTCTTTGTGCTTCAAAGTGGTTGACCAATCACAACACCGACCAATCCAGCCGACCAATCAGAGCACATTACGCTTTTTGGAAGGAGGGGCTTCATAGAGACAGGAACTAAACTAAACGTAAGCGTTACTGGCAAAATCAAGACTTTGTAAGGGCCTGCTCACATATCGCGTCTTTTGCGCGCTCAAGTTCGTTATTTCAAATGTAGGCGCACGGTATGCGCGCTCATAATGGAAGCGATGCGGTCGCGGTGCGACACGCTCGTTTTTTCCAAGCGAGTCCGCGCCGCATCGAGATAAAAAAATCACAACTTCACAGAATGCTGCAAGCGCACCATAAGCGCACCGTAGGTCACGTGACAAGAACCAACCGGAGCGCAACCGCCCTAGCGCTTTGGAAAAAGGAGAACACGGCGCGCTCAGTGTTTTCTACGCGTTTTAGGCGCTATATGCGCCTAAAACAGCATAATATGGCCTCTTTAATTTTTAATCTTTTATTTTAATTGTGTTTTATCAATATCTATTTATTTATAAAAAAATAATTATCAGCTTATCCTACCAGAATTTTAATATCCCTGCATCTCTACTTTAAAAATGTTCTTATGGTGCTTGTTTGGAACCGGTTTCGCAGGAGGAACTTTCAGACACAAACACTGCCTGTTTAGTCATTGACAGACTGGGCAGCGAGGCAGCTGGCTTCATTTTTGTACACAGCCAATATACCCACTAAATATCCTCTTAAATGGCTAGTCGTGAATTAAAACATTTCCATCTCTTTTGAAAGTTTTACCATGGTAATATTCAGTAAGATCCACGAAGCAACTGTTTTGTTTCGTTAAAGAGTTTAGTATCATGGGGTTCTGGCAACTAAATCAAAGCTCTGCCAATTAAAGCTTGGCATCTTTGACTTCTCCCTGCAGCTGTGAGCATGTCCTGTCTGTGTATTAAAGGTCACTCTGCAGTGGGCCAGCTGGCCGGTGAAAACAGTCTTTGTAGTGAGTGCTGGAGACAGTGGGGCCTCAGAGGCCGAAGCACTACCTGCACCTCTGTGTTCGAGTGGAGGCGTGTCATTACACACAGATGGCTGCTGCTCCCTCTGCTGAGCTAAACAGCTCTGTGTTTCACTGCCTATTTGTCTCTATCTACCTTTCTTCCTCTTTCTCTCGATCTCGTTTTCACTCTCTTTCGCTCTACTAAACAAACATACTTTGGGATATCATTGCAGCTGCCTGAAAATAGTGTATGGTCTTTGTTGCATCACAAACAGTGCAGATGTATTGATGCTACTTTTAGTCCAAATAAATTCTCAAACACTAGTCTTCTATTTGTCAGACGAAGGCCCTGATATTAAGACACATTTTGGTCTATCGGACCACAAGTGGACGAAGCTAAATGCAGGTGTAAACAGGGTCTAAAACGTTTTGAGCGTGTCCACTTTCAACCACTTCCACAGGTAGTCGAAAACGAATTTGACCGGACTGCTTTCGTAGTGTATGTGGGCGAATGTGTTGTTCGAACAGCCACAAAGCGTATTCTCTGCCTACTGACCTAATGCGTAAACATTATGGCAAGCCAGGCGTAAACTTTGTCGGCTGAAGAGACAAGTTTGTTTTGAAGAAGCCAGGCACAATGTTCTCTCACCATTCCTGATTTCTAACACACACGGTCACAGCGTTCAGCGGGATCTTGAGGCTGTCAGAGCAGAAATGAAAGCTGCTGCTCTCCATGTGTTTTCCAGTCGTCTCCGGGCGGGTTCGTATGTTGCGTGAGCTTCTTTTGTCCATTAGATCGAAAGATCTGAAAAATCCCATACATTTACCCGCCCATTGACCCTCTCTCATTGACCCAAAAGTGGTTGGAAGTGGACAAAAGAGAGATTAAAAGACCAGGTGTAAACGTGTATGTGTCTCCCTCGTCTACTTGTGATCCGATCAACCGAAACGCATCTTAATACCAGGTGTAAACAGGCCCAAATTGATAGTCCTTCCCCCAAACTCACACCATTGGTTAAACCAATGTTGTTGGGCTGTTCACACTTTTTATGTTGTGTTCTTAGAAGGGTTCCCCTACTTTAAATGATTTGTTTGCAATTTAGAGTAATCATTTAAGTCATAAACTCAAAAAAAATAAAGGTTCCAAAAGGGGATTTTCACAGGGACACTGCCGTTTTCACTTTTTTTTTTTTTGAAAACGGATTATTTGGCAGGCTTTTTAGCTGATTTGAGCTGATTTTAATGTAGTGTTTTGGGCTGTTCAATGTCAAGACAAAAAACAGTGTTGCCTTTCCAACATAGCTTCTGTGTTCCATTTCTCATCTGTTAGTACATTCTGTTAATGCAACAGAATGTTTCAGTAATTCCAGATAGTGTCCTTGTGCTCTTGTGTTCTTAAATGGCCTGCTTTACGAGTTACAAGTCTTGTCTTGTGTTCTGAGGGGTATTAGATCATTGTGTTGTAAGTCATTTATGGGCTTGCTGTGGCTTGGCTGTACACAGATAAAGGAGGTGATTACAATGTGTGAGGAACGCTAGATGAAGCCCTGTCAACTAGGGCAAATATTTGTCTCAAAGTTCATGATTGCTGTGAAATTATCACATTGCACCTGAGTCTGTGCTACAACTTTGCACAGGAAACAAAGCAGCACTTCTTGTTTCTTCAAAGACTCAAGGGACGGTCACACTATATACTTTAAGCATGTTAAATTAGTTTGGAGACTGCAGTAAATGAGATTTGACACACTTTGTGGTGCCTTTAAAAAAATGTCCAACACAACAATAATAATAATAATTCCAAAATGTAAAACTATACAGTCTGCTTCACTTTCCTGCATTGCTGCAAAGTTTGCTCACGCTGTGATTTATTGATCTTCTATTAGCCACACGTTTTCATGTGATGCGTATTCATTCATTGGTCAGAGTTCACCAAACTTTGCAATGCAGCGAAATGAGCTTATGGTTCTGGTCTCTTGCATTTGCATGAATGTGAATGGAAGACAGTGGAACAAAAAGCGTAGTGTAAATGCCCCTTCAGTTAGAACCCAATATGGAAAGAGTCTTTCAGGATGAAGAATGATATTTCCTTATTTTATCAGCTTTTTCATCAATTTCTGACAGTGTTGAAAAAAAGGAGGGAAACTTTATAATATTCAGTATATATACACAGTGTTGAGCCAAAGCATTATGACCACCTACCTAATGTTATGTTGGTTCTCCACATGCTGCCAAAACAGCGTCGACCCACCAAGTCATGGAGTCTACAAGACACCTGAAGGTGAAGACCTTCAAGTCCTGTAGGTTGTGAGGTGGAGCCACCGAGGATCGAGCTAGTGGGTCCAGCACATCTCACTGATGCTCAATTGGATTGAGATCTGGGGAATTTGGAGACCAGGGCAACACCTTGAACACTTCATCATGTTCCTCAAACCATTCCTGAACAATGTGTGCAGTGTGGCAGGGTGCTTTATCCTGCTGAAAGAGGCACTTCCACCAGAGACACCATTGTCATGAAGGGGTGTACCTGCTCTACATCAATGTTTAGGCAGGAGGCACGTGTCAATTTACGTCCACATGAATGGCCGGACTCATGGTTTCCCCGTAGAACATGCTCAGAGCTTTACACTCCCTCCACCGTGTGACGAAAATAAGGAACGAACTACACTGCCCAGAATGCAATGTGGTTATCAAGAGGTTACTGCGGAAGGACGTAGCTTAATTAAGCAACAGGTGTGCAGGGTTAAAGGGGGAAGTTTAAAAAACACAGTGTGACTGTGAACTGGACGTATTCGAGCTGCCTGGAGTTTTAAAAAGCCTGAGTTAATCTCGTGTCTCTAAGTATTTCGCTGGCTGCACTGTGGAAGAGTGTTGGGATTACCGTTGTCGCGATTCCTGAAGGACACTCCATCAGCTGTGTTTTGGCTGTGCGTAAACTGAGTAAAGCATTTGTTATGAGTTTCCATTTTAATGCCGCCGAAAAGGACGAACTCGATTGAAGATTGCTGTGTTTAAGTATTTCGCTGGCTGCACTGTGAAAGAGGATCTGGATTGTCATTGTTGCTATTCCTGGAAGATGCTCGTTTTCAGAATTGCCTTGGCTGAGCGAGAGCTGATCGTGGCAGCGCCTGTGAGTTACTACTTTTCGTTGTAGACTGAGACACAAATCCAAGATACTGAGCCTCTAACTCCAGGTAAGACTGCTGGAACAGTAAACTATTCACTCGCCCTCAACCCGCCCCCAACAAAAAAGACGCTACAAACGGAGAACACACACACATACACGCACTTTCCTCAACTAACGACTGCTAACGTTAACTTCCCGCGGTCATTCATGAACTATGGTTAACGAATTGAACTATTTATTTTGTGATGTGAGTTGAACTAACCACTTTATTTTTTATTTTCTGTGGACCTTTACGGGTGAAATTTTGTTAAATGCATTTACCGCAGCGGTTGATGAAATGCTTTGTTGATTGCTCAAGATGATTATGTATTCACTATAATTTTGTGAACATCATGCTCTAAGCTTTGGGAATTATGAGACTATGAGAATAGTTTTGTTTTGTCTTTGCTTTAGAAAGGGGCTGTTGAAAGAGAAAAAAAACCCAAAAGAGCTATACAACAAGGCTCAAATAAAGAATTTTCTGTATGTTAATATGGTGTAATATGTAGTTCTGTAACGAGTGATATATTCATTTCAAGATCACACCGTCACAGAAAATGGCGCCCGAACAGGGACCCTCAGATTGCTTATTTTCATATCTATTTTTGTGCATTAGAACTTGAAAATGTGGGGTATGAAATAGATTATTTTGACTGATGTACACCACTTCTAAAGGAGTGAGTTAACCAGATTATGTAAAATTGAAGCGATTGACTCTGTCTTTTGAACTTGTGTGTTGAGGTTGAAATCAGTGTGGGGGAAATTGAGATTGTTGTTTGTGATAATTTGTTGTTTTGGTAATATTCAAAATTCTCTGAAGCGAGTGTTGTATTTACTACCATATGTTTTTTTTTTTCTCCTTTCTCTTTCTTCTCACTCTACTGATAATATACAAACACATCATATCTTTTTGCATGGTAAGAAATGGCAGATTCCTTACATCCATCATCAACCTTAGTTGATATTGAGGTTCCAGATGTTGCAACTCCAGATTGGACACCTGCCACCCCTCAACCTTTGTTGACTAATTATCCCTCTTCCCCTTATGTTCTGCCTAGCAGCCCTTTACGATCAAGATCGCATGTGCAGTTTGCCTCATCTGATGTAGCCCGTAGCACACCTGTGCACAGTTTCGGGTGGAGCGAGGACCTGATGCAGTTATGTACTCCATCTCCAACAGAGGCAGCAACTAATGTTTCGCCAGTATCGTCAGGTGTACAATATGATTTGCCTGGAACAATTCCAACACCTGCAAGGGGAATTGGACATCTTACTGCTCAAGTCCAGGGGAATTGGGACAAACTGTATGATCTCATGGGAAAACAGGAGACCGCTGTAAGTGTACTTACCAGTGAATTGAAACTTACTTCTACCCAACATGAAGGCCAATTGAAAAGTCTTGCGGAGAAAGTGGATAATCACACCCAACAAATTTCAACTCTTCTAGTAGCTACTAAACAACAAGCTGAGACAGAGTCTGATCAAATGGTCAAGACCATGAAATTGCTCATGTTGGATGAATTTCAAAAAATTGAAAAATCTTTAACCTCAAATATCTGTTCCATGGTGGAGAAACTTCAACTAGAGATACAGAAAGATATTAGCACTGTTCGGCAAGGTTTTCAAAAAAGCTATGGTGAGTTAACCCAGGATTTCACTCAGTTGACCGGCCAGGTTGACCATCTAAGTGTCAAAATAACTGAACTGCAAGAGAGTACAGACTCCAAGACAGAGGATCCTTCGAAGAAACCTGAAACTTTAGATCATTCTATGAATGTGTCACCACTACCTGTAAATGCGAGTGCTGTCAAGAGCGACCATCTCAAATTAACTTTTCCAACTTACGGGAGACCATCGGACGATTCTGATCCCTTGTTGTATTTAGCTAAATGCCAGGACTTTCTTGCATTACATCCTTTAACTGATTCTGAAATTCTAGCTACCTTTCGAACAGTCTTGCATGGTACAGCACGTGATTGGTGGGAAGTAGCTAGAACTACAGTAACTGCCTGGCATGAATTTGAGTCTTCATTCCTTACTGCCTTTCTCTCTGAAGATTATGAGGATGAGCTTGCAGAGCGTGTCAGAATCAGAACTCAAGGAGAAAGGGAGTCAATAAGAGACTTTGCTTTTACATACAGAGCACTTTGCAAAAGGTGGAAGCCTACCCTAACTGAGTATGAACTGGTTAAAATGATCTTGAAAAACATAAAGCCTTACTTAACTAGCCAGCTACGTGGGCGTGTTACTACTGTGGAGGAGTTGGTGCGATTGGGACAACAACTTGAGAAGGATAATTTACAGCAGTTACAGTATAACTACCGTTTGAACTCAAAACAAGGTCAGTCTGGACTCAAGGGACCCTTACCCACCATTAACCGGCCTGCAGATAAGCCACAGTTACAGTGTTGGAGGTGTAAGGGGCAACATGCTCCTAACAGTTGTCCACATTTTTCTTTACCTTCTCAGTTTGTTCCATCACAGGAGCAACCTTCTGCTAATTTGCAACGATCCTATCCTCCTAGATCTAGAGGTAAACCACCCACCAACAACTCAGTGACAGCTGCAAATGCTTTACAACAGAAATTGACAAATTGTTCACAGAAAGATGTTGTTGTACCACAACAGCTAATTGTACCGATTGGTATTGGTAATTGGGTAGGTAAAGCCATTGTGGACACTGGGGCAAGTTTTACCTTAATGCATGAGCACTTGTGGAAAGACCTCAACCCCACAGAACACAGCCGCCTTAGCCCTTGGTCTCTTGGGCCTTTATATTTGGCAAACGGAATGGCAGAAGTACCTCTGGGATGGTCAAATGTTTCGCTTAAACTGCACGATCGTGTTTGCACCCTTCCTGTCGCTGTGTTAACCTCCAAAGCCCTTGCTTATTCTATTGTCTTGGGACTAGACTTCATTTTCTTTAGTGGAATGCAAATAAAGGTGTCTGATGGGCAGTATTCCTTTACTTCTGCTCCTGATGTGGATTACCCCTTCCAACCCGGTCATGCAAGTGTGCCAACACAGATGGGGTATCAGCGTCCGCAGAATCTAGCTCACAACTCTACACCAAGTATTTCTCTTTTAAGCTCCATTCCACCCTTAACGCCACCCATTCCCTTAAAAGTTGAAGGTGAGGATAATATGACCCTCATTAATCAAGCAGTGGATGCGGCTCACTTACCACCTGGTCAAAAGCTTCAATTAAGTCACCTCCTAAAAACAACTCCTCGAGTGTGTACCTTGCAGTTGGGACGAACAGCTGTTCTCCAACATCAAATTTATACACATCATCAAGTTCCTATAAAACAACGAGCTTATCGGGTCTCCCCTGCCAAACAAACCATAGTGAACCATCAACTCAAAGAAATGTTAGATGCAGGTATTGTAGAGCCATCACAGTCAGGATGGGCCTCCCCTGTAGTTCTCGTGCCAAAAAAGGACGGACGTCTTCGATTTTGTGTAGACTATCGCAAATTAAACGCCATTACAGAAAGTGACGCCTATCCTCTGCCAAATCTTACTGAAATCTTGGAATCCCTTTCGGGGTCAGCTATCTTTTCCACTCTGGACCTTAATAGTGGATATTGGCAAGTGACTATGGATGCTTCCAGTAAAGCCAAGACTGCCTTTACTACCTCTGCAGGACTATTTCACTTTAATGTAATGCCGTTTGGGCTTAAAAATGCCCCATCTACTTTCCAACGTCTTATGGAGACGGTCTTGGGAGAGCTACGTGGAAGAAATTGCTTTGTGTACATTGACGATATTATCGTTTACTCTCCATCTGTTACTCAGCATTTCCTTGATCTCCACGCTGTTTTCCAGAAGTTACAAGAGGCTGGTTTGACAATCAACCTCCGAAAAAGTAAGTTCTGCTTGCAAGAAGTGACATTTCTAGGTCATCTGGTCAACATCCAAGGCATTTCAGCTGACCCTAGTAAAGTGGAAGCTATTCGTACCTATCCTGTGCCAAAAAACCTGAAGGAAGTCCAACGTTTCCTTGGACTAGCTGGGTGGTACCACAGATTTGTTCCCAACTTCTCTAGTATTGCTGAACCACTCAACTCCTTAAAGAAAAAAGGCAGAATTTTTCAGTGGACATTGCAGTGCCAACAGGCCTTTGAACGACTGAAGACATGTTTGATGACTCCACCCATCCTTGGCCATCCTGATTTAGAACGTCCATTCATTGTGTACACGGATGCCAGTGAGACAGGACTGGGTGCCGTGCTGACCCAAAAGCGGAGACAAGGTGTAGAGGAGGTAATAGCTTATGCCAGTAGAACTCTTAATCCTGCCGAGACAAATTACTCCGCAACAGAGAAGGAGTGTTTAGCCATAATATGGGCATTAGACAAGTGGCAGCACTACTTGGATTACAGAATGTTCACTGTCGTTACCGATCATTCTGCTTTGCAGTGGGTAATGAATTCACCCAAAACCACTAGCCGTCTTATTCGATGGGCCCTACAGTTACAAAAGTACGATTTCATCGTTGAGTACCGAAAGGGAAAGTTAAATGCAGCTCCAGATGCTCTGTCACGGATTATTCCACATACAAGTTTTAACTTGTATTCCAATCAGAAAGAGGACAACCCACTTCCAGTTACTGCCGAATTGATTTGGGAGGAACAGCACAATGACCCAGAAATAACAAAAATCTTTCAAATTTTGGCTGAGAACAATGACGACCAGCAAGTCAAATATGAAGTCATAGAAGATAAGCTGTACCTTAAAACTCAGCTGTCCGAGAATCGGTTCCATTACCGTATTTTTGTTCCCAAAGATCTTGTACCTCATATACTGGAACACTATCATTGTAGCCCTATAAGTGGTCATGTCGGGATCTATAAAACATACAAAAGAATTCAGGATGTGGCATTTTGGCCTGGGATGTGGTCCGACATCAAACAGTTTGTAAAAAGATGTGTAAAATGCCAAACCTTAAAAGCTGACCAACAGAAACCTGCTGGAAAGATGCAGAAAATTGTCAGCAACCAACCTAATCAAATGATGGGGGTAGACGTCATGGGACCCTTACCCCGTAGTACTAACCAAAACGAGTACCTTTTAGTGTTTGTTGATTACTTCACCCGCTGGGTAGAACTTTTCCCCATGCGTATAGCTACAGCCAAGACAGTCGCTACACTATTCAGAAAAGAGATCCTAACCAGATGGGGAGTCCCAGATTTTCTGGTGTCTGACAGGGGCACACAGTTTGTGTCTGCAGTATTTCAAGAATTATGCGAAAGCTGGAATGTAACACCAAAGCTGACTACCGCTTACCACCCGCAGACAAACATGACAGAGAGAGTCAATCGAACCCTTAAAAGTATGATTGCAGCCTACGTAGATGACAACCATAAGCATTGGGACCAATACCTCCCCGAATTTAGGTTTGCCATCAACTCAGCAGTGCAAGAAACAACTGGAATGTCTCCTGCGGAACTTCAGCTGGGAAGGAAGTTACAAGGGCCGATGAACAAACTTCTGAAAGCTAAAGGTCATAATCTCTCCCCAGATGCACCCAACTATGAAGTAGTGTATCACGTGAGTCAACTGCAAGCAAACGCAAGAGAGAACTGTAAGAAAGCACACCTAAGACAACTGAGAAACTACAATAAAAATCGACGGGATGTCTTATTCAAAGAAAAAGACAGAGTGTGGGTCCGACAGTTCCCACAATCTAGTGCAAAGAAAAACTTTACTGCTAAACTTGCACCGAAGTGGAAAGGACCCTACCGGGTAATACAACAAATGGGACCAGTAAATTACCAAGTAGCACTGGAATCTACAGGTGAAGACGTTCGCACTGTTCATGTCTGCAAGTTAAAACCCTGTTATCCAACTGCTACAGAATTGGAGACTCAAGAGAAACAAGCGATTCTCGATCTCTTTAATGAATCTTCAAATGAAGAAGAGGAGTTCTTAGGATTTTAATGTTTGAACATCTTCATAGAGAGCTATGAGATGTTTTGTTCAAGGGAAGGAGAGTGTGACGAAAATAAGGAACGAACTACACTGCCCAGAATGCAATGTGGTTATCAAGAGGTTACTGCGGAAGGACGTAGCTTAATTAAGCAACAGGTGTGCAGGGTTAAAGGGGGAAGTTTAAAAAACACAGTGTGACTGTGAACTGGACGTATTCGAGCTGCCTGGAGTTTTAAAAAGCCTGAGTTAATCTCGTGTCTCTAAGTATTTCGCTGGCTGCACTGTGGAAGAGTGTTGGGATTACCGTTGTCGCGATTCCTGAAGGACACTCCATCAGCTGTGTTTTGGCTGTGCGTAAACTGAGTAAAGCATTTGTTATGAGTTTCCATTTTAATGCCGCCGAAAAGGACGAACTCGATTGAAGATTGCTGTGTTTAAGTATTTCGCTGGCTGCACTGTGAAAGAGGATCTGGATTGTCATTGTTGCTATTCCTGGAAGATGCTCGTTTTCAGAATTGCCTTGGCTGAGCGAGAGCTGATCGTGGCAGCGCCTGTGAGTTACTACTTTTCGTTGTAGACTGAGACACAAATCCAAGATACTGAGCCTCTAACTCCAGGTAAGACTGCTGGAACAGTAAACTATTCACTCGCCCTCAACCCGCCCCCAACAAAAAAGACGCTACAAACGGAGAACACACACACATACACGCACTTTCCTCAACTAACGACTGCTAACGTTAACTTCCCGCGGTCATTCATGAACTATGGTTAACGAATTGAACTATTTATTTTGTGATGTGAGTTGAACTAACCACTTTATTTTTTATTTTCTGTGGACCTTTACGGGTGAAATTTTGTTAAATGCATTTACCGCAGCGGTTGATGAAATGCTTTGTTGATTGCTCAAGATGATTATGTATTCACTATAATTTTGTGAACATCATGCTCTAAGCTTTGGGAATTATGAGACTATGAGAATAGTTTTGTTTTGTCTTTGCTTTAGAAAGGGGCTGTTGAAAGAGAAAAAAAACCCAAAAGAGCTATACAACAAGGCTCAAATAAAGAATTTTCTGTATGTTAATATGGTGTAATATGTAGTTCTGTAACGAGTGATATATTCATTTCAAGATCACACCGTCACAACCGGCTTGTCGTTGTCCCACAGTGATCCTGGTGCCGTCGTTTCCCCAGTTGAATAGCACACATGTACACTGCCATCCACGTAGTTTAAAAGAAAATTGGACTCAATGGACCAGACCTTCTTCTTTCTGTGCTCTAAGGTCCAGGCCCGATGCTCGTGTGCCCATCGCATGCAATGGTGGACATCGGTCATCATAGACACTCTGATTGGTCTGCAGCTACGTAGAAGAGTGTGATGAACTGAACTGTGTTGTGAAACATTCCTACCGTAACCATCATTAAAATTTTGTATGACTTAAGTTGTGCCACCGTAGACCTTCTGTTGGCTTGGACCAGACGTGATGAGCTTTGGCCGCCCAACACCCTGTCACCGGTTTGTGGTTTGTCACTCCTCGAACACAGTTGGTAAATTCTCACGACTGCTGACCGAGAGCAACACACAAGCCTCGCTGTTTCAGAGATACTCTGACTCATTCGCCTTGCCATAACAATTTGGCCCTTGTCAAAGTCGCTCAGATCTTTATTCCTGCCCACTTCTCTTGCGTTGATTACAAGAACTGATTGTTTGCTTGCCAAAAAAATTCTTTCTTTCTTTTTTAATATTATATTTTAATCTCCGTGAAGTATTGATTTATAGTCTGACGACACGTTTGTTTAGGGGTAATGGGTGATAATGCAACCATTTTGATCAAATAAAGAAAAATCTAATTAAATGTGCTTCTGTTGGAACGAGGCCATTTCAAAAACTAATGGAACGGAAAATTGTGGGACATCTTTTGCCCATTTTCTTAAGATTAAAAATGCCAAAGAGAACATTAAATATGAAAAGCATAAGTGTCTATAAAGTGTAAAGGCATCTTAAGAGAAGCCTCGAGTCAGATAACTGTTCATTTACATGTTTGCCATCAAGTCTCTGCGGAGGTTTCCATGGTAATCTAATGGCCATTCCATCTCTAAAAAAATCACCTGACCGAGAGAGAGAGCAGCGTGCAGAACAAACATTCATTCATCATGTCACAGCCATACATCAAATCCACCCTATTACTGGTCATTTTTTATGTGTATATATAAACAATAGTGAAATTAGTTTACTTACAGAAATCATTTACTTGCAATATATCACAGAACATAACTTGTGACTTTGAAATGATTTTTAATGACCTGTTCTGTGAAATGCATTAATTACTTCTGTGAGTGACAGGAGGGACAGTGTATCTGCTGGGATCTGTGTTTAATTCGGTTGATGCCCATCCTCATCCGCAAACTCTGGACAAAGAAAGACATCCAAAACAAGGTATTTGCTTTTACTGAATTAATATTAAATTACAAATGAATACTTTTAAAATGTATTATCTACTATACAAACCGTGATGCAGCTTTGAAGTTTGTATCGTTTGTACAGAGAGGCATGAGGTCAATCTGTGATGTTCGGATCACATTCTTCACAGGTCAGAGTTCACCTGGTCTTGCATTGACAGGCAGTCTAGTCCTAATTGCAGCTCATCATTGAAATCCTTGTTGAGACCAAATCGGTGCATATCCGATTGGAATCGGATCATATTTAGCAAATGTAAACAGCAAAGAAAATGAAATATTTACAAATTCGTTTCAAGCTATACTCATATGTGGTTTGAAATCCTATTCAAATCTCATTAATGGAAATCAATTTCCCATGACTGCTCTGCTTGGATTTTACATAGTTTTTTTTTGTCACTTTCTCAACATAAACACACGTCAGACATCATTGAAGAAGGTGCAAGGTTGTGTTGTGTTGTTGTCGATGTGCAGGTCACGCATATAATTATAATATAACGGGAAAAAATACGCACCGCACCTCATACGCACTGCAAACGGAGTATGTGTGAAACGGGCGTCACGCTGCCTTCACACTGGCAGTTGAAATCAGCTCCGAAACGACCGGAAGTCATTCATTTCCTATGGAGATTCGCAGACCGCATGCGAATGGGTCCGAACGAGTGCGGTGCGAAGAAAATCGTGTCCGTTTGGTCATCCGGATGCGTTCAAAAAATTGAACTCTTGCGAAAAGCTACGGACGGTTCCTATCCAAGGGGGCAATCCATCGACCGGAAGTTGAAGCTGGCCGGGTGCCGCCATGTTGTTGCAGAACTTCACTTGCGTTAGCATTTCCATTGACTCCCATTCATTTTGGCGTCACTTTGACAGCGAATAACTTTACATCTGAGGCGTTTAAAGACTCCATTTGTCCATTATTTATTTCTAAAGAAACACGACAATGTATAAAGGGCTCCATTACCTTCTATGTTACATTATGGCCCCGTAGAAACAGATTTAGTAAAAATAGGCTAACGATTGCGTCATAACCACTCGACTCTCTGTCGCGCTGTACAGAAATTACCGTACAGACAGGAGGAGAAGCTCGCAGGCGATCGGGGGGACGTCCCGTCAAGGGAGAAGCCCATAGATAATGAGTCCATAAAAGCAACGGAATACTTACTCCTGCTCACTCACGCCAAAGAACTCTTTGCTCAAGTTCCCCGTCTCTGCAAGATTAACGTTGGCAATTTTCACGCACAGCTACTAGAAGATTAACGTCTGTCAGACAGGTTGCTCACGTCATCAAGCTTAGTTTGAGTCGGTTTGAGTCTGCGCGTCAGGAACGGAAGTGCTCAAAAATCGCTAAAAATGGGCTTCAACTGTCTCAACTGAGTTCCAATGAGATCGCTCTGTCCACTTCTTATACTGTCTACTATGTTCCTATCCGACAATTCCAGCGGAAGTTAGCGTTGCTATGGTAAACAAACCTGAACTCTTAACTTTTAATAAACGAAATAATGATTTTATAACGATAAGTTGTCGTGTCATTTTTTATTTTCATGATTTTATAACGTTATGAGGGCAGTTAATACATCGAACTATTGACATTATACCACTATATCACATTTAGCCGACCTGACATGTCAACGTCCTGATCCTCCACGCAGCAGCCTCCCTATGTCTCTATAACCCCGAGATCATACAGAATTGTACATTCTGACACTGTCAGAATCCTCTAATGACCTCTCCGCCTATTTTGTTGTACTCGCTTCCGACGGTTTTCACGGTCTAGTACGACGGCCTATTTTAAATTAAAACTTAAAACGGACAAAAACAGCCGACTCTCATGCCTTTTCTTTTGCATTTAAATTTTAATACAACAAATCTTGCATGTCACAAAGAACTTGTTTTTCCACCTCCACGAATGAGAGTGTAGTTCATTCCTTGTTGAGGTAAATTGTTTTCCTTGCTTAAAACCCTGGTCTTAAAGTAAAAATATGAAAAGTAGTATTTAATTAATTACATTTATGGTGATATTACTACATTTTTTTTTTATTAAATGCATTTATGGTGAAATTACTACATTTTCAGGTCAATCTGTGTTCATTTTGACCACGAACCGTGCACTGTCACTTTAATTCAGCGTTTGCAGCACAGCAAAAATAGACTCGGTGCGGAAACGATCTCTGCACTGCTGTATACGCACCGCAACTGGAACGGATCGACGGACTGCATCCGTGTGCAGTGTGAAAGCTCTCCCTGTTAACATGGGTACGGAAAAAATTACGCACCGCATAGTATACGCACTGCAAACGGAGTATGTGTGAAACGGGCGTAACCGGCCGCTATTACAAATCTACTGACAAAGTACTGAATCTCTGGATCAAAACACAGGCGAAGAAGCAGCAGAAAACAAGTGATAGAAGAAGCATTGCTTATGCTAACGCGATCATCAAACATTAAACAGCATATAAATCAAAACTGCCTAACGTTACTCAATGAAATGAAGACCCAGGACGAGGTACATCATTTTTAAGCTTTGGGTGTGTTGATGGATGCAATCTATTCGATCAATGTTTTGCTCATCGTTCTAAATCCGAAGAGGTGTTGTAGTCTTTAACAAAAACACAGTTTCCTCAGCTTTTTGTTTAAAAGTTTTGTTTATATATATATATAAAAGCTAGAAGGATGAAGCTAGAATAAATAATAATTACTTATGCATGTATTTATTTAGCATAAAAGCAGAGTTTCTGTTCTTTTGATACATTGTGTGTTCAGATATTCATACAACAAAATATTCTGGGGGCCTTGAAGGTTTTGTGAAAATTATAAAAATGGCTAGCGATGGATAACCCCCCCCCAAAAAACTGGTTTATATTGAACATGCAAAGAGCTATACCCAAGATGAAAAATCACATCCCAGAGAATGTATTTGGCTCACCAACTGTAACATAGTTAATAAGATCCTCAAGCCTCCTCTGTTAAAAGAAATTGGATATATATAGCAGGGGTATATTCAGGCCTGTTTTTTTTTTTTTTTTTTTTTTTCCAGGTCCAGTTGGTGACGTGCAATGTGAAATACAGTCAGTCTGGTGTGTGAAAAGCAATGGCACCGGTGCTCCATAATTAAGCCTCAGCAGAGCCTCCCAGCAGGGGTCTGGAATGTGCGGTACAGCGTGTCCTCGGTGCTGGGAGAACGTGTGGCGGCCGGATAGACATGCGTCTTTGCTCCTTCTTGAGCCTCAAGTGAGTTGTGCTCATTGACAGCTGTTGCTTTGATGACAGGCGTGGCTCCTCGCTAAAGAGACATCCAAGAACGTCTCAAAGCCCTCTGCGGACACAGATGTAGCTCCGTCATGGACTATCATATTGATTAAATGTCACTGAGAGTACAAGCAAGGATAAGACAGCCTAGAACATAATGAAATCATGTGATTTGATATACATAATTTTTGGGGATGCGTAAAACATTAGTTATCGGCTGATATTACTGATCTTTTATATCAGTGTCACCCGTATTTGATTGTGCATGGTCATATCCCCTGTTTTTATAATTGGATCAGATGCAATATAATCAGATGTATCACCAAGAGATTATGAATGTACAATTGCAAATTTTTTTTGTTAAAGACAACTAATTTTAGTTTTTGTTGCATTTTTTAATTATTGTGACAAAATAAATATTTTTTGAAACTGCCAAAACATGAAAATAATTACCCTCTTTTTATTTAGGTCATAGTTTTAATATCGGTGCATCACCTATTATTTATAATACAATAAATCATTTTATTGTATTATTTTAAATTTAAATTATGGGTTATCGGCCAAAACATAAAAATAATTATCCTCTTATTGGTTTGGTTATAATTTTAATATTGGTGCATAACCAAGAATTTTTTTATACTGACATTGATTTTAGTTGTTATTGTATTATTTTAAGTTATTTTGACAAAATAAAGAATTTTAAGAACTTAAATTTATCAGTTAAACATGAAAATAATTATTGTTTCAGTCATAGTTTTAATATTGGTGCATCACCAAGAAAATCTGAATAAGCAATGCAACTTTTTTTATACTGACCACTGATTTTACTTTTATTGTATTATTTTAAATTATTTTGACAAAAAAGAAATTTAAGAACTGCAATATATCGGTTATCGGCCAAAACATGAAAATAAATATCAACTTATTGCTTCGGCCATAGAAATTCTGAATGACCAACACAACTTTTTCCCCCCTGGATGTTACTTTATGTTATTAAACAAACACATGCCCTCAGAGTTGTTCTCGGGCAAATTTTTGTTTGTTTGCATGAAGTATTGTGACGACAGCTGTTGTCTGTGATAATCGACAGAAGAAAGAACTGTCAAAATTGTATTTATTCTGGAATGTTCAATTTAATATTGTCTTGTCTAGTATTATTATAGTGACTATCTTTTTTCCTCATGAGCCATTCTTTAGAAAGAGAACCAAGGGTTGTGAGGCAGAGTAACATTACCACAGCCGGAGTTCTAGAAGTTTACACAATAATTCGGATCCATTAAGACCTGCCTTAATTGACACACAAAGAAAGTGGCCCCATGAAATGTCAATTACAGGCCACACTTTCCTCTCCTCTATTTTCCGGTGACCATGGCTCTAATCGTTACGGACAGAAAGAATCTGTAGTTAGTGTTGTGTGAGGCAGCTTCTTCTCCTTCAGCAGTCCACGCTGCTGACCAAGACTGACGGCCAGCTAATAAAGGAAGAGCTTTGATTCATACTCGTCCTGGCTGGGCTGGTTTGCATTTGAAGTTCACGGTGGGGTTGAGCGATTTAGTTCTATTGCAGCGTTCTGTCTGTATCAGTGAGACTTCGGAGGTGACTCAGGTTTGTTCAGTCTGTTTGTACAACAGTTAGTCTTGTTTGACACTCCAAGAGTACTGACAATATTGGTTACACTTTATAGTAAGGTCTCATTTGTTGAGTTAATGAGTTAATGCATTAACTTTACAATGAGCAATACATTTTTAAAGCATGTAATGTATTAACCTTTGTTACTTAAAGGTACAGTAAGTGATTTCTGAGAAGCACTGATGATATTTGAAATCGGCATCCAAATAAACACACCCCTCCCTTCATAGCTTATGCAAGTATGGACGAATCAGCTTTAATTCAACAACAGCATATCTTGGTTTTGTGAAACACCAAAAAACAATGTTACTCACGAATCGGGAAACAAAGCAACCTCGATGTCTGCTTTCAGGCCTTCCCGCTTAGTTCTCTCCAGCGCTGGAAAGCTTTTCCAATATTTTTCCACAGTGCGTTAACTGATTTCAACAGATACCACTTTTGATCTGAAAAACATTGAGATTAACATTAATAAAGATTATATGTTATAGAAGTATTTTTAATTGTTCGTTCATGTTAACTAATGTCGACAAATAAACTTTATTCTAACCATAATATCATATGAAATGATCATATTATACACTGCCTGGCCCCAAAAAAGTCGCTGTTTGAATTTAAATAGGCAAATGCTTAAGAGTCTATGATTGGATCATTATTGCAGTGATTATTACGTTTCTAGCATGTTATATATGTTTGGTAATAGTTATTTTAACCCTAATTGGTGAAGTGTGTAGCTTTTCATTTCTTAAACAACCATGTCCGAAGAAACCTCATATTATTATATTTTATAATAATATGTTAATTATTTTGTTCCTTTTTTTGATGATAACCCTGAAGTGACAAGTTGGTTTTTAGAGGTTGATTCATCTGTTGTTTTTCTTTCCTTTCTCCCTGAGGCAGTCTTTGACATACAGTTATAAGTACTGTTTGTGTGCCAATTAGGGCTGGGCGATATAGCCAAAAATAATATCATGTCCATATCATATTTCCACATATTTGTAAGACTTTGAGAATGAATGTTAACATAAACTTGTTTGTTCACAATTGAATTTAGGGTCCCATTGAATCCATTTTATTTACCCCTAAATTCTGTGTTTTCCATTTAATTTATTTACAGTCATTCACGCTAGAGCTCGGCTAATGTATGCACTGTTATTGATACAGTTTTCACCGCATTAAATTAGAAAAATACTCAGTAAATAAATAAGTACAAGTAAAATAATCGGTTTGTTGATGGACATGTACTTGTTAATGCTGATGGTGAGAAATTACATTTGCAACATCTCATAATGTACCTCAAACTGAGTAGTGTATCACTGAGAAACGTCCTGCTCGAGTCGTCCTTGCGATGGAGGTTCGGGTGAATAACTAGTTCTTTTAATGTTTCATCATCGCACTCGTGCTCGCATTGATATGGTCAAATCGACGTCATTGTTCGTTACTGTCTTTAGTGTACGGTGTAGGAAGCCTCAGGACAAGCAGAGCTGATGTTGTTATGGCAATGGGCGTTTTTTTTTTCGACACTGTACGCTGTAAACCAATCACAACAGACTGAGCTGTCTGGCCAATCAGAGCAGAGTAGCTTGTGGAAAGGAGGGATTTAGAGAGCTATTGATTCATCTGACAAGTCGTTTGAGGATAATTGAAAATGTGGTGATGTGCAAATGTATATTATGAGAAAATTAAACCGTTTTTTGACCTTTGATGCATGTGAACATGTTGCAGGAGACTCCAAAACAACATTAGGAAGCTTTAAAATGGCATAATAGGGGCACTTTAATACAAATTTATATAAACTTTAACAATTTAAACAAGCTTTAAAAATGTAATCAATTGAAAATATAACAATTTGTTTACAACAAAACATTGCATTTTTACTTTTTGTCAAATAAGATGCTGCACAACAGAACTGTATAAAACATGGATGAAAAAATATCTTGGTTACATGATATTCCTTAGAAATAACAATGTTATTATTATTACTCTAATATACAGTAGTGATATATTTCTGTCATAATTTCTTGAAGCAAAAAGCGAACTTTTATTTTGAAAGTTTGTCTTGAAGATCTTTCAGTTTTGGTTTCAGTGTTTATTTGACGGTAGTTTTTCTCAAATGAAACGGTGAAAAGCTTGTGAAGTGACTCTCAAAGCATCTCTGGAGATCAAGTTCATGTCCTCATATATTGAGACGGCAACGCTGAAAACACCGTGAGCGTCACGTGTGTGAGTTTGTGTATCAGACGAAACCACGCCATTCATTCACACAGAGACACAAAAATCGCTTATTATCGACATGCACTTACTGACTGTTGTCGCATTTATTTCTGCTGTGTGATGGGTTGTTCGATTATTTCATATTGAGTAAAAATGTCCCGAGCTATCATCGTTATCGATGTAAATTGCATCGCGATCTCGATATACCGTTTAGCGCAACCCTAGTGCCAATATATTAGCTACACTGCAAAGCTGCTGTGGAAAGATTATTATTATGTATTAGTTTTATGACTTTGCTGCACAATTTCCTTTAAAATTTTGTCCAAATATGGATCTTTAAAATAATATCAAAACATAACACACTTCATAGACTACTGCTTTTTGTTAGCATACTTTATTTATTTAGTTAGTTACTTAGTTTGGTTACCATGTTCTTTTCCCACCCATATCTACAAGATCATTTTGCGGTTTAACCTTGCTGAAAGGGTTCAGCTAATTAATTTCTTGCCATTGCACAAGTTCTGCGATTCGTCGTGAGTCGTGACAACATATCAGTCGGGTTTGCTGTAGTATTGTGTGTGTGTGTGAGCATGCATTCGTTGTGAGGTGTGAAAGTCCTCACTCAGCGATGTGACCGCTGGGATAATATGGGAAATAATAACCCTGTCTCAGCTGTCACATCCAATCAGAGTGCAGAATCCAGCAAAGTGCTGATGAAAGGCTTTCATAGTCTTCTCTGCACATATGTGTGTTTATGCACAGTATCTGGGAGATTTGACCACCTGCACCGCCAAGTGTCTATTTTTACACTCCCTGCAGCTGATCCGCCATGAAGTGGAGATGAATGTTGTTCATGCAGTGTCTGTTCGTGAAGAGTGTAGGAGGGCAGTACGCCTGCTTCTCCGCTCAGCGATTTGAATGTGCTGTCATTCATAGGGTTACATTTTCAGGTGATGTGTTGCACATTTGGCTTTGCATTCAAATTTGGGCTACCTGGAAATGTTTTAAAACACATTTTCAATGACATTAGCCGATATAATTGTATTGCACATTATGGTGGATTATGGAAAGTGATTATTTTAGGGATTTGTTGTTATTTTTGTGCGGAGCATTTGCTACTTAGGCTGTTAGAAAGCTTAGAAAACAGCTTAAATATTTGTATATCTTGTTGTAGTTGCGGTTGTGATCAGTGAAATAGAAGTTGCTGAAGCACAGCCATTTACTGTGCCTTCTAACATTTCCACCCATAAACAAAACCGCATGTTTCTGTAGTTAAATAGCCTTGCTCAGGGACTGGCCTAGCGATGTACACACAGAACCAGTTGTATTGTTTAGAGTGAAGATTAGATGCAAGACATTCTTCCTAATCTGTGTACAAATATTGCTTAACCCAAATAATAGGCTTTAGGTTTCTTACAGCTATTGTGGATCAGTGTTTCACAATGGGTCAATAAAACTTTTAACAGAGCCTTTACAGTTGCACTGAAATGTCCTAGAAGTTGTTATAAGCTATTTGTCAAATGTGTTAATATAATAATCTGATTACTTAACTTTTAAAGACTGTGTGTGTGTGTTGTATATCTATCTTTTGTGAGGACATTCATTGACACAATGCAACCTCTAGCTCCTTACCCTACCCATCACAAATAAGTGCCTAAACTGAACCTTTACCGTAAACCCAATTATAACCGTATCCCTAAACCAAGTCTTGACCCCCAAACAAGCCTTTAAAGAGCTGTCAGAAAGTGAGGAGGACCAGCCAAAATGTCTTCACCTTACTCTCTTTGTCCTCGTTCCGATGGTCTAAAACTCAAAGCGGTCCTCGGATACACACAACACACAAACCCATTGAAAAGTTTAGGATCAGCAAGATTTGTGATGTTTTCTTATCTTATTTATTTAAAAAAATTCATACTTTTAAAGTATGGCGGCAACGTTTCGGTCTTACGACCTTCATCAGGCATGATCATGCCTGATGAAGGTCGTAAGACCGAAACGTTGCCGCTAAATTAAAGTTTTATTTGCAAGTACTGATAGTGTGCGGGAGTTCCTATTTGTAAATACAATTAAGCACAAAATATACAATAAATCAATATATCACAAAATAATGAAAATGAAATGTTGCAATCAATACATTTAGGCCTAATGGAAAGTTATTGCGAAACATAAATAGGGGGTGAAATTTATGTAACATTAAAAGTGACATAATCATGATACTATGTTGCAAAGAAAAAGGATATGGCTTACAATGAAAACATGCTTTGAAAAGATTCACTTCATTTTTTGAGTGGTGTTTTTAAGGGTCGTTTATAGAAATCTATGGAAATGATTGTCTGAATAACAGGTTTGAGCTGTGTTTGTGCTTGAGTCGAATGTCTCAATGCAATTTTACATGAATCAATCACTGGGGAAGATATGAAACCTTATTGACCCCACACTCTGCAAAGCTTCATTTTCATCAGACATTACTCCAGCCTTATATTTTCTTACTTTAAGTCTGCAGCCAATTTCAATATCTAAAAAGTCTAGATCAATCCTGAGGTGCATAACATTTAAAAAAAAATAGAAGATTGTTTTCATTTTTAGAGTGAGTGCATACGTGGGCAATTGCTAATAATTTACAGAAAGACAGGTGCTGTGCATCAGTGACAGGGAAATGCTCACACACACTTCCAATGAAGAGGGCAAGATTGCTCAACTTCATAGGATTGAACAAGCGTTCAGGTAGAGACCTGCCTTTAATCCTGTTCTAGGGGTTTGCGTGACAATGAGGCAATAGATTGCTAAGAAAAAACCTGTAGGACCGTGTAAAACTGAAGCCTTTGTTCGACGTAAACAAGCCCCGTTATTTTCAGTGAGTCAGAGGCCTGGAGAACTCGTTAAGCCACTGTTGTGATTGAATTCATATGCTTTATATTATGAATGTTTTCGGTAGGGTGGGGCTTTCTGGAAAAGTGTGTAGAAATGTTTAGACTCGAGCCTTGCGTAGGCTGTTCGAATCTCTTCTTTTTTTTCGGTTTGTGAGTTTACATAAACACCACCCTATATACGGCCTCAGTGTCTCTGTCCACACATAGGGACAAAGAAACACTGTCCTCTGCATCACATCCTGTTAGTTAACCAGCCTGACTCACCATGATGTGTGTAAAAAGCCCTCTTTGATTAGTTGAATGACCCAATGGCCCAAAAGTCACTTACTTTGGCCTTTGCTTTATTGTGGGCGCCATTGATCTTTGTCCAGAGGCTGAGAGGGTGAGAAAACCTTTCTTTTTCCAGCACTGTCATTTCAAGAGGATTGCTTGGGGACTCACCAGCGGAAACCAATGACCCAGTTAAATGTTAGTTACTGGGGTATTTTGAGAACATGAAGGCATGACCATGTGGATCTGTTGAACCAACACAGGTCATGAGGAAATGCTGTATTTCAAACATCACGGTGGTGTTGAATTCAAGTCGTTGGGGAGGATTACTAGTTTACTCAAGGCCAGACTTTTAGGCCTGGTTTCACAGACAGGGCTTAAGATTAAATCAGGATTAAGCCTCAGTTCAGTTATGACATTTAAGTAGCTTTTATTTAAGTAGCCTTAGAAAAAAATAGTACTGGTGCATCTTGAGACAAAACAATGGCACTGACATATTTTAAGATATGCCAGTGCAAGTTGCTTTTAGTTTGCATTTTAGTCTGGTATTAGACGTAAGCATTGTCTGTGAAACAGACACAATTAAGTTACATGTCAATGAGGTCAAATGCTGGCTCTTGCATCTGCATCTTGCAATTATGCATCCGTTAAATGGGTCGCAATGAGTGTGTGTTGGCGAAGTGGACACTATGAGCGTGTGTTTTATAGTAAAGCAGAGACAATTAAAGATTTTGGTGGTGTCACTTGTGTGTTTTCATGATAAAATCGCTGAAATTGTCTATGTAAGATGCATTTATATCCAGTGGTCAAAAAAGTGTTTATTTCATGGAAATCAATGAGTCAAATTTTAGAATATTTTGGCCTAGGGAATTTTCCTTTTTGGTTTATGTAGGATATTATTCAATGCTCTGCCATCTGTTTTGCTCCGTAGCCTTTAGTCTAATAGCTAGTCTAGCTCGGGATACTTTGCTTTACATCATCGCCTTTTTTCGTTACTTCAAGATGTCCCCTCTTCAGTGCTCCGCAAGTTGCAACAAATTCACATGGAGCAGAAAAAAAAGTAGAAAAGAAATAGCTTGCAGTTAATAGATAAATGGACCATTTATACATTTTAAATGTGTATTAATCTTTATAATGTTAATACTACAAAAAAATGTGTTCTACCAAAACTAAAATGAGTCTAATAAACATCCAAGTGTGAAGGTTGTTTTCCAATCCACTGATGAGGATAACTCATTTAACACAAAAGCATTGAAGTAACCCAATACTGACATTAGCCCACTTGTTCATGACTAAGTGTTATTCTCTTGAAAATGTCTTTGATGATGAAAGGAAGTTCCCTCAGACCCTTTTGATGAATCTGGGGGGAAAGAAGCTCTGTGAAATCTAATCTGAGCTTGAACTTGGGTTATTGGGTTTCACGTCTTGGTCTGTGGGCTATTGTCGCAAGTTTGCCCTCGTCATTCATGCACTTTGATTGTAATCTGACTTGACCTGATACCTTTTCTGGTAAACCAGGTGAAACGTGGCAGGAAAGCTTTGAATGTCAAATTCAAGTCTTCACACCTGTTGCATGCTTCTGTATAAGGGCAGTAAGGTATGAGAAAATCAAATAGGATCCTGTATTTTAGTTTAAAAACAGCTTGGTCAGTATTTAGAGATGCACTGTAAATGTAACTGTGATTCGGCAGGGTCACACACATCTGAATACTAAGATTATGAGATTTGTGTCAGGCCTTGAAGGCAGAGTTAATCATTGTATGGGCATGTCAGTGTAAATTCTCAACGTAATACTTGGTGTCATCAAAGCATGATAGGTTAATCATCTTGTTTTTTCTTTCTCAAGATAATAATGACACCTGATTGATATCGATATGCAGGTATGACATCTAAACTTCCACTGAAATGGATCTGTTTTATATACTATACTATTTGGACATTGGTAACACTTAACTATTACAATATATTTTGTTGATACTGTGTTCAGCATTTATAAATCTTTGGTAATGCTAATATCTCTTATGATCACCATGGCTATACATTTATTTGATCCGTATTTATTTGACAGTAATACTTGTCAAATATTACATATAAATAACTTTTTCTATTTTAACGTTTTAAAATGTAATTTATTCTTGTGATGGTGAAGCTGAATTTTCAGCATCATAACTCCAGTCTTCAGTGTCACGTGATTCTTCAGAAATCATTCAAATATGTTGATTAATTTGGTGCTCAATTATTATTGGTGCGCAATTTTTAATAATGGTTCTTATTACTATCAACAGTTGTGCTGCTTAATAGGATTCTTTGATAAATAGAAAATTCAACACAGCATTTCTTTGAAATGCCACTTTTGTAACATACTGTCACTTTATAAATGCACTTAATTGTTTAATTAAATATATTTTTTTAAATTCTACTTACCCCAAACTTTTGAATGCGAGTCTAACGGTTTCCACAAAAATATTAAGCACCAAAAACTGATTTCAACATTGAAAATAATAATAAATGGCTCTTAAGCAGCAAATATCAGCATATTCAACTGATTTCTGAAGGATCATGTGACACTGAAAACTGGAGTAATGATGCTGAAAATTCAGCTTTGCATCACAGGAATAAATTACAGTTTAAAATATATTAAAATAGAAAACAGTTAATACCTCACAATATTGCTGTAATTTTTTTAATAAATGGGTGGTTGATTATGATTTCACTTCTAACTTTAGTTAGTGTGTAATGTTGCTGTTTGAGCATAAACAACATCTGTAAAGTTACAATGCTCAAAGTTCAAAGCAAAGGGAGATATTTGCTTTTACAGAAATTGCTTTTTAAGGACTACAACAAACAGCTGGTAGGGACTACACCACATTCCTCCCGAGTTAGTGACATCACGAACCCTAGAATTTACATTAACCCCGCCCCCTGAACACGGTTTATAGATTATCGAGACAGAATATGCTAATCAATGAATGACTAGAAGATAACTACACATCAGCAACACAAATTCATCAACTAACCATTCAGAAATGTCCTGTTGCATTCATGTTGTCACTTCTTCTTGAGTCTCTCCATCATCTGACTCCGTTTTGAACATAAAATGCTAAAAGTTTTTGAAATTTTCAGTGCATGTCTGTGTGAGGTAAAAGGACACAAGCTGTTGTAGCTCCGCCCTCTGTGCCCAGCAGCTCATTTGCATTTGAAGGGACCCTCAAAAAGGGACAATTTGAACATGTTATATAAAAATAATCTGTGGGGTATTTTGAGCTAAAACATCACATACACACTTCTGGGGACATCAGAGATTTATTTTACATCTTGGGAAAATGGCATTATACCACCCCTTTATTTAAAAAACAAAAATTATTCCAAACATTTGACCAGTAATGTATATACCGTAATTCCTCAAATAAAAACCGGTATTCAAATAAACGCCGGGCCTCTGACAGTCGCCGGGTGCGTGATCAACGCGGAAAAATAAAGGCCGGTCTCAAATTAAGGCCGGGGAAAAATTAGTGTGGATAATCTCCTAAATGCCTTTCATTGAAGAGATGTTACACCTGTCCACTTCATGCGTGTTCTGTGATCTGATCGTGAAAAGACCATGTATAAATGCCATCCGAAGCGCATTCGAGACAATTTAAATCCGATCGCTCAAACCACTTCTTCAGGAGGAGTTCTGAGTCAAGTCAAGTCATCTTCATTTATATAGCGCTTTTAACAATGGATTGCTTCAAAGCAGCTTTACAGAGATAAACATATAATTTAAGGTAACAGATTGTTTTGGCATTATAGTGGTTCTTGAATAATTTTATTTCCAGCTAAAGTTAACTTTGATTGATTCACCTCCGTTGAAATGATCAGACTTTTAAACGCGAACCTGTGATTAACGCTGACGGCGTTCACATGCTCATTCAGAATTGATTCTATAGTTATGTGCTTTTTAAAATATGTGCGCAGGTTTATAATTCATACAATCCAGCCTAAACAAACTACTTTTCTTGCCTATAAATTTTGATACAGAATTTTGTTTTATTTATCACTTCGGGGTACGCGAGCCAGAATTCACAACGCTTCATCTGTAGTGTGGGAAAGGGATCCTCCATAGGGAGAGGATAGTGGACACTTCAGCACTGCATTGTCATCGGGTCCAGGCGGATCTCCTTCGTCAGATCTGGACACGGCCTAGATCCGGCAGGCTGCGGGAAAACCTCGGGATAAACAAAGACACTAATATTAGCGTAGATGCCATTCTTCTTATGATGTAGAAAGTACATCAAGATTTAAGGGAAGTGTTCCCAGTTCCGGCTGACCTAATCTATGCAGCCTAACATTGAATTTATAGAAGTCTATAGTGTGTTATGTGTATGCTAGGTCAAAGAGATGTGTTTTTAGTCTAGCTTTGAACTGACAGAGTGTGTCTGCTTCCCGGACAATGGTAGGAAGATTGTTCCAAAGTTTTGGTGCTAAATAGGAAAAGGATCTACCGCCTGTAGTCGATTTAGATATTCTAGGTATGATCAACTGGCCGGAATTTTGAGATCGCAATAGACGTGAAGGACTATAATACGTTAAGAGCTCGCTCAAGTACTGCGGAGCTAAACCATTTAGTGCTTTGTAGGTAATCAACAATATTTTTTAATTTATACGATGTTTAATAGGGAGCCAATTCAGTGTTGACAGAACCGGGCTAATATGGTCATATTTCCTGCTTCTGGTAAGAACTCGAGCTGTGGCGTTTTGAACTAGCTGTAGTTTATTTATTAAGCGTGCAGGGCAACCACCCAGTAGAGCATTACAATGATCTAGCCTTGAGGTCATGAACGCATGGACTAATTGTTCCGCATTTCCCAATGAGAGCATATGGCGTATTTTAGATATATTTTTAAGATGGAAAAATGCAGTTTTACAGATACTAGACACGTGGCTTTCAAAAGAAAGGTTGGTATCAAAGAGCACACCCAGGTTCCTAACCGACGACGAAGACTTGACAGAGCAGCCATCAAGTGTTAGACAGTATTCTGGGTTATTACGTGTGGAAGTTTTTTGTCCAATAATTAGAATCTCTGTCTTTTCAGAATTTAGTAGTAGGAAATTACTAGTCCTCCAATTTTTTATATCAGCTATGCATTCCGTTAATTTTGTGAATTGGTAAGTTTCGTTGGGTTTTGAAGAAATATACAGCTGAGTATCATCGGCATAACAGTGAAAGCTAACTCCATGTTTCCTAATGATATCTCCTAATGGTAGCATGTACAGAGTGAACAGCAGCGGTCCTAGTACTGAGCCTTGTGGTACGCCATACTGAACTTGTGATCGATAAGACATCTCTTAATTTACTGCTACAAACTGATAACGGTCAGTTAAGTATGATTTAAACCATCCTAGTGCAATTCCACTAATGCCCACATAGTTTTCTAGTCTATTTAAAAGAATGTTGTGGTCAATTGTGTCAAATGCAGCACTAAGATCGAGTAACACTAATAGAGAGATACAACCACGATCGGATGATAAGAGCAAATCATTTGTGACTCTAATGAGAGCGGTCTCAGTACTATGGTACGGTCTAAATCCGGACTGAAAATCCTCGCACATATCATTTCTTTCTAGAAAGGAACACAGTTGTGAAGATACTGCTTTTTCTAATATCTTTGACAGAAAAGGCAGATTCGAGATCGGCCTGTAATTGACTAATTCTGTAGGATCAAGTTGTGGTTTTTTAACAAGCGGTTTTATCATAGCCAGTTTAAAGGTTTTTGGTACGTATCCTAGAGACAAAGATGAATTAATGATATTAAGAAGAGGATATATGACCTCTGGAAACATCTCTTTCAGTAGCTTAGTCGGTATAGGATCTAACATACAAGTTGTCGATTTAGATGAATTAACGAGTTTGCAGAATTCTTCCTCTCCTATAGCAACAAATGAATCAAATTTTTTCTCAGGGAGACTACAATGCACTTCCTGATGCGATACTGTGGTAGACGGTTGCATAGTTATAATTTTGTCCCTGATATTATCAATCTTATAAGTGAAGAAGTTCATAAAGTCATCACTGCTGTGTTGCTTGGACACTTCTGAGCTTGAAGCTTTCTTTTTCGTTAGTTTAGCCACTGTTTCAAATAAATGCCTTGGATTATGTTTATTTTCTTCTAATAGGTTTGAAAAATAAGCAGATCTAGCAGCTTTTAAAGCCTCTCTGTAAGCAATCGAGCTCTCTTTCCACGAAATCCGAAATACCTCTAGTTTAGTTTTCTTCCAGTTGCGCTCCATTTTTCTGGCTGCTCTCTTAAGGGCCCGGGTGTGCTCGCTGTACCACGGCGTTGGGCTATTTTCTTTAATCTTCTTTAAGCGCAACGGACCAACTGCGTCTAAAGTGCTGGAAAAGAGAGAGTTAAACGTTTCTGTTGCAATATCAAGTTCTTCTAAGCTATCCGGGATGCAGAGATGATGAAACTGATTAGGAAGATTATTGATAAAGCAATCTTTAGTGGCAGAAGTTATAGGTCTAACGTATTTATAACACGGAGTCGGCTTTGCAGCCTTGGCTAAATGTAATTTACATGAGACTAGATAATGATCTGAGATGTCATCGCTCTGCTGCAGAATTTCAACGGCATCAACATCTATTCCATGTGATAATATTAGATCTAGAGTATGATTACGACAATGAGTAGGTCCTGACACGTGTTGTCTAACTCCAATTGAGTTTACAATGTCTTTAAATGCCAATCCCAATGCATCTTTTTCATTATCTACATGTATATTAAAATCACCAACAATTAGTACTTTATCTGCAGCCAATACTAATTCTGATAGAAAGTCCGCAAATTCTTTGATAAAATCTTTATGGTGCCCTGGTGGCCTGTATACAGTAGCCAGCATAATTCTCAAATGTGATTTATCGTTTACACTATATATTTTTACATTAAGCACCAATACTTCAAAAGAAGTATATTTAAAGCTAGATTTCTTAGTGGTTTTGAAAATATTACTATAAATTACAGCAACACCTCCCCCTTTGCCTTTCAGACGAGGTTCATGTTTATAACTGTAATCTTGTGGGGTTGACTCATTTAAAATAATGTAATCGTTTGGTTTTAGCCAGGTTTCTGTCAAACACAGCATATCAAGATTATAATCTGAAATCATATCATTAACTATGAGAGATTTTGAAGTAAGGGATCGAATATTCAGCAACCCAAGCTTTATCATTTGCTCATCTGTATTATATCTGTTTTTTATTTGTTGAACATCAATTAAAATTTTAACCTGACGTTTTTTGGATTTCCAAATTCGGGGAACAGACACAGTCTCTATATGATGACATCTAGGTGAAAGAGACTCTATGTGATGGGATTTATCTGACCTTGGTGACGTGAGGCCGCTAGCAGACGGTCTGTTTAGCCAGTCTGTCTGCTTCCTGACCTGAGCCCCAGATTGTCATGTTTTATCTCTAAGACTATGAGCCAAATTACTAGAGAGAAGAGCAGCACCAGCCCAGGAGGGATGGATACCATCTCTTTTCAACAGATCAGGCTTGCCCCAAAAACTTTTCCAATTGTCTATGAATTTTATATTATTCTGCGGACACCACTTCGACAGCCAACCGTTCAGTGAGGCCAATCGGCTAACTATCTCATCACTCCTGCGTACAGGAAGGGGGCCAGAGTAAATTACAGTGCCTGACATCGTACTTGCGAGTTCACACACCTCTTTAATATTAATTTTGGTGATCTCCGACTGGCGGAGTCGAACATCATTAGTGCCGACGTGAATAATGATCTTAGAGAATTTACGATTAGCATTAGCCAGCACTTTTAAATTTGCTTTGATGTCAGGCGCTCTAGCTCCCGGCAAACATGTGACTATGGTGGCTGGTGTCTCTATTTTCACGTTCCGTGTGATCGAATCACCAATTACCAGGGCACAATCAACAGAATTCTCAGTGGGTGTTTCACTGAGTGGGGCAAATCGGTTTGTTATGGGAATCGGAACGGAAGAGTGGTTCTTTGATCCGCGACTAGAACGATCTCTCACGGTCACCCATCTGCCCTGCTGCACGGGCTCTACTTCAGCCGGAACCGAATCATGTAAAGAGTTCACTATGCTAAGCGCATCCAAAACACTATCTAAAGATCTAGCATTCTTACTACCCTCAATTAAAGTTTGGATGCGTGTCTCTAGTTCTGAAATCTTCTCCGTCAGCCTGACTGTCTCCTTGCATTTATCACATATAAATCCTATATTGCCATCGGAGAAGGCTATACTAAACATATGACATGTGACACAGGTGACAATAACAGGACAAGAAGACATTACTCACCGTGTTTGTTGACTGATTTCTTACTTACCTGGACTTTATGAACTCAAAGGCGCGGGCGCGCGAGAGAAAATAAATATATAAATGAGCGCACGGGTGGCGCGTTAGCAGGCTAACGTTAGCGAGTTACTAGCGTGCTGTGTTAACAATAACGGAAGCTAGAGATGTAAGGTTAATCTGAGATGTTGGGTAAGCTGTATTTAGTAGTATAAACAACTAGATAGTAAATGATGGCTCAAACCATAAAGAAATACGAGGCTCAGGCAGAGCTTACAGCCTCGAAGCAAACAAACACACAGCAGGCAGCGAGGCAGACAGGAGCAATCGATCAGCGATCAGACAGGAGCAATCCTGATGACTAGGGGAAAGGGACACTCAGATCAAGGAGATGAGGTAGAATCAAGGGGGTAATCCATCAGCCGGAAGTTGAAGCCTCACGGGAGCCGCCATTGTAGCAGAACTTCACCTGCTGTTAGCATCCCATTGACTCCCATTCATTTTGGGGTCACTTTTACAGCGAATAACTTTCCATCTGAGGCGTCCAAAGGCTTAATTTGTCGATTATTTATTTCTAAAGAAACACAACAATGTATAAAATGCTCCATTACTTTGTATCTTACGTTACGACCCCGTAGAAGCCGTTTTTGTAAAAATAGGCTAAAGATTGCGTCATAACCACGGGACTTTCTGTCGCACAATAGAGACATTACCGTATAGACAGGAGGAGAAGCTCGCAGCAATCTTTTACTGTCTATGAGGCAATAGGGGGGACATGAAGGCACAAAGTCAAGGGAGAAGCCCATAAAATAGAGAGTCCATAAAAGTAACGGGACAAAATATTTCAACAACGTTTTTGAGGAATTAGGTGATTCAGATTTGTCTTGGCACAGCTACTAGAAGATTTTCAACAATCAGACTGTCGTCACGCTCAGTTTGAGCCTGCGCACTCTCTCAGACATCAGACAGGAAGTGCAATAATCGGGCTTCAAGTCTTCTCCGTTGAAATCAATGGGGTCGCTGTGTCCATTTCTTTTACTGTCTATGGGTAGAATGAGTAAGGGGAAGAACAGGTACGGACAAGTATAAGAACAAGTCAGATGTAATAATGCAAATTTATACCCGTAATTCCTCAAATAAAAGCCAGGGCCTTTATTTACCTAAACTGCAGGTAACAGGCTTTTATTTGAAGCAGGCTTTTATTAGAGGCAGGCCTTCATTTAAAAAAAATCTAAATCAAATTTCCGTCTGGGTTCCATGCTCCTCAAGACAATTTCTGAGACGAGATTCGACGAAACTGCACAAGTGTAAATCAAATGCATCTGTGCAAATGCAAATGCATTGTTGAAACCACGTATCTAAATTTTACTCCTCCCAAAAACGCTAAAAAAAAAAGTGTGAGAGGGATGTTATAGCAAGATGTGACAACGCTACTGCAACACGCATCACGGCAGCTGAGCATCTTTTCATAAAGCCAACCTGCAAACTATTGCAAATAAAAGTGAAAGTAAGTCACAGACAATTCTCCTCATCATTAAAAGTAATGAAACGAAATGATCTTACCAGGGTTGTTGCCGCTCTCTCTTATTGCGGTCTTTTGATTTAGAAATTAGCTGATCTATCAAATGCAGCTCAAATCTGTTGCTTTCGGTGACGTGCACTCCATTAAATCTGCATATAGCGTGGGAATTGAAGATGTATATCCGTTTTGCGAAAACGCATTTGTGAGCAGATTTAAGTAGAATTGTTTTGATAGCTTTCCGATCTGATAGCTTTCCGATCTGAGAAAACAAGTGGCCAGGTGTAAACATCCCCTAATATGCATTCAAGTTCATCGTAACGCCCAGCCAATAGATGGTAGTAGACAATAGATGTAACACAGATATAATTTAGTGCTGCTAGTGTAACGGTCTTTTCAACAACTTTATTGAAAACGAAATTGTCTTGAGGAGCATGGAACCCAGACGGAAATTTGATTTTGATTTTTTTTAAATGAAGGCCTGCCTCTAATAAAAGCCTGCTTCAAATAAAAGCCTGTTACCTGCAGTTTAGGTAAATAAAGGCCCCGGCTTTTATTTGAGGAATTACGGGTATAAATTTGCATTATTACATCTGACTTGTTCTTATACTTGTCCGTACCTGTTCTTCCCCTTACTCATTCTACCTCATCTCCTTGATCTGAGTGTCCCTTTCCCCTTGTCTTTCACTGAGTCATCGCCCCATTGTCTTCAGTTCATTATCAAATCAGTATTGGGTTCATATCAGTCCTTGTCTCTGTTCCCATGTGAGCCGCTGGGTGAGATTAGAGGTGCTGCAGTGACTTAAATCTGCTGATTCACCTTTCCATCTTCCTTTGTAGTATTATCTTCAGTTTTTGGCGTATTCTCTCTCCCCTTATTCTCACCCCTCCTGCCTTAACCATGGAGTGATCCTGTTGCGTAGAGCCTATGGAATAGTTTGGTTTTTGCTCTTTAAAGGGTTAGTTCACCCAAAAATGAAAATTAAGTTATTAATTAGTCACCCCCATGCTGTACCAACCCCGTAAGACCTTCGTTCGCCTTCGGAACACAAATGAAGATATTTATGATTAAATCTGAGAGGTTGATCACTCCTCCATAGGCTCCCTAAGGGAACGAATCTTGACGGCCCAGAGAGTCATTAAAGAAAATGTTTAAATATTCCATGTCGCAACAGTGGCTCAACTATAAGTTTATCAAGCGACGAGAATACTTTTTGTGCGAAAAAACAAACAAAAATGACGACTTTATTCGACTATTCCTTTTCTTCCTTGTAGGCCTGAAACGAGACTTTAAGAGATTTCCACGACACGCACGCGCGAGAACTGAACTGAAGTAGTTGAAGGAGATCGCAATTCTCGCGCATGCGTCGTGGAAATCTCTTGAAGTCTCGTTTCAGGCCTACAAGGAAGAAAAGGAATAGTCGAATAAAGTCGTCATTTTTGTTTGTTTTTTCGCACAAAAAGTATTCTCGTCGCTTGATAAACTTATAGTTGAGCCACTGTTGCGACATGGAATATTTAAACATTTTCTTTAATGACTCTCTGGGCCGTCAGGATTCAATCCCTTAGGGAGCCTATGGAGGAGTGATAAACCTCTCAGATTTAATCATAAATATCTTCATTTGTGTTCCGAAGACGAACGAAGGTCTTACGGGGTTGGTACAGCATGGGGGTGAGTAATTAATTACTTAATTTTCATTTTTGGGTGAACTAACCCTTTAACATGTGTTTTTAAACGGACTGCCTCTTTAAACGATTGCCGTTGACTCATATAGGGTGTGGACCAGGGAGAGACTCTTACGTCCAGATGGGTTTGGCTGGTTCCTCTGTGCTCACATGTTGTTGTTGTACAATAGCAGTAGCTCCACACACCCTGCGCTGTGGGACGTGCTCTTCTTCCTCTATCCCCCGAGGAACTCTTTTGCACATCTGTATGGCCCCAGACTCATTATGGCACGCACTCCTTCAAAATTCAGTTCCAAGGCACTTGTGATATAACACATGCTCTCTTAAATAAAACCTTTCACTGAATGTATTGGTGGCTGCAAGTGCAAATGTGCAAATCTGTTTATTTTGTTCTTTTTGGAGGAAAGGTTAAGATTTTGTCTTATTTCTTTGCGTTTTTTGTTTGGTTAACTTCCCTGGTGAAACATAAATATACTAAAATGAAATACATTTATTTTATGCTAAGTATACTACAAATACATTTGTATTTATTTGCTTAATATAAATATCCTGCAATTGTACTTTTAGTATAAATTTGGTACACTTAAAGTCTGCTAATTTGGAACAACTATCAAGCATAAAAGCATATTCAAGTAGACCCCAAAAACAAAATCAAGACTTCATAAAAGGGCATAATAAAGTCGCTGTGTGAAATGTATTGTCACATTAAGAGAAGAAAAGGTAAATACTTTTTTCTACCTTTTTTTCTCCGATGAAAATGAACTTCCATCTTATGCCCAGCGAACTGTAAGCCATTCATGATTTTCATCATAAATATTCATACTGTGGTTATATGTGCTCTGCTTGTTTGAGTAACCCCGGCCGGCCCAACACAGCAACGCTGATTCAACTACAGATGTTTTGTTCAGATGGAGTTTGGCATTTATTTTTGCAGATGGGGGAAGTGTTTGGGAAATCTGCTTGAAAAACAGTCATTATTTTTACTGTTCTGTTTTAGCGACGCTATTGGTGCAGAAACGGGCATGCTTCAGCTTCAAGATGGTGATTGCTAAAGAGGCAAAGCAGATTTGCTGCTGGATTTAGAGCACAAGGGGTATTTGGCTTTGTTCGTTGAAAGCAGCCGTGCATGGATGTGGATCCTGCGTGATGGCAGTGCTGGACCCATAGGATGAGCATAGCGTGAAGATGGTGGTGCTCTGCCTAAAACAAAGCAAATAAAAAAAGGATTTTCTCCCAAAATCAACAGTGCAAAACATCCAGTGAAAGTCTTTATCCCTAATCCAAGCAAGTTAAGTCTTGTCCTTTGAAAACAAATCTATGCAGATATCTTCTTGACGAGTGATCCCAGTAAACATTGAATTATGGCTTGGAGGAAGACTTAATAACGTGATGGTTGTGGAATGTTCATAATACATTTTGCTTTTATAATGTGACATTTCCAAGTGAAATGGGATATTCAATGACAATTATGAATGCGAGATTTGAATGTAAATAACTAGCGTTTATATCCTTTAGCCTACTCAGCTTGCTTAAATGGTGAAAAGAAAAGTCATTTCAGAGTTTTCTTTGAAAAGCATGTTTTTACATTTTTGATTGTGACTTCATGATCATGTAACAGCTCAGTTGTGACACATCTCTGGATGTTTCTGTCATAGGCTGTTCATCCAGTCACCCTGAGCCTCAGCTCTGCAGCTGTTGTTTCACACCTCTGATGTGTCTCGGTGTCATCACATTTGATGTCAGAAGAAGAGACATGACTTTATTTGACGTAAAGGGCTCTGAGGTCTACGTTTCGTTTGAAATGAAAAGACTGCAGCTTGCCTACATTTTACCTGAGGGCTTATAACATATAGTTTTTGTTTGCTTTGCTGCTTGTGTCCTGAAATATTACTTTCCCTGGACTATATATATTGTACACCTCCGTTATACTTCCACCTTTACACTTTCACCTCTTAGTCACACATAAAAAAAGACAAAGAAAAGGCATTTAAAAAAAAAAAAGCACAAAATAATATCCAGGACTATTGAAACCACTTGGGGCTTTAGTGCAATAGATCGTAATATGTTTATATCTAATTTTGTTGTTCTCCTTTGTATGAACTGTTTGATGGGGTTTTTTTGGACACATTTCACAGATGTTCCTCCTGTAAAACAATGTCTGTCGTTGTCTGCCTGCACAATGTTATTGTTCTAGGATGGCTCGTCTAATGAGCTTTGTCTTCCCCTTGCTAACCTACAAACCTCCTTCCAGCCTTTTCATTCGACTGATTTGTTACAGTCCCGAACGAAGTAGACTGTATTTTGTAACCGCAGAAAGAGGTCATTGCATTTTTTTATGGGATTGTTTTTCAAAAAGTGAGAGACAAGGTAAGATGCAGGACAATGCCTGTCACAGTGGTTTTATAAGAGAAACCGCCGTATTATTTACCCTCTAAATGAACTGGCGAAGTTTCTGAACCTGAGAGTTCGCTTTAGTGTACATCAGAATAGAGAGTGTTTCTGATAAAATGGACACACTAAATGTGCAGTAAGTTAACCCAGCTCATGTGACTTTATTCCATGAAATTTACTCAACTAAGATTTACAGAGCATGTTTGTTCAAATCTGATAAAGCATGGCTATGATATATGAATTGAATTCGTTTACATTTTTAAAGCATTGAATGCCTGGCTATAAACTTGACCCAGTGGAACATTTTGTGCACCAGCTCAGTGTTGGAGATTGTTTTCCATGGTCATAGTACAAATACTCACAAAATTATGTCAAAAATATCCTTGTAAACAGTAAATTATGTCTTAAGTGAATGTAAACAGTTGACAAAGTAAATGCATAACACTACGTTGGATCCGTGCAGCTCTTAAAGTGACAGCAGCCTAATATTCCTGCTGCCGTCTCTATAATAATGTTAATCAAACAACAAAAGACAGAGAAAATTCACTCGCTGTTCTTGACCTTGAACTATATTTGTGCAGTCAAATCACATGGCACATACTAATGGATATGAAATATTTTAATATATCAGATTGCCATCAAACATCTTAAAAGTACAGCTTTAGTTTTGGAAAGTTCTACAACCTCCGTAAAACTGTATGATAATCCATTTGCAGGATCATATCGCGTTACATTTTTCCAGGTGCACACATAGCTTTGCTACTGATCCGTTTCTGACACAAGGAATCTTTGGAGCAAGCTTACGCCAGCAGACACTGAAGGATTACAACTGTTGCCGCAGTGCCATGCTGTCCACACTGTGATGCCTGGAATGTGAGCAGTTGTCCCAAATCCTTTTGTCTTACAAGGGGGTCCATGTGGCAGGGAGCAGGCAAGACATCAGTCTAATATCCGTTGATTTTCATACTGGGCTATGTTTAGAGGTTCAGAGAGAACGACGCAGGGAGGCCTGTATCGACTAGATCTCCAGTCAGTGTATTATTAGGTCCTGGCACAAGCTCTGTCACCAAAGCAGAGACGAGTGCCATGGGTTTTTTTTTTTTTGCGTCTGGTTGCCAAGCAAGCCTCAGAAAGAGAGTTGCAGATCTTTATAAATGACTCTCTAATGGAGCCTTGCCCAGTTAATGAATGCGGAGTTCAAAACAAGTGCATGTAGTTTTATTTGGTTAATTGTCCAAAAAATTAAACACTAATTATAATTGGCTTTTTTTTTTATCTGATTTTTTCAATGGCTTATTAAAGGAGTGATGGAGCTGTCAGTAATGATTGTGGTTTCTTGATGGTTACATGATTCTTTCAGTACTTTTATTTGGAATAAAAAAACAATTACGCTGATGAGATTTCGTTCAGATACTTGTTAATTTGTTTGCGTATCGGATCACAGTGTTTGATCTGTGTGTTTTGGACTCCCTAAAAAGAACTGACTCATTTGAGTCATTTGGTTTGGAACTAGACAATAATTCTAATTGTCAATTTTTTTTTTAATCTGATTTTTTTCCCCAGTGCCTGCAAAAGGAGTGATGGAGCTGTCAATAATGATTATGGTTCCTCTATGGTTCCATTTAATGATTCTTTTAGTACTTTTATTTGGAGTAAAAAAAAAATCAATTACACTGCCAGATTTTGTTCAGATATTTGTTCATTTGTTGGAGTATCGGATCACTCTGTTTGCTCTATGGGTTTTATTTTGATTCGCTGAAAAGAACTGGCTCATTAGAGTCGTTCATTCGGGCCTCATACTACAGAATTGGTGCTGTCTGTTTTTGATCCACTAAAAAGAACCGGTTCATTGGAGTCATTTGTTCAGGAACCAGACAACACTGTTTGAGTAGTGTGTTTTGGATTCACTATAAAGAACTGACTCATTTTGAGTCATTTGTTTGGGAACCAGACTACAAGGCTGAATCCGAAATCGCCCACTAAACCCTCATTCACTATTCCCTACGTTAGTCCACTAATACTGTTCACTTGAAGGAGTGAATGAATTTGGATTCAGCCGAAGGCTTTGTTTTGATTCACTAAAAAGAACCGGCTCATTAGAATCTCTTGTTCAGTAATCTAACTACACTGTTTGCACCGTTTATTTTTGAATGACTTAAACGAACTAATTTGTTCGGGAATCGGACTATACGTGTCGCTCTTTATATTTCGCACTATTGATTCAGTAGCAGTGTTGTAGTACTGTTGAGTAAGTAGTGCAGGAAAGTAGTACTTTAGAATGTATTCCGTCCACATCATTGAAACTGATGAGTACCACTTTGAAAAATGGAAGCGTTTGTTATTCAAAACCAGTTTGTTGTTCTTAATCCCAGAGGTGTCCAGGTCTGGATTCTTTGCAAGCCAGTCAAATTCTTCAACGCCACTTCAGTGAACCGCAGGGTCATTGTCATGCTGGAACAGACCTTTCCCAGACTGTTGCCACAAACTTATAAGCACTCAATTCTCTACAATGTTAATGTGTACTGAAGCATTTTTCATTACTGGAAAAGTCAAAGGAGGAGTCCACATACTTTTGGCCATGCAGTGCATTGTATCCATGTTTGTGTATATTAAAACTACTTCCATCCTCCTGTTTGCACAACTAATGGTGATAGAAACACAATGGCTGAAGTGTATGAATGCCCCATGTGTGATTGGAGCGTTATGGACCCATCTGCCTATACATTCAGACCTGGGGGTGAATGGGGGAGGGTGGCTGCATCTGTGCTTTGTCACACAAACAAGTACAGTAAATTGTGTATCATTCAATGAAAATCGATAAATGATAGAGAGGATGACTAAGATCGACTAGGATGCTAAACAAATAATCGTCAGTCATTGTGACGAATATCTAATCTGTGATAGTGGACCAGCCAAGTCTCATTGAAACATCCTGCACAGACATTAATGAACACCATTAAATCAGCAGCTGCGTCTGGTCTCGGTCGTAAGGGTGAGATGGGAAGATGAGCTTCCTCTTTCTGACAGTGAGAAATCGTCGAGGTTAATACTATTTACTCGCACTGCTTATATAAGAGGGGTTCCTTCGCATGCTGTAAATGCTGCACTGTATGAAACCCACAAGACATTAACATGAGTCTTTAACAGATTCATATGTGATAGTCCATAGAAGCAGAGTAAATTATTTATATTTCTTTTTCTTTTGCTAGGTAATTTTTATAATCAAATGACAAGATTGAGTCATGAGCCATTAGTTGCTACTTGCTGGCTGGTTGAATGGGAAAACAGCCTTGTTTTAACAGCCAAGTGTCTATTAAATTAATTCACAATTAATGAATCTACTCAGCTAATAGTTACATAAGAAATGAGCATCTGACATTGATTCAGAGTACTATTTTTGGTAAGTTGCAAATTGCAATTCTCTCACAAACCACATTTGCATGGCATTTGTTTTTTAACGAAATCTTTAAAACGCTCTTTGTCCCTGGGAAAGCCAGGAAATCAGCTTTTTGAAAATAATTTGTATTCAACATGAAGTGCATTAAATATTACATTATGTCAGGGTTTCCCAGACTGGGGTTTGTGATGGAATTGCAGGGGGTTTATTGGTTTAATAAAAAGCAATTAATCATAAATTGTTTTAATTAAAATAAATACATTTTAAATAAAAACAATTAAAATAAAACACTAAAAAGATAAAATATTTTATTTGTTTACCTGCATGTCATGTGACCGTTAACCAACATCAGAAAACGGTGAACTTAATTTTATTAGTTATTATTATTATTATTGACTTCATTTTATTATTGACCTAACTTATTAACTTAAAGTCTCAGGGGTACTTTAAGTAAATATATCAAGTCAAAGAGGTTCAGCTGACAAAAAAGTTGGGGAATCGCTGCATTGCATGTAAATATGAAATGACGTGAATTTGTTCATTTTAATGTGTTTTAAAGACAAAAACCTTCCAAAGACCACAATACATGGTTAAATGACTCACTGAGTGATAATTCAAATAATAATTAATGTGTTTGTCAGAAGCTGATTAGATGGTGCAATGTTGAGAAAACACTTCTCAAAAGTGAAATGATTTCAATAAATCTATAGTGATCAAATGCTGTGGGTCTCTGTTTTCATTGATGGTCACATGACTAGTGGCTGGTCTCTGTGTGTGCAATTCCACATACATGGAAGACCTTCTGAACGTTTATAAGGTGTAGGGTTTTTATTTTTAGACAAGTGCTTCATTTTTGGAATCTGATTTCATGTAATCATGCACTGATCACAGTTTACTGAAATACAGGTTTTGAGTTCAAAGGTGCAGCAGCTGTGTGAGGAAAGTGTGAAGATGAAAGTGGTGTGTGGTGTTCTCTCTTCTTCAGAGTGTTTCACAGCTGAGTGAATATCCTGTTAAAAAAAGAAAAAATCACACCCACAGTTGACGATTCCCCTCTGCAGAACATATGAATAATTAAGAAAGAGATGGTGTCTGTGCTGTTGGTTCTTGTCTATATTTATTAGCATTTTGAAAGCTTCACTGTTCATCTCTTGGAGTGCTGTTCCACGTCTAAAAATCTGATATATACGTCAGTGAAAGTTTAGTGCTTTCAGTGCCCATTTTATTGTAATCAGCCAGGAGGAGTATTTATATGAACAAAACACAAAGTATGCATGTACATATGAGGAAATTACCCCAAGGGCATCTGTTCTTTTGAAACAGTTACTGCCTGTTAGTTTTATGCAGAATCAGTGAAAATGGCTTATTCAGTACATTGGCTCCAAGCAGGACCTACTAATGGAGCCCTGTCTCTATTCCCCCACGCCGGCTCTGATCTGCAGCCAAAGGATGCAATGATATGGATCACAGCCTCCTTATGGGCCAATTCTAGAGTATTCAGGCTCATATACAAACACCATCAGTCTCTGCCTTTGAAGTGGGCCAACAACAAGCCTCAAATTGAGGAACCACCCCTATTATACCCCACATTATTTGAGTTACTTTTATTGCTACATTTTTAAGATGTGCCATTTGAAAGTCTTGTTCTCCAGTACTTTGAAAACACCATGAAATCTCTCGACGACAGCAGATTTTTGTCCTGTGTTTCATGCGTAATTTCCTGTTTGGGAAGGGAATATTGACAGGCTCATCACTTGTGAAGGCTTTATCAACATCAATGAACCTTGATTTGTTACACGTTAGTCTGTTGAGGGGGAGGGACATTCTCATCCTAGAGAGCAATTGATTGGACAAAAAAAAATCTGAGGATGACAGCAGAGTCATCAATTATTTGGTCTGTATTTCAAAGAGAGGGACTTTATTTTTATTTAGTTAATTATTCATGACTAAACTAGTGTTAGGGAAAGTTACTTAAAGTTACTTAGTTACTTTTTATGAAAAGGAATCAGGGATGGAAATTAACTTTTTTGTCCACCGGCCACTGTGGCTGGTGGATTTCAAAATCTACCAGCCACTCAATGTTTTTACCAGCCACTTTCTTGTTTTTAACCGACAATGTGTAACTGCATGTGAAAATTAATACAAGGTCTACAATACTTGACCAGTTTATTTAATCTCAAATCTCAATGAAATACTGACATTTTCTCTTTCTCTCTTATACACACACAAACCATGAACTGATGTACATTTCGTTAAAGGGATAGTTCGGCCAAAAATGATATTTAAACCATGCATTACTCACCCTCAAGCCGTTTGAGATGCATCTGTCAATCTTGTTTCAGACGAACACATTTTCAGTTATTTTAGAAAATGTCTTAGACCCTTCAGTGGATATAATGTGAAGCAATGGGGTCCACCTCCTTCAAGTCCCAAAATGTGAATACATCCTTCACAAAAGTAATCCATCCGGCTCCAGGGGGATAAACGAAGGCCTTCTGATGGTAATCCGTGCGGTTTTGTCGTAAAAATATACATATTTAAAACTTTATAAATGAAAATATCTGACTTCCGGCAACGATCGACGCGCGTGCGTTCACGCGCTTTCGTGTTTTGTTTTGCTCTGCTCTCTGGCTGCGCTGGCGCGTTCGTTCTACGTCACAACAGTTCCTAGGCTACGTCTTACCTCGTACGCCGACTTCCATCACCCGTGAACGCGCGTCGATCGTTGCCGGAAGTCAGATATTTTCATTTATAAAGTTTTAAATATGTATATTTTTAGGACAAAACCGCACAGATTACCCTCAGAAGGCCTTCGTTTATCCCCCTGGAGCCGGATGGATTACTTTTGTGAAGGATGTATTCACATTTTGGGACTTGAAAGAGGTGGACCCCATTGCTTCACATTATATCCACTGAAGGGTCTAAGACATTTTCTAAAATAACTGAAAATGTGTTCGTCTGAAACAAGATTGACAGATGCATCTCAAACGGCTTGAGGGTGAGTAATGCATGGTTTAAATATCATTTTTGGCCGAACTATCCCTTTAAGTGAGTAGGGCAGATTAAACAAAAAACTGAACCGATGCTAAACCGCACTCTATGCTGGAGGTTGCTCTCTCTGCGAGAGTACCGTAAAACTGCAAATAATAGCCATGTCCCAAATAGACGCCTGTCTCTTTTACACGCCTGGTGTGGCGACAGGTTTGGGTAAATAAAGGCTCTTTTAGTTTCGGGTTGTATTTAATCGGTGAGTGATGTAGAATAGAATGACTGCTGCGCTTGACAGGGCGCAAACGAGCAGAGAGAGAGAGCGCCCCGGCCGCGCACTCTCACGTCTTCAAACAACACGAGCGCTGTCTTGCTCTCTCTCCCTCGCGCATATTAATCAAAATCAGTTGACACGATAGTAAAAGGTCGGAAGACCGCAGTTTCATGTGGAGCATTTGGGGATTTTTAGTGATTAGAGACTCTAGGAACAACATCTCAACACTAAATTATAAAGGCCTGTCTCAAACACAAGCCGGTGAAATTCGACGATTTGGGAAAATAAAAGCCCGGGCTATTATTTGAAGTTTTACAGTATGCCTGTTCTGACATATTTACATCATGCGCTCGCGGCTAGCTCCCACCTCTCGCGCTCAAGCCTGACGGAAGAAGCGCGCGGCTAGCTCTTTACGACACGAGAGCTACCCCGCCCTAAAAATACACCATGCGCTCGCGGGTAACGGCAAACCGCCTCAAGAGCTCCCACGTTTTCTTCCCTCGTCGAGCCTCGACGGAAGAAGCGCGCGGGTGTTGAAGGTGTGCCTCCTCTAAAGGTGTCCGTCGTCCGGGTGAAACAGGATGCTATTTTTATTTACCCGCCACGGTGGCCGGTAGGTGAAGCGAGTTTACCCGCCACAACACAAAATCACCCGCATTTGGCTGGTGGCGGGTGCTAATTTCCATCCCTGAAAGGAATGCGTTACATTTCTTTTGCTTTACTTTTTCTCACCTGGGCTGGGCTTGGTTGCTTGTTTTTTAATTAAAAAAGTTTTGGCAAAGTTTTCACAACAAAAGTGAAATAAATAAGCTTCAGGTTGAATGAAATGCAAATTCACACATGTTCAGTTGAGGGCGCGGCTCAAACAAACCTGCAGAAGAATAAGATGCAGGAGAAGAAAGTTAAAAAAAATTAAACATTTATTTATCCAAAGTCATTTTGCTTATTGTATGGTGGAATTGGATCAGCGAAGGTCAACAACAAAGACATTGGTTAATAAAGTGACATTAAATAAAGTATTTGTATTATTTAACATATTTAATTATTGCAATTTTATTTTGAGTGCATATTACCGTTTTTATTCATTTTAAAGAATACTGAATTTGTTTTTGTGCAAGTGAGATAAATAAATACATGCTCACATTTAGTCTAGAACTTCAATAACTATCATGTTCACAGACAACGCCTCAACATGAGGACAGAAGAGCTGTCAGTCAATACATGAGAAAACAAAGTAACTTGCATTACTTATTTTAAAAAGCAACTCAGATATTTTGTTGTAAATTTAAAAGTAATGCGCTACTTTACTAGATACTTGGAAAAAGTAGTCTGATTATGTAATTTGCGTTATATGTAATGTATTACCACCAACACTGGACTAAACTAATATAGCAATGAATTGTTTTACATGTATTGATCATAAAAATAAAGTGTGTGTGCGTGTGTGTGTGCGCGTATATATATATATATATATATATATATATATATATATATATATATATATATATATATATATATATATATATATATATATATATATATAAAATATGTACAGGACTATACATCTTAAATATGTTAAAAGTTCATTTTGTCAACCTATTTATACAACTATGAGACTAAACTAATATATCAAATATCAATAAATTATTTTGCATATCACTGTAAAAAATATTTTTGGTTTTAACTTTTAAAATTAAGACAACCAGGTAACTTATTTTTTTTATTCATTGAAATCAAACAAATTGAGTTAACACAATGGAGATTTGTCTAATAAATAAAAATTTTAAAATATTGTTATCTGAATCACATTAATTATCCAATTTGATTTGACAAAAGAAAAAAGTTGTAATAACAAATCATGAAAATAATTTATTACAGTGTATTGATCGATGTAGAAAAAATAAGTACACCCCTAATTTTGATTTCATAGAGATCACCTCTAAAACATAATCCAGGCTGTTTCAGAAACACTTTTTTTTGTATTGTCTACATGGTTTTCTGTATAAAAAACGCTGCTTGTATGTAACTGTGTTTGACCTCTGTGAGATAGACAAGGCGTGTGTGCAGAATAAACACTGTGGTTACGTTAGTTAATCATTCCAGCATACCGGTTCTGTCAGCGTTCAAATGAATAACACTCGACCTGAGAGAAGATAAACAAAGTAACGTGTGGTTTTAAGGATGTGTTGAGTCTTTTTGTTGCCTTGTCGCTTTGTCTAAGCACAAATTATCACTCTTTAGTGTTTCTTCCATGTAATGTTGAAATAAACGGATTAAAGCAGCTGAAGTGTTCTTAAGATGAAAGCAGTCAGTATTTTCTAGAGATTTGAGCTGGATTTACACTAGAGATGGCGAGATGTCACTTCAGCGAGGTGAAACCAAGCAGCAGTAAGGTGTTCTCCCGTTACCCTATGCAACGGTTCAATATGTTGCCATGGCAACCAGCCTCCTCAATTAGAGAAATGTCCTCAACCCCCACTAGAGTAAGGCTTTGCCGTCTTTGCAATGCATTTTGAGATTCATAGATCCTGGTAAATTCATATATCCTGTGTTGTCATGCTTCTCTTTTCTGCAGTTGTCTCAGGCAGCGTGAAGGTTAAACGGGGGTTTGATGGAGCCGTCCACATGGGCTGTTTTGGTGTGGATGACAGGAGGACAAGCGGAGTGCGTCTGCCCTCCAGGGCCAGAGAATGCCGGCTGAATGGAGAGCAGAACATAACCAGTGCGTTGCCAAGGTAACGTGGAACAGAACACCACGGTGAGAGAAAGGGAGCAAGGGATGAGGGGGAAGGGGGATGTTGGGACAGGTAGGAGTGAAATAAGAGAACGGTGGTCACCCTCTGCATAGGCTGTTGTATAATGATCGCAGTCCCACAATTTGAGGGAAGTCCTGCTTCAAGGACACAAGGTGAAGAGCGCAGCACATCGCAGTTTGTCAAAATGTGTCCTGCTCTTCTCTAAGGAACTCAGTGTGTCACTACTGAATAAGAGCTTGGCCGAGCTTGCTGTGATCTTGTCCTTGAAGTATGTTGTGAGTTCCTCCTTCATGTGAGCTTTTCTTGGATAGTACACACTGTTCGCTGGTTGACTTGTAAAGCTGTGTCCTATTTATTTGAGCTTTGATCTCAATGTACAGGTTTTTTTTTATTTTGTGATGTTTTGATGAATATGGATCAGCTTGCAGAAGTGAACCATTTCATGTTATTCTGCATGTGTGTTCACTTTGTTTTTAAATTACAAACTGAACATCGTAACAAAAATAATTTTCTGTGCATTGTTTCCCCTCCACCCCGCCTTTTTTGTTGTTGTTTTTACTACATGCAAATATAGTAACTTCAACAATATAAATCATATTAATGTTTTATTTATTTTTAAAAAAATTAGATTTAGGGCTAGATTTACTAAACAAGGCAAATTAGCATGAGAGCGCAATTCCAAAAAAGCTCAGATGGGAGTGGAAAGTTCTGCGCGTGATCTACCGACGACACGCAAATTAAAGAACACAGACGCCGCCAGATCATTTCCACACAGAGCTGGACTTTTACTGTCTGCAAAATCTTGCATCACAGAACTTTGCCAGTCACAACGACTGAATTCATTCTGAAGGCCCATTCACACCAAGGACGATAACAATAAAGATAACGATAAAGATATAGTTCTAAAAATCGTTCTCGATATTAAAGAATAGCAGAGTTCACACCACAGTTATAACGATAACGGCACAGAGAAACGATATCGTTGGGATCACTCTCCGAACGGTTTTATCTAGCTGATGAACGATAAAAACATCGACAGCCAATCAGAATCCATCCTGCTGTCACAAGCTCGAGCATTTAAAGTCACATACAAGCACGCGCTTAGAATAAACAGAACAATGTCGTCCGCTGGTGTGGACGCTAATATAGCTATCTTTATAGTTATCGTTTTTTTGGTATGATCGGGCCATAATAACAGACCTTCAGTCCGTTTGGCGCTCTAGCGGTTAATAAACAGAACCGCATGCGTCTGTTTAAGTCCATGTATGACGAGTCACGCAGGTACTGTTAGTATGACCTGAACCAGTCTAAAATAGTCCCAATATAAACACTTATTATAGGTGTACCGTAGTGATTCAGAATGAGACAAAAACACGGTTTGGAAAATGGATTCATGATGTACTCGCTTATTATATAGCCTACATTTAGTCAATTTTGAACACAAAGAAAGTTACAGACTGCAGCTTTAATTTCATGACAGCAAGAGAGTGTCACATACAGTAGAATATAAAATATTCTGTGTTTACATGATGTCCATCATTTAGATTTGTTCCACCATCAAACCCTGCTGTGCGATTGCTCCGGGCCTGGGAACGTAACCTCAATGTTGATGGTGCTACCTGCTGTTAGCGTCATAGCGGTTTCTCTGTGTGATCACAGGCTGAAAAATTACTAGCATTTGGGACATGCTAAGTGTATAATAACATTCAAACTGTCTGTTTGGAGTGCTCTGCCAGAGGAATCAATTATCACAAAGAGTTTCAGATTGCTCAGATTGCTATTAAATGATGTCGTTCAGTGGTTTTGATAGGAGAATTCAGCAGGCATTTGTCTCTATTAAAGCAACGTGTTGAAATGATTGGATAATTTGGGGTCAAGTTTGCCTAGCCTGACTGAAGAACACAAGATAAACAGTTAAAGATTGTGTTTTGATTTTCAGCGGTGTGTGCAGCAGCTGTGTGATATCGGTGATAAGTACTGCATTATGTTCTTGTTTACAAAGCCAAGCTGTTCTTTAAATTAGTAAAGATTAATACTTCAGCCATGCTGCAAAACTATAGCTTTGTTTCCCATGGTGCCTGTTGATATTTCCCAAATGCAATGATATTATTTTCATTTGTGTAACACACTATGCAATAGAATAGTTACTTTCTCTGTGGGGCATCACCAGCAGCCCTGCAGGGAAATAGGAAGAAGTGGGGGAAAAACATATTTCTCATTTTCTCTTAACCACAGTCTAGTTTGTTTGCATTGCTTCTTTTTTAGTTCTGGAGTTTTGTCACAAATTGGTGGCTAGAGACATGAATAGAGTGTTAAAAAGTTACAAGAGTTGGAAGAAGCCAAAGAGAACAGGCTGCTGAGGCTTTGAGATGATGGATCATACAGATTCTTGGCATTGGGAAGAGTGTGCTTTGTCCTGGTTATTAATCTGTGGTGTTTACATTTGGTACAGTGAACCTTTCCAAAAAAAGGTACTTATGCTAAAAAAGTTATGATTGGATTTTGATGTTTTTTTTGTTTGTTTGCTTGTTTGTTTGTATTTGGCAGGAAGTGTTTAACATGGGTGAACGTGATTTCACCAAGTACCACATGTTCCTGGATCAACATCTTTGTTGATCCTGGATCAACTTTACAATCAACCAATCAGATTTGAGGGACACGTTTACAGTTTATATCAAGTTTAGGCTTAGAACCAGGGTGAAGTATTTAAACAGTGTTTATTCACCTACCATTACCCTATGATTTTAGGGAAAAGTTATGGGTAGGGTTAGGTTTAGGGGTAGGGATTGGGTAAGGACTAGATTTTGGGACAGGAATATTGATCCAGGATCAACAAAATATGTTGATCCAGGATCATGTCTTACTTGGCAAAATCACGGTGACGCCGATATGCACCAGAATCAACCAAATAAATATAGCTGCGAGCAGCGATTACGGGCCCAAGCCGGTGGCACCGCAACCCTGGTTCTTTTAGTTACCTAAAGGCACCGGGGTGGCGGTGCCGCCGGCTTTGGCCCTTCATCGCTGCTCGCAGCTATATTTATATATATATATATATATATATATATATATATATATATATATATATATATATAATTATATATATATATATAAAAAATACATATATATATATATATATATATATATATATATTTTTTTATATATATATATATATATATCTCACTTGCCTTACCTGAGAACAATGAAAACAATAAAAAAAACTAGGGAATCACTAAACCGAGAGAATTATTCTGTTTTGATGATACACTCAAAATATTACACAAGCAATTCTTTAAATTTAATGATATTCAGAACAGAACAAGAATTAAAAAAAACTATAATTAAGAATTAACCGAAATAATTGAAAGCGAAAGTGAAAGTAAGTGGTGTTTGGCTCACGTAACTCTCTCATTAGAATCAAACTGTTTCAACATTTGCGATGTATTTGGATGCTAAACTATTCTTTATTATGGGCTTTGTACTTCACTCAGGTTTCAATATGTGTGTGTGTGTGTGTGTGTGTGTGTGTGTGTGTGAGGTGCGGGTGCGATTGAACTGTTACACATAAAAACATACTCCGTCCAATAAAACACAACAAAGTGCTTTTTTCAAACTATAAACTCTTGTCAAACTGTAACCTACAACTGTCACCAAACTAAAATCACACGCACACACTGTCTAAAAGCAAAAAATATTTATCCAACCCCATTTAAAACAGTCTGTGGGTGCCATCTTTTGGACATTCACCACATCGCATTGATTTTCATTTATTGTCCTCAGAGCCCTAATCTGTTTATTTTTCAATTACACATTCTACATTGATTAAAAAAGAAAAATTCAAATGTGTTTTTATTTTATACAGGAATAAATTATTTATAATTCAGATGAGAATATAGTTAGTGTTTTACAATTTAAAGGAAAACAAATATATTGTTCTGAAATATAGCACATTCATTTTAAATTCATTCAGCTTCAATTACCAATACAATCTTAATTTTATTTAAAGCAAACTATACATTTAAAAGATCTTGGTTCTGTGCATATTTTGTAATTTAAAAAAAATACAAAATTGTTATGCAAAAAGACAAGGCCTTAGAGATTTCTTTATCCTTTAATGCAGGAAAAATCACACAGCAATGAAAGGCTTAATATCATGTCACTGTAACAGCCAGCCAGCCACACACACACATATAAACACAGACACCAGCCCTCCCTCCCCCTCCCTCCCCACACAGACAGCCACACACACACACACACATAGAATGGGAGGGGGCCCTCTCTCTGTCAAAGAGTGACAGAGAGAGATACCATTTCATGAAATCCACATTCAAACCACAATATCTGACTTTCTGAGGGTTGGAGCTATTGACTGTAAATTAGAAAGTTGTTTGGCTTGAGGAGAAGAATATACAAGCTGAGTTTTGTAACTGTAGGTAAATCTAACTAAGTTATAACACACTTTATATGTCCTTTTTTAGTCATGAAAATTCATTTCCTCGCCACGGCCAAACCGTTCGAGATATCAAAAATCCGTCAGCAATTTAGCATCCTCAATGTCTTGACTTCATGCACGCCTAGTTTGGCGATGATTGAATGAATTGCCTAGGAGTAGTACTTCAAATTCCACAGCAAGCGTTTTCCAAACAACCCATAATAGCCGACTTCCTGTTGGGCTGGCGTAAAACTTGACCAGGGGTAAAATGTTTGGCCCGATGAGATCTATATGTGTACTGAGTTTCATATTAATTCATGCAAGCGTGTTGAATATATGGACCAAATTGTCGGACCCCGTTCAAGGGGGCGCTGTTGAGCCCCCCTGCCACGCCCGGGTACCAGCTTCAGCCCGGCCCTGATGGCCGTGGGTTCTGAGCTGTGTGCAAAATTTCAAAAGTTTTTGAGCACGTTAAGAGTCCCAAAATCCCCTGAAACCTTGAAATGCATTAAAATCAATAGACAAATCCCTCACACACAGAGACGGAAAGAGAGGGAGAGAAAATTCTCAGAAACATCCACATTCAAACTAAAATATCTGACTCCCTCTTGGTCTGAGCTAATGACAGTAAATTAGAAAGTTGTCCGGCTTGATCTGAACAATATGCGTACCGAGTTTTATGATTGTAGGTAAAACTATAGAACTAACACCCCCACTTTTGTCAAAAGGTGGCGCTACTGAGCCCCTGCACCACGTCCGTTCCTGAAACTTTGCACATGTCTACTGGCTAATAAATGTGACATGTCTGTCGAGTTTCATGCAATTTCAAGCATGCTAAGAGTCTCAAAAGCATCCTAAAAGAATTTTAAAGTATGATGCGTTGCCACGGCAACAGTATCAAAGATATCAAGAATCCATTCACAGGTCTACATCTGCCGTATGTTTACATTATACAGATGAAGTTTGAAGCAAATTGGGTTCAAATAAGAGGGTGATTTCACAGCATTTTGAAAGTGACACACTTCCTGCTGCCAGTTGGTGGCGCTATAACTTTGACTCACAATAGTCACATCCATGTGATCGTCCTCTTACAACGAACACACTGCTGAAGTTTCATTAAGATCAGTTAATGTATGCTGAAGTTATAACACACTTCCTGTTTCACGTTTCTCGCCATAATTTCATTTCCTCGCCACGGCCAAACCGTTCGAGATATCAAAAATCCCCTGGCAATTTTTCATCCTCAATGTCTTGACTTCATGCTGACCGAGTTTCGTGGCATTTCTTTGAATTCTCTAGGAGAAGTACTTTAAATTCCATTGCATGCGTTTTACAAACAACCCTAAATAGCCGACTTCCTGTTGGGATGGGGTAAAAAGTAAGAGCATGAAGTATATATGAACCGATGAGATCTATATGTGTACTGAGTTTCATATTCTTACATGCAAGCGTGTTTGATTTATGGACCAAGTTTTCGGACCCCGTTCCAGGGGGCGCTGTCGAGCCCCCCTGCCACGCCCGGGTACCATCTTCAGCCCGGCCCTGATGGCCGCGGGTTCTGACCCGTGTGCAAAGTTTCAAGAGTTTTTGTGCACGTTAAGAGCCCCAAAAGTGCCCGAATAGTCGTAAGAAAAATAAAAGAGAAAAAAAAAAATATAGCTGCGAGCAGCGATTACGGGCCCAAGCCGGTGGCACCGCAACCCCGGTGCCTTTAGTTACCTAAAGGCAACGGGGTGGCGGTGCCGCCGGCTTTGGCCCTTCATCGCTGCTCGCAGCTATATTTATATATATATATATATATATATATATATATATATATATATATATATATATATATATATATATATATATATATAAAGCCGGTGGCACCGCCACCCTGGTGCCTTTAGGGTTATTGTGCACGACGTGACACAAAATATCAAAATATCTGCTCGCTATCTGCCGAACGGCTCTGGTAGTTCCGCTTCAGCACTGATGATGTTGTAGAAATAGTGCGCTCTGGTTGGTCTGGATTATTGGGGATTTTTTATTTAATACAGAAATAAGTTATTTATAATTCAGATGAGAATAAAGTCAGTGTTGATTAAAATGAAGGAAAACAAATATATTGATCTGAAATATAGCACATTCATTTTACATTTATTTAGGTTCAATTACCAAACATACAATCTTAATTTAATTTAAAGCAAACAATATATTTAAAATATATGGGTTGTATGCACATTTTGTAATAAAAAAATATATATATCCAAAAAGGCCTTAAAGGGTTAAACTCTTGTCACTGTAACAGACACAATCTCTCTCTCTCACACACACACACACACACACACACACACACATCAAGTCACTTGCATTTTAGATGCAATATTGACTTTTTTTAAGTTTTAGCAGTGAAAATAGTTAAACAAAGATCACAGCAGAACCATTGCGCATCTCACAGCAACGTGTTTTCTCATTACTGAATGATTCAGCATTTTGAACGAATTGGTTGACTCAAAGATTCAATGACCAATCCATAAACATCTGTCTCATTCATGAATGACAACAATTCGTTCGAATGAATGACTCGCTCATTAAGACGGTCGCCTGGCAACACCTAATGATGATTTAGTGTTATGTTTAAAAGTATCATTCTTTCCAACGATTTTTAATTGACTCATATTGAAAACAATCTCATAACATTATTTAATGCATTGTTATTTTTCTGTGTAAACGATTTAATTTGATTAGCCCTACCTAGGGTACCAGCCAATAAAAAATTGTTTGATTTATTGATCAAATTTACAAATTAAAAATGAAAGATGAAGCATACATTTAATAAGACTGGACTGGGGTGCCCTGTATATATTACAATATGCAGATTTAAATATACCATTGCCCCCCACCGTCAGTTTGATGTGTGTGTTTGTGTGCGTGCGTGTGTGTGTGTGTGTGTGTGTTTAATAAAATCATTTAGTCACTACAATTAAAACCTGAACGTGTTTGCTTACTAAATTGTGAGCTGAACGAAAGTTGCAGCAAAGATCAGCAACCGGAGTCAAATTTCATTAATCACGAGAGTGAGAGCACGCGCGCGCGCACACACACACACACACACACACACACACACACACACACACACACACCAGCATTGCAATCTTGACATCGCAGCCTGTTCATTATGCTGCGTTATGCTGCATCACACGGGCATTCATAACGGTGCGGGTCCACGACGATGAGCGAGCAGAACAGAGCGAACGTTTTTTAGTTCATTCCTACTTCCAAAGGAATTCCCTCGAGCTGCTTTTATGATACACTCAAAATATTCCACAAGCAATCATTTAAATTTAATAATATTCAGAACAGAACAAGAATAAAAAAAAACTATAAACAATAAAATAACCGAAATAATTTAAAGTGAAAGTGAAAGTAAGCTGTGTTGGGCTCACATTACTCTCTCATTCGAATCAAATTGTTTTAACATTTGCGATGTATTTGGATGCTAAACTATTCTTTATTATAGGCTTTGTACTTCACTCACGTTCCAATATCGACAGAAAAAACATCCACATTCAGACCAAAATAGACGACTTCCTGTTGGGCTGGCTTAAAACTTAGAGCACGAAAGTTGTTTGGCCCGATGAGGTGTATATGTGTACCGAGTTTCATATTATTACATGCAAGTGTGTTTGATTTATGGACCAAACATTCAGACCAAGTTTATGGACAGAGTTAATTTAATTAATAAACTAATTATATAAAACTATTGTCTATGCACTACAATTAAACTGGTTAAACGCCTTTACTTTATTAATAAAACTTATTTAAAAAATACAAGGCTTAAGACATTTATTTTCTTTTTTAATGCAGGCCAAACCACACAGCAGTGAAATGGTTAATCTAGCCCCCCTCCCCCTTCCCCTACACACACACACACACACACAAAACAGGCACAGACACAGAGATATGGCAAGCCATTTTAACATTTAACAGCTAGACTGGATATGTGTTGCAGATATCTGTAATTCAGTATTGCCTAGTCAAAAAGAACATTTCAGATATCCGCAACTACATTCTTCCTATCCATAATTGTCATTTCAGATATCCACAAAGACATTCTTCCTAGGACAAATGACATCACTTTTGCCATTCATTTGTATGGGGTTTATCAATACAGATATCTACAATTCAGTTGGAGATATCCACTATGTGAATTACGGATATCTGCAACTGAATTGTAGATATCTGTAATTCCAGTTTGAGATATCTACAATTTGATTCTGACTAGTCATAACTCCAGTTCAATATATCTTTAATTAACCTCAATTCAAGATATCTGCATGTTCCTTTTCAGATATCTTAAATTAAGTTTTGACTAGGCGAAATTACGTTGTAAATATCTGTAACTGGAATTATGACTAGTTAAAATGGCGTTGTAGATATCTCAAACTGGAGTTAGGGATAGTCATAATTGAATTGTAGATATTTATTATCAAGTTATAGATATCTTGAAATTAATTTGAATTGTCATTTAAGATGTGTGACGAGTTGAATGTCGTTTTCAATGACGTCATTGCAGATATCTGTAATTCAGTTTTGCCTAGTCAAAACTGAATTACAGATATCTCTATCTGTCGTTTCGACTAGTCACAATTACGTTACAGATATCTTAAATGATAATACAAACTATCCAAAATGTAATTACGACTAGTCAGAAAGCCGTTGTTGATATCTACAATGTTAATTCCGGATAGTCAAACTTAGCTTTTAAATATTAAAAGGGCTTGCCATACAGAGACGTAGGCTCAGAGAGAGGCTCACCATATTCAAACCAAAATATCTGACTTCGTGTTGTTCGGAGCTAATGACTGTCAATTAGAAAGTTGTCCGGCTCGAGGAGAACAATATGCATACCGATTTTTGTAACTGTAGATAAAACTAATCCCCCCACTTTTGACAAAAGGTGGCGCTACTGAGCCCTCACCACGCCCGTTTCTGAAACTTTGCACATGTCTACTGGCTAATAAATGTAATGTGTCTGTCGAGTTTTATGCAATTTCAAGCATGCTAAGAGTCTCAAAAGCATCAAACAAAAATATTAAAGTTCGATGCGTTGCCACGGCAACAGTATCTAAGGTATCAATAATCTTTTCACAGGTCTATATCTGCCGTGTGTTTACATTATACACATCAAGTTTGAAGCAAATCGGGTAAAAATAAGAGGGTTATTTCAAAGCATTTTGAAAGTGACACACTTCCTGCTGCCAGTTGGTGGCGCTATAACTTTGACTCACAATAGTCACATCCATATGACCGGCCTCTTACAACGAACACACTGCTGAAATTTCACCAAGATCAGTTAATGTATAAAGAAGTTATAACACACTTCCTGTTTCTCTTTTCGCGCCATAATTTCGTTTCCTCGCCACGGCAAAACCGTTCGAGATATCAAAAATCCCCTGGCAATTTTTCATCCTCAATGTCTTGACTTCATGCTGACCGAGTTTCGTGCCGTGTGTTTGAATTCTCTAGGAGGAGTATTTCAAATTCCATTGCATGCTTTTTCCAAACAACCCTAAATAGCCGACTTCCTGTTGGGCTGGGGTAAAAAGTAAGAGTATGAAGTATATATGAACCGATGAGATCTATATGTGTACCGAGTTTCATATTATTACATGCAAGCGTGTTGGATTTATGGACCAAGTGTTCAAACCCCGTTCCAGGGGGCGCTGTTGAGCCCCCCTGCCACGCCCGGGTACCAGCTTCAGCCCGGCCCTGATGGCCGCAGGTTCTGACCCATGTGCAAAGTTTCAAGAGTTTTCGAGCACGTTAAGGGCCCCAAAAGTGTCCGAATAGTCGATAGAACATTTTTAAAAAATGTATCCTAAGGAAAACAATAGGGCCTTCGCCCTTTCAGGGCTTGGGCCCTAAAAAATAATCCTAAGGAAAACAATAGGGCCTTCGCCCTTTCAGGGCTTGGGCCCTAAAAATACCGAACCCAAATTATGTTCCGTGTAAATGTTGTTGCATGTTTATTTTTATACTGATGTGGACGGAATTCCGTGCTAAAATACTTTCTTGTGCGACGCTGCTGCAAGACCCCTACTGAATCTACAGCGTGAAACACAACCAGGGTAACCAAGCCAGTGTAGTCTGATTCCCAAACGAATTACTCTTATGAACCGTTTCGGTTTAGTTAATCAAAGACATTCAGTGCAGTCTGATTGTAGAAAAAATCACTTTTATGAATCGGTTCGTTTTGTGAATCAAATACATTCTGTACTTTCAACTAAGGCCCTGTTTACACCTTGTATTAAGATGTGGATCACAAGTGGATGACGCTAAATACAGGTGTAAACGGTCTAAAACACTTTGAGCTTGTCCACTTTCGACCGCTTCGAGCAAGACATTGACGAATAATTATACATCATCTCACTATAGGCTCCGCCCATTGGCGTTCAGTCACTTAACAGCTGACACTTGCTACACTGGAAGTGAGTGTCGCGTCAAAAGCAAATAAAACTCATTATAATCACTGACGCTGTCTACACTAAACATGCATGTTTTACGCTTCAGTCTGCCGACAACAGGACAAAATGGAAGCGTAAAGGAACGTTCGTTTTGACGTGTCCAGTTTTAAACGGCTTGTTTATGTCTTCAGAAGGATCCCAGCATCAGGAGCAAGTGCATGGTTTATTTTTAATAGCGTCCTGGATTGCGTTGGATAATTATGTTTTTTCAGAGAATTTGACCACAGATTGTTTTGTAAATGAGGCACAGTGTAATGGAGTTCGCAAAAAAACTTTTGTTGAAAGGTGAAGCAGTCGAATGTATTGAATCTGACAGCAGTGCATCACACACCATAAGCAAATAATAATAATAATAATAATTTATAATTATTATTATTATTATTATAAGCAAATGGTTTCGTAATGCTTTGTCTGCAATGACGTTAGCCAATCATAACAGCAGCCGTTTACTGACCAGCCTTAAAGGAGCCGCCTTTAAAAACTTTATTAACATTATAAGTAAACCTCAAGGAACTTATTAAAATAATAAAATAAATCCATGTCATGACCCCTTTAAGGAACCGGAATCATGCAATTGTTTATTATTGCAAATCTATCCCATATCCATTATTCAAAATACCAAAGAGGAGACTCTCTGAGAGCTTTGTTTCGTAAATAAAATATTTTTAATTGATCACATATTGGCTTTCACGTCACATTTTTGTCATTCTTGTCTCCTGCAGGACAACAGAAGATCTTTGACCCTTTTGACCTTTGGTGCCATTTTAAGTTGGTAAATCAGTGCATGAATCAGACGAAGCAATCAACTCACGCATGCAAGGGTGGATGCCATTCTTGCATGACGAATATCCAGAGATTTGATATGATCATTTTCAGCCCACATCCTCTTTTCTAGATTAAAGAGTGCATCGCACACAAAGTAAGATTGTCAGCCGATCTGATTTGTCTTGGCAGTGTTGAATGGACACAAAAGGGGCCAGCTCTTTGACCTCTGACCGTGTAATTAGCGAAATGCTTTTGGGAGAGGGCAGTCACACTGCCACAGCTAAATATAATCAATCAGCACCATACTTCATGCCTGAGAAGACTGGACTCCCTTTGTGTGAGAGCATTTTTGTAATTACTTCACAATTAACCAACATTTACGGCACTCTAAGGCTGTTTAAAATGGTGTGTATAGGAATCATTAATGCATATTTAAGTTTGAATGATGTGATAAGAGTTCTTTTGTGTTCTTTCATCCAATGGCTGGCTATTAGGAATTTGGATGATCACATACCAGTTTATTTCTTTGTGGTCACAGTGCATGCTAGTTTCAAATCGATTTATTGATTTAAATTTGGATATAAATGTCATTTAAAAAGCAGATTTCGAGTGAACTCTGCTGGTATAATTTAAATGAATATTACATACTCTACCGTTCAAAAGTTTGGGGTAAGTAAGATTTTTTTTCTATCTTTAAAAAAAAGAAGAAATTAACATATTTATTCAGAAAGGGTAAGTCAAAATGATCAAAACCATCAGTAAAGATGTTTATAATCTTTCGAAATATTTCTATTTCAAATAAACGCTGTTTTGTAAACTTTCTATTCATCTTAGAATCCTGAATACAAAATATCAGGATTTACAATTTTAGGCAGCAATTGTTTTCAATATGAATAATAATGAGAAATGTTACTTGAGCAGCAAATCAGCATGTTAGAATGATTTCTGAAGGATCATGTGACACTAAAGACTGGAGAAATGATGCTGAAAATTCAGCTTTGGCATCACAGGAATAAATTACACTTTAAGATATATTAAAATAAAATACTTTTATTTAAAATGGTAATAATAATAATAAATGCAGCCTTGGGTGCGCATTAAAAACGTACAGACTTCAAACTTTTGAACGGTAGTGAATAAATACAATTATATTAAAATTATTTTTGTAATACTTTTATTTAGAATTTTTTTTAAACCTGTATAATAATGCCAGAAATTATGACATTTAATTTAAAGTGTAATTTATTCCTGTGCAAAGCTGAATTTTCAGCATCAGTCTTCAGTGTCACATGATCCTTGTGATCTGCTGCTCAAGAAACGTTTATTATTATTATCAATGTTGAAAACAGTCACTGCTTGATATTTTTGTAGAAACCTGATGCATTTTATTCCGGATTCTTTGATGAATAGAAAGTTTAAAAAACAGAATTTATTTGAAATATTTTGTCGTTACTGCCATTTTTAATCAAATGAATATGTGCTTGCTGAATAAAAGTAGTAATTTCATTGAAATGTATAGTGTAAATATGTATGGTTTTGGTTTGGTAGGTAATGTATTAAGTTTGGATCATTTTTGCGTTCTTTTGCCATCTGTCAGTTTTATTTTTTTCCCTGTGTCCTTTCCCTCCTGAACCGAATCTGTTTTGTTTTCCTATTTTTCATGCAATTTCATGCCAGAATTTAAGTTTAATCATTGTAACCACATACAACATGTAATATCTTACTCATAGGTCAACTCGAAGAGGATGGGTTTCCCTTTTGAGCGTGGGTTCTTCCCAAGGTTTCTTTCATAGACTAAGGGGCTTTTCCCTGCCATGGTCAGACATCGACACTACTCTAGAACAATCTGTAATCTGAAGCTGAAGAACTGGCACCAAGCAGAATGTCCATAATAGCAGAAAACACTGTAGCCCTCTGTTCCATTGTATTATCTCAAGGATTTTAGGCAGGACAAATCTTCACAGCTAGAGGTCAACTTCTTTTTGCCATGGTGTTTGTATTCCTGGAGCTTCTCTCTTTGCCTAAGGCATCGCCCTGTAAGAGAGTTTTTGTACATGATTGAAAACAGTACAGTCTGATCCGCTTTCTGCATTCCAGTCAACCTACAACACGACATATTTGGAATGTCATTCATGGGCTCTCAAAGACACTAAGGGACTCACAAAAGACATTGGACTGTATTTTGTACCATCCTCGTCATACGTATTAAGTCCAAAATGAAGCAGACAATGTTCCATTATTACTCCGGTCTGTTTGGGCGTACATGAACAATGATGTTTTATACAGTTTTGATGTGGTGAAGGGCAAACCAGCTAGTTATAATAGTCGTGGGCAGAAAAAGTAACTTAAAGGGTTAGTTCACCCAAAAATGAAAATTAAGTCATTAATTACTCACCCCCATGCTGTACCAACCCCGTAAGACCTTCATTCGTCTTCGGAACACAAATGAAGATATTTTTGATTAAATGTGAGAGGTTGATCACTGCTACATAGGCTCCCTAAGGGAATGAATCCTGACGGCCCAGAGAGTCAATGAAGAAAATGTTTAAATATTCCATGTCGCAACAGTGGCTCAACTATAAGTTTATCAAGCGACGAGAATACTTTTTGTGCGAAAAAACAAACAAAAATAACGACTTTATTCGACTATTCCTTTTCTTCCTTGTAGGCCTGAAACGAGACTTCAAGAGATTTCCACGACGCATGCGCGAGAATTGCGATCTCCTTCAACTACTTCAGTTCAGTTCTCGCGCATGCGTCGTGGAAATCTCTTGAAGTCTCGTTTCAGGCCTACAAGGAAGAAAAGGAATAGTCGAATAAAGTCGTTATTTTTGTTTGTTTTTTCGCACAAAAAGTATTCTCGTCGCTTGATAAACTTATAGTTGAGCCACTGTTGCGACATGGAATATTTAAACATTTTCTTTAATGACTCTCTGGGCCGTCAAGTGTCAGTCCCTTAGGGAGCCTATGTAGCAGTCATGAACCTCTCAGATTTAATCATAAATATCTTCATTTGTGTTCCGAAGACGAACGAAGGTCTTACGGGGTTGGTACAGCATGGGGGTGAGTAATTAATGACTTAATTTTCATTTTTGGGTGAACTAACCCTTTAATATAAAAAAATGACCATCAAATATAAACCTTTTTTTTTTTTAGGTCCCACGTTATATTAAATGTCTTTAACTTATTATGTGCCGATATTTAAACGAATCATTTGATGCAATGCACTTATTGCAAATTGTACTTGTATTTAAAAAATAATTTCTGAAATGACTAATTACAAGTTAATCTTTGAAGAACACTCATGATTTAATAACACTAATCTTTAGCAAATCTCAACCTGAATTGCCTATCCATTTTTCATATTGTACTAAAGTGTTCCTAAATTCACTTGTAGCATTTTAAAAATGACTGATTGTAGTTTCTTTATTTGAATATATTTAGACAAAATAGTCATTTTATATTATCTGCCATTTATCAGTTAATAATTATGGCCTGACCTGGCTTTGTCTTAGGGTCTGTACAATAATAGATGCATTTTTCGGGCCTTTTCATTGACATCAATAATGCACAGCAAGGACAGGTATCATAAAGGTGGGGGTTTTGCATCATGCTGTAAACTGATAGAACAGAGCAAAGAATGCACAACACGCTACATTCCACAGAGGACACTAAACCCCATCAATATCGTCCTCTATCTCAGAGAGTTTGAGCAATAACATCTGCCGTTTACCCAGTCAAGAGTGCACTGCAGCAAAAGGCCATGATTTCTTCTTCAAACCCTCCATCGATTGACCAACAGCTGCCACTATTGAGAAAAATCGTTTCTATGAAATCAAGTGCCAGTGAAAACAGCGGAGGCCATTCATCAGAAGCAGGCCTGCTCTATTTGTTAGTGAGATTTTGCTTGCTGTGAATTTTTTTTTGAAGAGTGTGGAATTAGCGCAAATAAATCATGATCACTTAGTTAGGTCTGCTGCAGAACAAGAAGTACTGTGTTTTCACTGGCTCAGACTCAGACAGCAGCTTGTCTTCTTGTCCTGAAAAGCAGGAGCCTCCGAGCAGATTGAGGGGAACACAAAACATTAGGAAGACTTGTTCGGAGGTCTGCGTGGAGATGGACCTTTAAATGGAATAATAGCAAAGCTCACTGTTTTTCAGCTCTGGTCACCTTTTTTTTCTTTTTCAAATGTGTATCACTTTGATGTAAAGTGGTTTTGCTCTAGCAAAGACAACTCTGAAATCTGTTTGTCAGTACTTGGCTGCAATCTGCAGATAATAGCCGGGGTCTGCTGGGCTCTTCGCAGTGCCAATCGCAGCCAGGCTCCTCCAGCTGGGAGAGAAAATGGTGGGGTTTTTTTGTGCTTTTTTTTTGTTTTTTTTGGTGCCTGACAAAAGGTGCTATGTCAGGCTCTTCCCAAATCCCCTGTCTCTCAGTATGTGAGGTTGTGTCGGAGAAGTAAATGAGTCAATATACTGGTGTGTGTAGACTGACTTGGGCAAATTAATTATTCAAACAATAAAAAAATTATTTTATTATATTTTTTATTTGTTGATTATTTGAATGTCATGTAATTAATTTCCCAGCCAGGAATAATGAAGATTTTTTTTTAAATGTTTGTTCTTATGCTCACCAAGGCTGCATTTTGGTTCATTTTTATTTATTTGATGAAAAAATACAGTAAAAACAGCAATATTTTCAGATGCATTTTATTCCTGTGATGGTCATTCTAATATGTTGCTCAAGAAACATTTCTTAATTGTCATCAATGCCGAAAATAGGTTTTGCTGCTTAATATTTTCGGTGGAAACTGTGATACTCCAAAGAATCCTGAAAAAAGATCTGTAACGTTTCCTCAAAAATATTAAGCAGCAAAAACTTTTTCAACACTGATAATAATATGAACCATTATTAATAATTTTAGGAAGCAGATCAGCATATTCTGAAGGATCATGTGACACTGAAGATTGGAGTAATGATGCTAAAAAAAATCAGCTTTGCAAAATCACATTTTAAAATATATAAAAATAGAAAACAATTATGTTAAGATGTAATAATATTTCACAATATTACTTTATATATAAATAAATGCAGCCCTTGTGAGCATGAGACTTCTTTAAAAATCATAAAAAAATCCTTATTATTCAAAACATTTTAGCAACAGTGTACTAACACTTCGTTTCAGTGTATTCCTGTTTCCTTTCCCAAAATGCGCTGTTTGTTTGCAACTGTAAGCAAACAGGTTCAGCCTATGTCTTATACATGCGCCGTCTTATGTATTGCACAACTATAGTTTTCCCTTTCACATTCGCTTTGAAAGAGAGTTGAACAGAGTTCATGTCCCGGTAAACTCTCATGTTCTTGTGTGGCAGTGGGTGGGGATGGAAAGGCAGTGAGTGTGGACTGTCTCTCAGGACCATCAGCCAACCACTGTGACCACATGCTCCCACATCGGCCCCTCGCTGGTCTGAAGCTGCTCTAGATCCTGGGAGCCTCTTTGGCAAGAAGACTGTAAAACAGGCCACTCCTGATTCCATTTAAAAGCAAAGCAGATTTGAGTAGTGCTTGCCCGCCCAAAACTCGCCAACAAAATACCAGGGTGTAGTGGGTGGTTGCCAGAGCGTTGCTAGGTGGTTGTTCTGGTGTTCTAACTGAGTTTTAGTATGTTGCTATGCCATTGGTAGGATGTTTTGAATTTGGTTTTTTAGTGTTTCTATGAGAACTACCACTTTGATGCTACAAAAAGGTCATAAAGAGATCATAAAACTAATAGATATGAATTGAGCTGGTTTAGTCAACATTTTCTGAAGAGACACGATCGCTTTATAATATATGATGAACAGATTGAATTTAGGCTTTTATTCACATATCATCAACTCACACATCAGTTGTGGAAAACGGAAGCTCAAGCATGTTTGCTTGATGTGCGAGAACCAATGAGGTTCATTCTCGTGTTACGCAGCACGTTTGAGCTTCAGCAATAACCAATGAATGAATGAATGAGGCATTTATATGTGTATAGGTGTACTACTGTACACCCAGAGTGCTTTACAATCATATCAGGGGAATCTCTCCTCAACCTCCACCAATGAGATTATTTCTTGTGTTATTCTATTTGGTCTTCCGCAAGAACCAGTGAGGTTTGTTCTTGAGTGTCAAGCAGGTTCGGTTAAGCCTCTGTTTATGTTCGCTGATCAATGTTAATATATGAATAAAAAGCCTAAATTCAATATTTTCATCATATAAAGCGATCAAGTCTCTTCAGAAAATTTGGACTAAACCACTCAATCTCTTTATGAACTTTTTGATGAAGCGTCAAAATTGTAGTTGCGTAGCTGTCAATGGACGCACACAAAAGTTCTCAGATTTCATCAAAAAGATCTTTATTTGTGTTCCGAAGATGAACGAAATTCTTACGGGTTTGGAACGACATGAGGGTGAGAAATCGATGACAGAGTTTTCATTTTTGGGTGATCTAACCCTTTAGGGTTGTGCATGTATCTGCCTCTTTTTACTTATCAGGCCAGCAAGCATCTCTAAAAATGTAAATGACTGTTGTGATTTACCCAGTAATAAATGTTCCTTCTCAATGAGGGTTAGATTGCAAACTGAAAGAGATTAATATAACTGCAATTATTGTATTTTCACCCGGACATCCATTATTGATTCCAAAAAGGGTGTGTGCATATATGTAAAACCATTGTGCACAGCCGTAAAAACCCGTCTCAATCCGATGATAATCCTTTTGACAATTCCGCTTTGAGATGGTTGCGGTGTATTTTTCCTCTGCAGGTTGTTACGTTATCAGACAGAAGGTGTAAAGGGGAGTGCCTCCTCTCCTCTCCACAGCTCTGCCTCCTCAGGAGTGGAAAGCAATGATGTAATGTGCCTGGCTGCCCCCCTCTGCTGCGTTTCATTCCCCCTTTCTCTCTCTCTCTCTCTCTCGTTCTCTCTCTCTGCCGCTGCTGCTGGTGTTGGTGGCTGGCGTTTGTGTGAGCTGCAGCCCTGGGCATCTCTGGGGATCCCTGCAGTGCTACTGTTCCTCTTCTCCCTGTGACGGCTGGGGCTCGCCCGCTCGCGGAAAAGACCCTCTCTCGTCGACCGAGGTAATTTCTCTCCAGCCTGACAAATGGCATGTGTTCAGGTTTTAAAAGAAGGAGAGCGAGGCAGGACAGCGGTTTGGGCTTAGGGTATGGTGCACAGCTGAATGAAAAGGTCTGCGTCCCGAACGCCTGCTGTCACCGCAGCACCGGGTGCCATGGCAATAGATTGAATTTGGTTTCCCGAGGCTGCCGCTGTCAGTTGTTCTCTCGCGCGGCTCTCACACACGCACGCACTGCTTCTAGTAAGGTGTTGGTTACCATGGTTAGCGAAGGATGGATTCCTGTGCTGGCTCATAGCTGGGTCAGCATATCACCTGGAAGACTGCAGCCTTTCCAAAGGGGATTGTGCTCTGAATGGATCTTCATTGTGGCTTGAAAGTAAGAATGTCTGTTTTATTCTGTAGGCTTTAATGAACAGGTGAACTTGCGGCTGAGGTTGATTCTTGTGCTCTTTATTACCTTGTCCACTAAGATTTATTAATTATGCTGAGCTTGTGTGGGAATTATGTTCCTGTCCAGCATGAATGTGACATGTAGATTGATTTTCCTGCATATTTATGCATGAGGGACTGGGTGTGTGCGTGGACAATGCTTCATAGTATGGACAGGGTAAGCCCCTCTTGCAGCTCTTGCATGTTCCCCATTTATGATGTAGACAAAATCTACTTAAACACAATCGATGATTTCTAATGATTTCAGAATCGCCAGGAAATGTTTTTTTTTTCATTATACTACAGTTGAATGAAATGCATTTTCTATCTATCCATCTATCTATCTATCTATCTATCTATCTATCTATCTATCTATCTATCTATCTATCTATCTATCTATCTATCTATCTATCTATCTATCTATCTATCTATCTATCTATCTATCTATCTATCTATCTATCTATCTATCTATCTATCCATCTATCCATCTATCCATCTATCTATCTTAAAAGTTAAAATATCCATCTATCCATCTATCTATCTTAAAAGTTAAAATTGTTTCAGGGGTAGCTCACTGTAAAATCGCATACTTTGTCTTTTGCAATTTTTTAATATTTAATGTGTCTGGGCTGCTCCACGTGCATATGTGGTCATGACTAATTTATCCAGAGGATTTTTTTTTCCCCTGTTATATCAAGAGACGGAAAATACCAGCAGCCTCCATGTCAATTTTGCATAAATAATTGATTTGCTAAGTTCGAGTAATTACTGCACTGTGTGAATATAAATCCATGCATTATAGTCGTAGTGTCTAATCTAGTCTTTCATAGTCTTAATTTGCGCTCTTTCAACCTGAGTAATTGTAGATTTCAAATAGATTAAGGGTACATGCGTTTTAAAAGTCCTCGGGGGGGTTATTAAAGAAACAGTAGGCTTGTCTCAATGTCAGAATCAAATAGTGTAAAGATTTTCTTTTGTGATGAGGATCTGTGAAATCTGCAGACCTGAGAAAAATGGCCCACTGTGATTGGTGGAATGGGACCATGTGGGCTTGTCGGGGGTCAATTTATGATTTCCCAGCGGGGAGAAGGTTATGTTTACTCAGGATGTGGTTGGCTCCTACATCTAGCATGCTTTATCTGTGAGCGGCTGGAATATGTGAGCGTTGATTCACAATCACATATTCCACGCATCAATAAATTGATCCAAAGGAAGCACACTAACCTGAAACCTCTCTCTTTTTAAAAAAAGATAAAGCTTAGATTTTGTCACTCTGTCTAATGAGCAAGACATGAAATGGCTGTGGCCGGAATGTTCCTTAATGATTAGCCCATGTATCATGCGGTGCCTCAAAAAACAGTTTTCTCTGTGAGTGTTTTTATTGATTTCCCTCCTACCAGACAGTGAGTCTGAATAAAAAAAATTATAAAAAAAAGCAGCCTTCCCCCAGGAAATGTCTAAATTTCACACAGTCGAAATGTAGCACTTGAAGGATTTCGACAGACATTTTGACTCTAAGTCGCTTAGCGTTCCTTTGCGAAGATGCGAATGCCAGGATTTAGCTCCTCAGCAGGTGATTTCAACTGCAAAGAAGTTGCTGGAGATCTTAAAATAGAGCCGATGGAAGGGGGTGTCCTCCAGTGAGTTCACTTCCACAGTAGGATTGTGTGTCCCCTAACACTGAGCAAGGTCAGGGAAACTCTGGAGGATTGCTGTTTGGTCTGGCTGAAGCTATGGCTCATATGGCCCTTCGTGTAGATTTGTTTGCTGAGTGGGCATGACACAGTCTGTGTCTTATTGCTGTATTGTTTCTCTCACACATTCACAAACTATAAACCAGGACAAAGGCCTCTGAAAGGACAGACATAGTGTGCGTAGTAAATTCCGAATTTGTGTGTGAGGATTGCGTTGAGCAATAAATCAGTTCTGTTAATTATAAACCTCAACTCTTTAAAAAGAAACTGCTGAATTCAGCCTCAACTGGGTTGCTGGTTTTAGCTGTTCAAAAGAGCCCTAAAGTGCCCCAAACCCCTCTAAAACCAGTCAACAGACCAGGCTGGGTGACCAACTAAGACCAGCAAACCAGTTTAGGATGGGTTACGATGTTCTTTTTAAGGGAGGAAGTCAAGTGACCCATTTGAAGCACTATAGGCAGAAATTTTGTGCCTCATATAAATGACACTCTGCACATAAAATGCATGAGAGAGTCCAACCCGATCTCACAGCAATTCGTATGTATTTTACAAGGTAGCTAATTCGTATGAATTCGTACGACTAACCTATCCTTGACCTCGCCTCTTAACCTACCCGTCACTGGGGTTTAGACGAATCGTACGAATTCGTACGAGCGAGGTCATACGTATTCTTACGAGTGATGTCGTACGTATTCGTACGAATTAGCCACCTTGTGAAATACGTACGAATTGGTCGCGAGATAGCGTTGGAGAGTCAAATGATTTCAATTCCCAGCTGAATTGGGTCACACGGTCCGCGTGCAGCCCGGACTTGTTCACGGACAACAGCTGTAGAAAAACAAAGGTTGGTAACACTTAATTTGACAGTGTCTTTGTTACGTTACATTTAGTTACTATAGTAATTACTTATAGTAATTGTGCTTAATTACATGGAACTAAACCTAATCCTAACCCTATAGTAAAGAACATGTAGTTAATTATTATTACTCAGTGCTTACATGTGTAATTCCACCATAATACACCTTCAAATAAAGTGTAACCCAAAGGTGTACTTTGAATGGCTTGCACAAATACACTGTACAGAGTATCGGATGAAACAGAAGTTGTGATCGTCTTTTCTTCCCTATGTGACGAATGTCCAAGTGAAACAGCTTTTGAACTAGAAAAAATATAGGCCGGGACTTTTGTCTATCAGAATTGATTGGATGGTTATTGTTTGCTATTGGTGGATCTCGTGTGAGTGACAGTTTGTCCCGCCCTCACGCCAGTAAACACGCCATCAGAGAAGAGAAGAGGTTAGCGGCAAGATGGAGGGGAAGTTACTTTGATTAAAGTTTACAGGGGCACATGAATTAAAAAATAATGATGTGCACTGATAAATCATTTTATATAAATACTGCTTGATTTAATGACTTTGAAATAATGTGTCACAAAGGAGAATGTAGAGACAGTCTGCTGTGAGTGACAATATGTGGGTTATAAATTAACCGTTTTGTGTTTAAAGGATAATGTAAAAATATTAGTTAGAAGAAAACAACATATCAATAATATATATAACTTGTCAGCGGAAAGAGAAAGTCTCTAAAAACTCCAACAAGACAATGCATTTTATCTGCAGCACTGTGCCTTCTCTTTGTGTGTGTGTCCTTGGCGGTAATATGAATATTAAGAACTAATATTGACTGCCCAAGATTTTTTTAGTCACAGTTCATTGCTTGCCCAGGTTCATTACTCTCAGCTGTGCTGAAACAAAACAGATGCTCTTTTTACAGGCTCAGCACCAGAAGAAAAAATGCCTGGCTAAACTTTTTTAGACACGTCCTGTTTATTGAAACCTATTTTTTGGGGGATCTGTCCACTTTTGCTTAAATCATACCAGGCAACAGTGTGCCAAAGTTCTTCGATTCTTTTTGTTTTCATATGATATTTAGTGTTTTATATGAGGTCTGGCTCAAATATAAGACTTCTGTTTGCTCTTGGCTCTTCTGAATGACTTGAATGGCAAGTTATTTCTCTGAGCTGTGTCCTCACCACACTGTACAGGGAGATGGAGGTCATGTACAACCTTTTTTTTTTTTTGTATTTTTAACAAAACTTGCTTAAAGTTGTTGTCTCACACCTCAAGGTCAGTTTGTTCTGAAATTCAAACATGTTTTGCTCAGTGCAGATATTGCCATACACTGAAAATCCGTCTGTATATGCGTTTACTGCTGATGAATAGGGAAGCGCTTAACTGACACGGCTATTGTCTGATCATTATTTTTACTGACAGGAGGGGGAGGGGGGACAAATGATCTATTACACACTGTCAGGGGAATTGTCCTGGCAGACACATGAAAGCAAATCACAGTTCCTTTGATATGGACATTTAGAGTCACCTGAGGAGAAGTGTGTCTGCTTTACGCTCGGCTTTAGCCGACTCTTTCTCCATTTCTCTGTGAACAGCAGACATTTCTCAACTCAATATTTCATATTTAGAAAAGATACATTGTGTACAGCACACTTTTCAGACAGTGTTTTGCAACAAGTGTTTGGCAATATCTTGAATTTTTTTTAAGATCTAATATTGTCGTATTTCTTTTAGGGTTTCATAAAATATCCAGTTTGGTGCTGAAATAGAAATTATGATGTATCAATTAATTAGTGACGTTAATAAAAACCTTAATAATAAAAGTAGAGTAGTAGTTGTAGTATTAGTAATAATACATACATATATATATATATATATATATATACATTTAACTTTTTATTATTATGTGTCAGAATCCAACGGTAGGCTATATAATATTATCTTATAAGAATATTTTATTATAAAATGTATAAATAATTATTTGATATGTTGTTTTAGTCGAATTGATCAATTTGAATAATTATTTACATATAATTTTGTTGTTTTTGTTCAAATATTTTAATAATAATTTCTTTGTTTCTGCACCAAATATTGTCAGAAATACAACCATTTAATTTTGCCAGCTGACTTGCAGAAATGCAGTGTTTGCACAAACGTTCAACTAATCACGTGCTTCACGAGCAGATAAGAGACAGAAAGGAAAGGCTGGAGGGCTCTCGATGAGTACTGGCGTCTGGACAGGCTGATGGCAGAGCTTGTGAGGTTTTATGAGTGTCGGACATTAGTCACCCAGATGAAAGTAAATGTGAGAAGTCTTTTTTGATCTTTCACCAGTCAAAATTTAATCTGGACCCCGGGAGGCATCCTCCCTCAAATATGCTGGAAAAATAGATTAATGCCACTATAATTTTCATGATTTACACACTGCTTGTCACACAGTAAACATGAGCATTTTAAAGCAATGTGATGTACCAATTTCACTTTCTGATTCCTGTAACCAGTGTTTCAACTTTGTAATCAGTGCAACCTGTAATTATTGTTTAGTGAGCAAACTGGTCCGTAGGGAATACTACAGACATTCAGTTACTGAAGTTATGGTTTATTAATCTATAAAACTGAATCTAAATTGATTTGACTATACTTAATTTAAACAACATTAATAACATCAACAAAAGGCTGTATTTAAACATGCCGATTCAGCACGTTTGAGGCTGAAGCTGTCATCAATGTTGTGCTTTATACAACATAAGCCAAGCGTCTTTATTTGTCTCATTCTCATAATCCTGTTCAGAAGGAGCTTTGCCGTCACCTCCTGTGGTGTTGGCTATCTGTCAGTCTGTCAGTCTCTGACACTATTGTTGATTCAGATTTAGCGAGGAGAATGGCACTTCACATCAGAACAAACTCAATGTAAAACCTATGCGCAAATTTTTACTGTTCTCAAGCTGAGAAAAGCAGCTTTTCGAAAGCAGCGCTTGCGAAAGCAGCATTCTTTGCAAAAAGAGTTACATTCATGATTTCACAAGTCAGAGCACACTGAGGATGATTGCAATACCCATTCAAATCTATAGAGGTCAGAATAACTATTTGTCCCTGATAAGAATATTGATGCTCAGGTTATTTCAGTGTGCTTTTTTGATGGCTTATTTAAGAAATTAATATACTTAAGTGAATACATGTTAATTTGAGAAAATACTTTTTTTTTTTTTTATTAAAATATTAAGAAAATAAGCATCGCTTCCCTGGTTAAACAAGGCAGGCTTACAATGAAGATTGTTTATTTAAAACAAAAATTGTAATAATTTACTCCTGTGTGACTTTCTTCTTCTGTGGACCACAAAACAAGGTATTTTTAAGAGTTTGTCTGTCAATGCAATGCAATTCAATGGGGTCCAACACAGTATTGGACCCCATTGATTTATTGTTTGGCTCAAAAAGACTGAGAATGTATATATTTTTAAATATATTTTGTGTTTTGCAGAAGAATAAATAAAGTCATACAGGTTTGGAAGGACATGACGGTGAGTATATTTTCAGAATTCTTAATTGTGGGTGAACTATACCTTTAAAGATGTCAGTTCTGAATAATCTAAACAACTCTAATCTGTGTTCCAATTGAGGGGATTACACACCCCCTATAGAGAGATTAACAGAGCCGAAAACTTTTGTGCCAATGCTTCCCCTTGCTGGGTGCACATGAAGCCCTGGGAGTTTCACTTCAGATGACAAATGAGGCCGAGGGGACCACGGCAAAACTGCCTGGAAGATGTTCACGCCACATCAGTCAACCAAGAGGTTCAGAGGGGGAAAATACACTCGGGAGATCTGTAGGCTGCTGATGAAGTTTGCATGATTTTAGCTGCTCGTAAGTCAAATGACAAAATGTTAATGGGTGAATCTTTATATGCAAGTCTAAAAGTCATGATATGTCATGATTCATGATTTGGCTTGTATGGCAAACCACATAAGTTCTGTCCATGTTTAATTACAAAAAGTGATTATACAAAAGTTTGCAAATAACAAAATATTTAACTCACAGCTAAATGCAAACTTGATGGGAAGGAAGTGGATGGAAACAAGTTTAGCCCACTAAAATGCAGTGAAGTGAATTGAATCATAGTGAATCATTTATTTTTTCACTTATTTTCTTAGGTCACATTATCAATTGATTATTATTCTGACATATACACTCTTGAAATTTCACCCAAAAATGAAAATTCTGTCATTAATTACTCACCCTCATGTCGTTCCAAACCTGCAAGACTTTCGTTCATCTTCAGAACACAAATGAAGATCTTTTTGATGAATTCTGAGCTTTCTGTCCCTCCATTGACAGCTACGCAACTACCACTTTGACGCTTCAAAAAGTTCATAAAGAGATCATAAAACTAATCCATATCAATTAAGCAGTTTAGTCCCAAATTTTCTTAAGTCCAAATTAACCCTTTAAGGTTTTATTTGCCGTTGACGGTTTCATAAAAAAAACCTTTTACATCAACGGAACGTTTCTGTGGCGAGCTGGACGAGGCCGAGGGCTTAATTCTAAGAACTTAATTCTTTTTTTCTATCCTTTTTAGTTCTTTGGTAACACTTTATTTCGATAGTCTACTTTAGACATTCTACTAACTATAAGTAACTTTGCAACTGCATGTCTACTACTAACTCTCATTAAGCTAGGTGTTAGGATTCGGGGTTGACATGTAGTTGCAAAGTTACTTATAGTCAGCAGAATTTCTGTTGGGGTATCAAAATAAAATGTTAGCAGATATTAAGCAGACAGTCTACTAATACTCCAATGAAATGTAGTAGACATGTAGTTGCAAAGTTACTTATAGTTAGTAGAATGTCTAAAGAGGACCATCAAAATAAAGTGTTACGCTTTTAGATTCTACTTTTTTCTTTTTGTAGGTAACTACATTCAGTTGTTTTCAAAATGACATGCGTAATGGTAGACCAGGGCTGATTGGTGTAAAGGGGCGGAGTCCCAGTCGGCATCTGGCGTCTGTAAGTAAGAGGCTGAAGAGTGTCTCAGCTATGCCTCCCGGTTCTCTCGACATGCTTGTGTCTGCATTTGGCTCGTCCCCCGTCTCCTAATGACGGCATCCCGAAGCCTGACACCCCAAACCTACCATTCCATCTGCCTGCTTAGCATTTCCCCTCAATACATAATTAGCGGCACTATTTCAGTCACAGGGATTCCCAACTGTGACTGTTCCTCTATTGTGCTCTGTAGTTCTCTTCCCTTTGTTAACTAGGGCACGATTAGACGATCTGTCACTGATATCTTTCAGTTGTTCTAGCACCCTCCGTTTTAAGCCTACAAGTGACATTTTAAGGACCGGTTTTAACACCTATGTGAGTCTTCTTTAACAACTGACATAAAAAGAAGTGTCTCTCTTTAAGCTGTGATTGGAAATACTGTTTAGGGAGAAGGCTTTGTAATGCACAAGGTCAATAAATATTGTCGCTTGTGTTAGGAGGTGATTGTCACTCAACCAGGAATAACACTATTTACTGAAGGTGTTGTAACATGAGCCGCGAGCCGGAAGTGCCAGTTGCACTTTAGGTGTATTTAGTTTCAATTAATGACCTTTATTGGTGTCTTGCAACTCATGATGTTTGATAAAATGTTTCAGTATCTCTTTTCTTGTGGGACTGTAACAACACAAGCACGGCAAGTTTATTTATTCAGCAATTTTGTTCACAGAGTAATTCACCTTACATAGCCATGATAAAAAAAAAACTTAAAAAATATATACATTTTTCTTAAATTATTATAATTAATAATTATAAATGATTATTTACTATAATGTACTATAATTATAATTATTATTACATTTTTAATTATTTATAATAATAATAATAATTGTTTAAATAGTTTATTATAATAATTATAATAATAATTTGGATAATTTAATCATTGACATTGAGGGGGATAAAAACTATTGAAATATTTAATTAAATTTTTTAGGTTAGTGGTCGTTCAAAGTTTAAATTTTTATTTTATTTTACATTTAGTTTGCCTGTAATAATAATCATAATAATATAAAGAAAATAAAGATTTATTTATTTATTTTCCTATTATTTTTCAATTAATTATTTATTAATTCTTAATTAAATTAAACGAATAGTTCTTTATAATTTCATTTATTCATAAATATCCACCATTCAAATATTTAGGGTAGTGGACGGTCGATCATTGTTTTCCAAAGTTCTTAAACTTTTATATTTACTCCCACCAACATCGAATATTTAATTATTTTGTTGTTTGTAAGTCTTTTGTATCATAAACTAAACTCTTTTTAGTTTATTAGAGGCTCTGCCTCTAAACGGCGTGAACAATATTCAGCTTTTTGTTCCAGTTTGAAAATGCTTTTAATTTTATAACACTCCCTGCTAGCTGTTTTTTTCTTCCATTCATGCAGTGTAAAAAGTGATCAGTAACTTAAAAAAGTGAGGAAACCCATTGCCTTAAAATGATTAATTAAATAACCTTCATGCGTAATAAAAAAAATTAAGTTGGAATTGTGGAATTGCAAGTTCACATAACGTATTTTTTCCCATTACAAGTTTATTTACTCAATAATTTTAAGGTAAGTCAACTTTTTTAAGTCAACTGATCACTTTTATAGTGCTTTCAACTAGCTCTGCTGTCTTTAATAATTTAAGCTTAGAAAGATTAGCATTGTTGAAAATTCCAGTTTAAGTAGTGTAATTCATGTTTAAGTAACCACCAGTACTGAAACTATGGCCCTGTTTACACCTGGTTTTAAGATGTGTTTTGGCCGATCGGATCACAAGTTGACGAGGGAGACACATACACGTTTACGCCTGGTCTCTTTTGTCCACTTTCAACCACTTCTGTCCTGATTTCTTTGAGATGAGGGTCTATGGGCGGGTAAATGTATGTTTTTTTATTTTATTTTGAGATCTTTCAATCTAATAGACAAAATAAGCTTATGCAATTTACATTATGAACGTGCCCGAAGACGTTGGAAAAACAAACGGAGATGAGCAGCTTTCGTGTCTGCTCTGACAGCCAGTCAGTTAGAAATCAGAAATGGTGAGAGAACATTGTGCTTGGTACATTTTTCGTCTTCAAACCAGGGTCTTCAGCCGACAAAGTTTAAATCCCGTCTGGCTAGTGCGCTTCCCATAATGTTTATGCATTAGGTCAGTAGGCGGAGAGTAGGCATCTTTTGTGGCTGTTCCAACGCTTCGACGACATGAGTGTTTACACTACGAAAGCAATCCGCTTGAATGCGTTTTGGAAGTGGTCGAAAGTGGACAAGCTCAAAACGTTTTAGACCCCGTTTACACATGCATTTAGTGTCGTCCAATGGTGATCCAATCGACCAAAACGATAATACCAGGTGTAAACAGGGCCTACGGTTAGCAAGTATTCTTGTGGTTTCCCTTTAGTCTTTGTAATGATTATTAAGGGCAGTGCTGTCTACCACCCCTCTCTCTCTCTCTCTCTCTCTCTCTCTCTCTCTCTCTCTCTCTCTCTCTCTCTCTCTCTCTGCTTCTCGTACTATGTGAGCGTGAGGGGAGGAGCAGTGATTAAGCCAGAGGGAGGCTTTACTACACCAGCGTGTCAGATACACACTCAGTCTCAGACAGAGCGGGTGTGTGAGCGCTGTCCTACCAATCCCACATCCAGACATATAAACAGCTGATACTGGCAGTCTCAAAGCTGGATCTATTGACAATCCTTAAGGACTCTGATTTCCATTGGGATTTCTTTTTTTCTTGTGAGGAACGTGCTGGAAAACCGTGTCTGAAAGAGAGTAAGTAGTCAGCGCTACTTGCTTCAATGCCTTTAACCGGCTGCTGTTAATGATTGATTCGTGTCTGCGGGAAGTGTTTGGTTAGTGTGCAAATGAAAGGGTTTTATAGCGTCGCTCTCCTGTTAGGCGCTCTAGGCGAGTGGCGTTGCTGCACGGGGGTTTGTTATTGCAAGGGGCTGCTGGGACGGGACGGGACGGGAGGATTTGAGGGGGAGGGTGTGTGCTGACACATGACAATCCCTCTACTGTAAGACCTTATCTGCAAGGTGATAGCCGGCTGTAGCGGATCACAGGACAGCGAGCTCAGTCTGCTTCTGTTTGCATGCATGCCTCAAGTGCCTCAGTTTGTTTGGGTTTGGTTTCAAGCGATCAGTTTTGCAGGGTGTGTTGCAGTTTGGTTTGGCCGGTATGTACGAACTCTTTGGGAGTTTGACTTGGGGAAGCTTAAAGCTCTGTCTCTTGATCTGTGGAGTTTGTATCTTTGCACACACTTTCTGCCAGCGGACGGGAGCGTATATGTGGCAGGCGGTGGTGTCGGCGTGGAGGAACTTTCCATGAACTCAGAACGGGGCTTTGCAAGGGAAAAATCGGAAAGTGAGAAGTGTGAGGTTCTCCATTAAAAGCTTGTGTGGTTTTGGCATCTTTAGAGATCTGTGATTTGGTCAAGGGCATGTAGGGGAGTGAACACTACAGGTGTTTGTCAGGAAATGCAAACTTCTAGCCTCTTTAGTCATTCATAGATTAGTGACTATCAATGTATTACTAAAAACCTCCCACAGAAGTAAATATGAAACCATTTCAATGAAATATGGTCTTTTTTTGACATGTGAGTTGGTTTTCTCAGTAAAAAAGTATTTAGGATGGACCCTCGTGAAAACCCCACAAAACTTTAGCATGCCTTTACTTATTACGGAAATAATCTACTTTAAAATAGTAATTAAATTAAAATATATTATAGTTAAAATTCATATTAAATGCAATAAGCTGAACTTTGGAGTGCTTTCTGGACTCAACACATCAAAATAAGTGTACTTTTATAAAGCGTGACAAAAGATTATTAAACCGTAATGATTTAAAATGCACTTTTAAGTAAAACGTTTAATTTTGCATTGTTACAAAGTATAAAGCTTTTTAAAAATGTGTTAAGAAACATGAAAATGTACTCTCTTTAAGTACAATTAAGTGGCCTTTTATTTCATTCATATTATATTATCTTTAAATACAGTTTTGTTTAAAACATACTTTTTAGACATGACGTACTGCAAGTGGTCATTCAGTACAATTAAGAGCACTTCTTTTTCTCAAGGGTAGTTCAAAACAATTTTCATCATTATTCACCCTAATGTCATTCCTAGCCTGTATGACTTTCTTTATTCTGTAGAACACAAGAAGATATTAAGAAAAAATGTCTTGGTGTTAAAAAAAAAAAAATGTATTGGAAATGTCAATGGGGTCCAACCTTGTTATTTTGGACCCCATTGACTTTCTTTGAATGCACAAAACTGTTCTTCAAAATATCTTCTTTTGTGTTCCACAGAAGGAGGAAGGTCATAGAGGTTTCGAACAGTTTTGGTTTGCGCTTTAATATAAAGACCCCGGCATTGGTAGTTATAGGTCGTCATGGATGACCATATTTGTATTCATGTGAGCATGTGCAATCAGTGCAAATCTGCACATTACGCTCATGTCCAATGAGAGATTTATTTTCTTTTTAGCCAGCAGCTTGTTGGACAGCTGCACATGGAAGATAACCACTCCAGTCTGAGAATTGAAGGGAACGGTAACAAACGCAGCAATTTTAGCCGTCTTCAAAGAGCTGAAAGTTCATGCCTTTACAATCTAGACCTACTTCTCTGTGAAGACTTGGAGGGAATGGTAATTTTTGGAAAAGTTTTTGTAAAGTTTGGAGCCTGACAGTAGAGGTGGAAAAGATGAGATGAAAGAAGAGCATCAGGGAGAGAGGGCTGACTGCACTGGTTAGCCTTTCCCCTGTGTTTTTCTTTGCTCTGATCCATAAAGACAGTAGCTGGCAATAGCATTCTAGCTACAGGAGCCTTGACAATGGTCGGCCTGTGTGAGGCTGTCAGAACGTGTTTGGCTAGTTGGTAAAAACCGGTGCCTGTTATATCAAGAGTGCACAGCTTGACTGCAGCTTCTGTCACACACAATACAACACCATAAACTACCAGACAACATACAAAGTTACTATAAGTCAGGGAGTGCAAAAGTCTTAGACAAAGTTTATAAGTCAGGGAGTGCATTTGAATGGGTATTTGGACAAGTTACCTGGCCCTTCTGAAACATATAGACATTTAAATAACTGCTTTAACCATTTTAAACTGGTTTGCTGGTCTTACTTGATCTCCTAGTCTGGGCAGGCTAAAACCAGCTTGGAGCAAATAAGAATAAGATGATACAGAAAAAAGAACCTGCTGACTTTGTAGCATTAGCCTGTTACATATTATGTCAAGGCAGGCTGTATCTCTTCGTAGTATCTTTACAGAATATAAAGCTCCCCATTCTCTGGCCTCTACGCACCACCTGTTTCTCATCCCAGTCATCAGATCCCAGGCTATTTTTCCAGCTTTAGCTTTGATTCCTCCTGCTTGGCTGGCTACTATATACCTGCCTCTGCATGTGTATATGTGAGTGTAAGATGGATTAAAGAACTGGGTCAGTTATCGGCTCTGGTAGTAGAATCAAGAAATGTAAATAAGCACTAGTCTTATTTGCTTCTAGATTCTTCTGGCAGGAGCTCAAACTGAGAGTTGCGACACACTCTTGAGGGACAGACACAATAACACACAAACACAATGTCTGACAGTTATAAGTCTGTGTGACACTTCCTAACACTCTCAACATCTTGTGTACTGTGAGTTTCTGTAATGCGTGATGTTTCGTTTCATTAAAACTGAGAAATTGTACTTGATGATTGTGCCATACCGGCTAAAAAAACAAAACCAGCTGGTTTGCTGGTCTTAGTTGGTCTCCCAGCCTGGTCAGGCTCATCTGTTGGCTGGTTTTAAAGAGGTTTTGGGCAAATAATCAGGCTGGGAAAACTAGCTGGCCCCCCAAATGAAACCAGCTAAGACCAGCAAATCACCTTCGGCTGGTTTATTATTTTTATTTTATTCAGCAGGGACAGTTGGATGAGTGTGCCGTCCCCCACTGAAAAAAAGAAATCAGCTTAAGGTGGTTTGCTGGTCTTAGCTGGTCTCTCAGCCTGGTCAGGCTCGCCTGTTGGCTGGTTTTAGAGTGGTTTGAGTACTTTTCTACTGGTCATACCAGTTGGCTATTAGCTCCAGCTTTAACCAATTAAGACCAGCTTAAACTTGTTAACTGTAGTGTGAAGCAGTTTTTTTCAGCGGGGATGACCATTTCCTTTCCATGATGGTCTTTTGGCTGGTTTTAGAGGCGTTTGGGCACTCTTTAGCTGGTCAGTCTGTAAGACCAGTTTAGCTAAACACCAGTTTGGCCATCTTAAACCCGCAAACCAGCTTAGCCTGGTTTATCAGTTTGTTTTTTTAAGCATTGAGAGCTGGCAAAAACATTGGCATCTTTTTGTTTTTGCTGATCTTATATGGTCTCCCATGCTGGTTTTAGAGGGGTTTTGTGCACTTTTCAGCTGGCCAGTCTGTAAGACCAGTTTGCTGCTTGGCAAGGCTGGTTTTGCTAATCTATATGGTCTCCCATGCTGGTTTTAGAGGGGTTTTATGCACTTTTAAGCTAGTCAAGTCTGCAGGACCAGCTTGCCGCTTGGCAAGCCTGGGAGACCGTCTTAAACCAGCTAAGACCAGAGAGCTGTATGATTGTGCTAACCATATTAGATGTGTTTTTTTTTTTACCTTTTAAGCATTGAGGGCTGTATGATCGTGCTATCCCTGCAAAAAAAAACACAAAAAAAACCCACACATCTTAAACCAGCCTTTTCTGGTTTTCGCTTTTCTGGTCTTAGGTGGCCTCCCAGACTGTCTTTTGAGTAATTTGGGGTTTTGAGAACATTTCAGCTAGTCTGGCTGAGAGTCCAGTTGACCATCCAGCTAAATTAGCCAAATACCAGCTAAAAGACCATCTAAAACCAGTTTAGACTGGTTTAATCTTTTTCTTCAGCAGAGATAACATGCATAACCCACTGAAATAACTAATAAACGCATGATGTGTGGGTGGCAGATAGTGGGAACGAGCGTCAGAAGCTCTGATAGGGTTCATGTGTTTGAGTCTTGTAAAGCAAGCAGTGCTTGAGGCCTGGGGGGAGATCAGCCACTGTGTTTTTACTCACTGCTGGGAAGTCTTTAAACATGCGTCTTTAAGGGACGTCACAAGCGTTCCCTCTGGTTTTCCCGGTCATACTCTCTCTCCCTCCCAGGGGCTTTTACGTGGGAAATTGCTCTGGAGCTGGAAACCGACCAAAAGTTAGCATTTGCCTGCTTGTCTTTCAGTGGCTTCTGACCCTGATAAGAGAGAGCGAGCTGGAAAGAAACGGAAATAAATCCCATCAGCAGAGGGAGCTTTTTGCTGTGACACAATATTGGATTTTTAAGTACTCAAACTTTTGGAGTTTTAATGGTCGTTCACAGGCACATTTGAAGGGGGCAAGAATGTCTGCTTTCTTAGTCCGCTGCTGCTACTGTCACACACACACTTTGACACCTTCTGTCTCACACCTGTTCCTCTTGCGTGTCTGCGTTTCATGTATTATGCAGGTCTATTTTAAACAGACCGGGACATTGAAGCGTGTCCGTGACTCTTACACCAATGAGAATGTGCTATGTGTGTGCGAATCATGTGTATTAGTTTGCATGTGTAGTTAAAATGGCATTTGTTAGTTAGTCCAGTTGATTAATGGACTTTAGCCCAGTCGTAACCCCACTAAGGACACTGACACATACACAGACGGCCTGTGATCTGATATCTTCTCAGAGCATTCCAGATAGTGGCCTTTACTCCACTAATGGCTTCTCATACCTTACCCTGACCATGCAGAGATTCACACCACAACTGTTCTGCTCCCCTTCAGCAAGCCGCTTTTTATGCTACGCTACTTTTGTTTTTTTTCCCCACTCTGATACCTGATCTGAGCTGACAGGTTTATTTTGGAGATATTTAATGATTTAAAGCCACTATAACCTTGCTAGTCACATGCTGATCATGTGACTGTGAGAGGAAGCAAAGGGATGATCGGAACTGTAGCGTTTAATATTTGCATAGTCAGTGGAAGTTAGGACGCCTGCATGCTAAAGTTTACATTCTATTAGATAAAACTGCAAATACATTGCTTTCAGAGATTTTACCCCTTTTGTCCAGCACAACATTTGAATATACAATATTCGTTCTTCAAGGTGCAATTTCATTTACCATTGTTCATCAAATTTGTCTGTGAGCAAAATAAAGGTTGTAAGATTTCCCCAACCAAATTTCGGCATTGCCACGTTGACCAAAAGAAAGCTGTTTGGTTTGAAAGTGACTTCTGTTTGATGGATTTTTTTTTTTTTTTTTGCTTGCAAAATTTTGCTAAAGGTTTTCTAATGTGGCTGACAATTTTCATATATTAATAATCATTTATGAATGTAAACACTTCATTTAATAAGTCATTCTGTGGCCCTCCTGGAAGTTTGCTGGGCCCCTGGTTGAAAAAGTTATGCTTTTCAAAACCCATATGGCCACAAAAGTGTCCAGCAATGCCCCATTGTCACATCTTTTAAGGCAGCCATTCACCATTTTTCTACCTATGCAGAAGCTTGAGCGTGTGTGTGTGTGTAACTGTTCCAGTTGGCTTCCCTTCACATACTGTACAATGTGCTTTAAACCAACAACAGCCTGAAAGCTTCCTGCGTGAAAAGTGCACTGCAGTCCAGGCATCCCTAACTTGTGCTTGTATAGAAAGAGGCGAGAGAGGTAGAGAGAGAGGTAGGATATGCTTGCTGTTTGAATGATTTATTAAAGTGGATCAAAGATGTGGCATGTTTATAGAGGCCGAGGTCCTGTACTTGTGCTTTAGATGTCGACGAACAGCTTCATTCATTCTGTTGCAGCGATGACAGCATTTTGGCCTCTTCTGCTCATAGGTACAACCATGTTGGATATACTGTCATCATGAACAGGCATGGGTTCGCATGTTTATATATTATATTGTTTATAATTGCATCCTCCTTATAATTTCACTAATGTGACTCCACCTTTAGATTCATTTAATATATCAATAATCATTTAATAATTAATCTTTTCTTTTAAATATCTGTGGAAGTTTGCTGTGATTGATTAAGTTTTAAGTTTAATTGAATCGTTTTTTGTAATTATTATTATATTTTATATAAGACTAGGGCTGGGCGATATACCGGTAGACACATTTAACCGGTAGAAATTGTCAATAGGTAGAGATTTTGACTATCGTCTCTATCGCGGTTACGTGGCTCACGTGACGTTGCTGTGCTACGCAGTCACGAAAGCTTATCGTTTGCATGCGTTTTTTAAGTATTGTGGTTTAAAAAACTTTTTTTTTTTGCTGTTAAAAAAAACATGTTTTTTTTTGCGGTTTAAAAACAAGATGTTTGTGCCGTTTAAAAACACGATTTTTTTGGCGGTTTAAAAACAAGATGTTTGTGCGGTTCAAAAACAAGATTTTTTTGCGATTAAAAAACACGATTTTAAACCATTGATGGGCAGTAAGCAGCAAAATAACTCATTTCGCTAAATGAGATTGTCAGAGATTGTTTCTCAGTGCTGTCTGAGAGACGCACACATGAAGCCACCGCTCATAAAGCACTTAAGAACTGAACTGAGTGTTTATTGGTGACTAATTGGGCTTGAACTGTTAAATACACATACTTATTTGTCGAAGTGACCATGTCTTTGCAAGTAAACACTGTCATTTATGCCTTAAGTGAAGGTATCAGTTGAGAAAGAAAACACACAAGTATATTGGATCGGTCTTAAAGTGACAGCATCCAAATTTATTTTGTTAGTCAAACAACGAGAAAGAGAAAAACTTAAGAATAAATGTATATTTAATTTACACAGTAAAGACTATGCAGTGTTTTATTATACATTTGATAATTTTATACAATTTATGTAGTATATATATCAACATACAGTTTTTTTTTTACCATGACAACTCTGATTTCTAGGTTAGCAAATTTGTAGGTCTCATTTCTGTTCATCCATTCAGGTGTAGGTCTTCTAGCCTTATTATAGCCTTATTTTCTAAATAATCAAACTGTTGGTTGATGGTGTTTTCCAAATTCCTTAAGTCTGAAAGACCTTTTTTTTTTGGTGTGTTTTGAACATTTTCTGCATCATCCATGGCTAAGAGCTCAGTGCTGCTTCAAAGAGCTGTAGAGAGATGGGCCTTTATCCTGCTATCAGGACTGTAATATGAGTAAGATCAAAGCATACGTACTTATATGTCTGGCAGCTGAAAATGTCTCTCATGCCTGTTGAAAAACATTCTGCTAAGATTTTAATTTCCCTTTTGATGTTGCATGTTCTGCTGAAAAGGATCGGTTGTACTGTACCCAGCTTAATTTTGGGATCGGAGCAACGAAAAGCTGTATTTCTTCTGAAAATGATCCAAATTTGTCTGATTTTGAGATTAACCTAGAAATGAGAGTGATAACAACAGGCTACGACTTGTCCTCAGTGCAATCTCAACCCACATCTTCGGATTCCTGGCAATATGAAGTGTTGGATCAGCTCCTATGGATCTTAAACAAAAATGATCAGCCATGTGAATCAGGATGAGTTGTCGATTGGCAAAGAAACACCAGATTCGTATGCCTGTAACACGTAATTTCATTTTCATCTTCCGTCCCATCAGCTCTGACCTGCATAACCTGAGCTGGGTGGTGCAATCACTATTGAATTACAAACTCAGTCACACCTCAAAGGTGAAACTAGAACATGTACTGCGGTACCTTTCACAAAAAGCACTTCATTTAGTATTTTGCTTCCTCACACCTCTAAACAATAATATGCTCATGAAAAGCGTTTCCTTTAAGCGGCTTGTTTAAGAGGCGGTGTTGGAACTTGTTGTTTCGTACTGGATTAACTGGACTTTCATCACGTCTCAACTTGAGCTGTGGTAAATCTTTCTGAGCACCTACCCACCAATTAGACATCAATGTTTTGTAAATTGCCATCTGAGGGTCCGTTTACACAACACCGTCTTCAACTAAAAACTTTCAACTTTTTATATGTTTTGGCCATTCATTTACACAACAACAGCATTTTGGGGGTCTGAAAATCCAAACTTTTGAAAACGTACTCGGTTACTAACGTAACCTCGGTTCTCTCTAGAGAGGGAACGAGTACTGCGTAATATCTTACGCTATAGGGGAAAACCTCTTTTCCAAGAGATATTGAAGCCAAAAATTATCCTTAATTTTGATTTAATGTAAAACGCTGTGCGGCAGCATGCAGACATAGGCAAGACGGCTCGCGCGCCTATTGGCTGCCCTGCGGCAACAGCAGCAGCCTATCGAGAGAGGCCCTGCCGGACGTGATACCCAATGGGTCTGGCTTCGACTAAATTTTATCTGCTGCGAGAGCTGGGATCGAACACGGGTCTCCCGTCAAGAGCGTCATCACAGTTTTGTGTGTCGGCGTTTGTTTGCAGGCGTGCTATACAACAGGCTCACCGCTGCAATATTGACATTTTCAGCCGCTCAAACTAAGAGAAGCTGAGAAATGTTTGAGAAATGGAGATTGGTCCGGCCTCGGCGGGACTAAAAACACTCTCTATCCTCATTTCGCCGGTGACGCACGCCCACGGGGGGCGGGGCAGCTTTCTTATAACGTAAAGAAAGCTAGCCGCGGTTTTGATGCTGGCCCGTTTCCCTGACGACTCGCGGGCAGAAGGGGGGGAGGTCCACAGAGCTCGCCCAATCCTCAGTCAGACGCCAGGATAGAGCAGCTGGTCTTCTCTACAGATGCAGCTATCTCGTTGTCATAATGGCGGAGGCGGCGGCGCACGGCGGCCGTTGTCCGTCAGTGAGCGACTCGACTGAAGCTGGTGAAGCTGGCGTGCGAACCGGCGAGCTTTAACGGGCTGGAGAAGGCTCGGGGACCCGCTGAGTACGGCGCTTTACGGCGCGGCACTACACCGGGCGGGAGTGCAGACTCGGAGAAAAAATGCCAGGCGAGTCCTCAGAGTCACCATGGCAATAGCTCGCTCAGCGAGCGCGAGAGCTGCATGATCCTTACCCAGGCGGGAAACGCAGATGAAATGGCGGTCCCCGTCGCTGAGTGCGGCTCGGCACGAGCCACAGGAACAAAGCATCTTTAAAAAGACGCTGCTCTTTTAGGTAAAGAGAGAGAGAGTGTGAGTCACATGCGTTTTCTTTCTCAATTGTTTACATTCACTTAAAACATAACTGACTGTGTTTTGTGTCTATTTGACTGTTTAAGCGCAATAAGCAGCGAAAAAGAACTCAATTTAGTACTGAGAGGCGGCTTTATGTAAGCACACATTTGGCGTGAGTACAAAATATGTGGAAATTAGTGAAATTATGCACAATACGCTCAATCCCACACTGAAATTCAAGCCCTGGAACACCAACAATATTCATTCGGAGCAAATGAAACGAGTGAGCGAGGGGAGGCAGGTTTGTGTGTCGACTCGCTGTCAGAGAAGTGAGAGAGCGAGAAATCGCAGCTGGCAATGTGTAGCCTTTATCTATTCTGTGGAAAATTAGTATTGGAAGCGTTTCAGTATCGATACGTGTCAAAAAATCTATATTTTTGACAACACTACATTGGACTTAAGTATTTCGGATGTCTTTTTAAAAGACTACAATTGAAAAATGTATATATTATATATATAATTCAACCAGCCAAAGTGGCTAGTAGGAGTGACTGCGTTACACCCCACTGCTGAAATCCACTGACCCGCATTTGGTGGCTTGGTGGGTGTTAATGGCAAGCCCTGGAGCCCCTGGAGCCCTTTACAGTCTCTGTGTAAACTTCAAAAACGCGAATTCGTGAAAACGGTGACGTCATGCACTTAAGCGTTCAGTCTATAGGCATACGCGAGTAATTGACAACCAAAACAACAATGGCGGACTACAGGACTGTGTTTGTGCTGCTCAAGATACTGAGTTTATTAACGTTTATCCAGCAAAGTGTAGATTTAGTGCAGCACTCCTATGACCAGCAGAGACGCATATTTAAAGGTGCTCTAAGTGATGTCACGCGTTTTTTAGGCCAAAACATTTTTTGTCACATACAGCAAACATCTCCTCACTATCCGCTAGCTGCCTGTCCCCTGAACACACTGTAAAAGAATGCGGTTTCTGTAGACAGCGCAGGCTCCACAAACAGCAACAAAAACAAACTGCGGCGACCCGCTCCACGAAACAAAACAAACAGTGTTCCAGCCTGGGGGTGGGGTTAGCGAGCGTACATGGGGGGTGTGGAGGAGAGAAGCATGAAGAGGAAAGTCATAATTTTAACTCTTTAAGTTTGATATGGCCGACACACGACCAAAGAGACGACGTTCTGATGAACAGATTGCAAAAATACAAAGAAGAGGGAAAAGGAGAAGGAACGCATGCCCGAATTTACACTGGAAAAGCCTTTGAAAGGTGGTGAGAACTCCGCCGGCAGAAGTGCTTCCAATCCGACATTCAGGTAACGTTAGCTCTGTTTTTGCTGGAGAGGTGGGTCAATCCAGTTTGGTTTTTCTAAATGGACTTTCATGTTCGCCTAACAAACACAAGGATATAATTAGCTAGAACAATGCAGTCAGCGCTAACTTTGGTGAATACAACATATAGGTTTCTAGCAGCTAGCAATCGATCTCTATTGTAAATAATCAAGCAAACTCACAGTAGGGCGACAGTTTGTGTGAATGATTGTTTTCACCAACTATTTATTATGAAATTGAATGTTCATTCATAGCCTATTGACAACTTTGACTAAATTTTAAGCTAACGTTATCTTGCTATTATTGCGTCCTGGTATGGGAGCTAAAGTTATAACCTCAGGTGGCGAAACGTTTTATCGTGTTTTTCTGGTAATGTTTCCATTATTTTTTTTTTTTTCATAATATGAAAGCATTTATCTCACTTGGCGACATTACACCATCCTTGAAAGAAGTATCAGTAAAACTACAGAGGGAGGGGACGGGATGAGGAGGAGGGAAGGTCTAGCTAGCCTCCGTTTTGTTTGACAATACTTTGAACGTCAACAAGAAGTGACGTCACCCAGCATCGCTTTGAGCACCTTTAACATACGCCAAATTCTAACATCGTCAACTACACAACTCTGTGTGAACAGGGATCATTTGCCAACGTAGACGTCTATATACGAAAAACACGAAGGAAAAACCTTTCCATTTTTAAGTACATCATTGTCGTGTAAACACCCTGATCCGCTGCAAATTTCCTCTGTAAATTTGGCTGTTAATAAAGCTAACCGCAATTGAGTCTCCATAATAAGTAAAAACACTTATTTTTCAGAAGGGGATACATTCTTATGGATGCAACCATACATATCTCTAATTAATGTTTCCTCACACGGAGAAACGTGAATCGTATATTTTTCAAGAGGTTAGCATTATGCTAGTGAGCTGCCAACTTGATTGACATGACCCATGTCGGCCCTATTAATTATGGGTCAGCCCGTCCTCCAGGGTCACAGCCCGTCGTCTAGGACTTAAATGTGCGTGGAGTGGAATTTACTCAAAATATCTTGTAGTTGTGAGGGATTGTTTGGATCACAGGAATGATTGAGATGCCACTGCCTTGGTGACATTGCGCTCTTTGGCCCTAGAATGAGCGCGTTTCATTGAGCCGCCTGCAATGAGATCACCCACCAGTCAGTGTTTTAGTTAGGGCAGAGTAAAACCCCAAATGACCCTCAGGTTTCTTTTGTAACCGCGTGAGCACTGCATGAATAAATTCCCACTACCGGTGAATCAAGAGCTCCTGCTAATAGTCAAAATGCTGATCCAATTGCAAAGTGCTGCTGATAGATTTTGCATGCATGGTTTTGAGGGAAATGTTCCGAGATTTAATCTCAGTAATGGGTATTTGAAGTTTGCTGTCTAAAGCAGAGTGCATTTCATCTCATCGACAAGAGCTCTTGTCAGGCAGAGCACAGACTGACTGCAGTGTTGGGACTCACAGCCATAGAAACGGCTTGCCGCAGTCTTTCCGCCTCAACTCTGTTGGGGAATTATGTCATGCATTCAATCGTTTGGATGCTTTTGGGTTGCTTCCAAACGAAGGGCAGTAATTAATGGTCATCAATCTTTTATTAACAGTAACGGGGTATCTAGCTGCATGTGGAAAGCCCACATAAAATGCTTTTTAGATTTAGATCAGCTATCAGATTCAGCAGAATGTGAAAATAGAGATCGAAGAGATGAGTGTGCTCTAATCCACGTAGAAAAGTGTAGACCATCACTTAGATAAAGGATCCCAGGTTTAGCGTTTTTTTTTATATATTTATATATTTATATAATTTTATTTGATTATCAAATTAAATATTTTTTTTAATTAATTTTAGTGCTTTTTATTATTTTTATTTTATACATTTATACATTTAGTTGTTTTTAGTGATCAGGTGAACCTGAAGGAGCCTTTTTAATTTAATTTAATTTCATTATTTCATTTCATTTTATATCATTTTTTTTTTTTATTTTTTTTTATTTTAGTGTTTGTTTTAGTTTTAGTGTTGGAGTGACAACACAACTAGCATTACTATACTGCTTTATTTACATACTGTTTATATATATATATATATATATATATATATATATATATATATATATACATGCATACATACAGTACACACACACACATATAAATGTATGTAATATCAAACATGTTAAATATTGTTGAAGAGCAAGTATGGCCACAGGTCTTTATTCGCTGGGGCTTTTAACACCCACTTGCTGAGAGACGTATCCGTGCACACCGACTCCCTCTGACTCTTGCATGACTAATCGAGCTCACTACTGTGACTAGCACTAATACTATAAGAGTGAAGATATTAGAAATAGTTTTTACTGATGGCTATGGAGTTAGAGCTCCATCTGTTAGGAGGGTTCAGGAGGCACTGGCAGGAATCTGACTTGCTGTGAAAGACAGTTTGAGTGATGGTGGAGATGTTGACGGCCATTAGGAGGGGCCGAGAGCTCTAAGGACCCCTCACACACACCGTGCTATTGGCCCTTTGATGTGATTGATGGGTGTAGCACACTTACCAGCACCCTAAACATCTGTCTTATGCATGTTAAGTCCCAGGAATGCAGGCATTTTCTCCACGCTACACCATCTAGAAAACATACAATAAAAGAATACCCCCAGCGTGCTTTGTTAGAATCATCAGTTGTAAGTCTGTATCCACAAAGTAATAACAAAGTGTGGGATAAAAAGAAGGAATACGTTACAAATCGTTTGGATGATCAAGCATGTATTAGAAATCACAAGCAGCCAGTGAACAGATTTGTTCCTGCCTCGGCCAAAACATTATCACACAATAATAGAAAAATAAGATTGTTTTTTAACGGATTATTTTCTATGAAAAGATGTCCCAGAAGGATTGGATCAGGCTTATTGTCTTGATTTAACTTTGATTAACTATATTCTGAAGCCTTTCTTAGTATGCTTTAATTTTTTTGAATACAAGTGGTAGAAATATAAAAAATATATAGAATGTATTGGTCTATAAATATAACTATTATAGTACTGCCAGTAGCTCAGGCATAACAGGAAGCAGTAGCACAAAACTTGTGTAGTTTGCAATGCCCTTATCAGCTCTCAGACCAATATTACCACCACTGTAAATGATGGAGAGATAATACTGAACAATTGGAAACATTTAGAAATGGAAGTAAAGTGGTAAAGCAGGCCGTGAGCTACTTTTAAAACCAGACTACTTTTACAGCTCTCTTCACCTGTGTCACGCAAACGTCAATCCGTGTGTTTAACTTCTAAAACAGCTGGCTCAAGTCGAAACTGGATATCACGTAAATGCTAATGTCTATCCATTCCTTGAATCTAATTTAAATATGATGATTTTGATTGATTTATTTGTGCTTTTCATTTGATTAAATAACAAATACAATATATAAATAATTACTTATTATTCATTTTAATATTAAAACGTAAAAACTTTTTAATTATGGTTGGTTTTCCTTTTGTCTGCACAAGAAACTCATGACGTGTCTGATTTTTCTGTATTTATAAACAAGTATTTATTATATTGACTTCACCACAGACACAGTGGGAGGCCGGTAGATTCCAAGACTGCAGGGCACTGGCATTCTTCCAGACTGGTTTGTATGTAATTATACCGGGATTCCTGGAGGATCTAAAGCAGAAACTTTAGTCCCCTGATAGCCATTGCATGACCCACAAGTCATATCTATGCATTATATAGCAAACAGCGCAGGGAAAAAATGTGCCGACAGCTCCATGCCCAAACTGTCAGAGCTTTATTAGTGACCGTCTCTGTAATTTCCAAGTGCTCTATTGATGTTAGGATACAAGAAAATGAACTGCCTCCACAGAACATCATTACTGAACGTGAGACCTCTGAGCACTTTTCTTCTGTCCCGGCAATGCTTTTAAAATGCCGCTGACACAGTAATTGCGCAAATGAATTCTGTGCGAGTTTGCACGGTATGGAGGTAAGATTCTCAGAAGATACAGATGTTTGACTTGTGCAACAGCTGTATGATGTGATTTAGAGCAGTAAGAGTTCGATACTGGCTGAAAACACGGTTTAAACGCTTCCTTAGGAGATGCCTTTATACGTTGCCTGTGAAGTCATTGCCTGACTGGGTAGCAATGCAGCTGCCTTTGGTTTTCATACAAAGCCACTGTTTAAAAAGGTCCAGCTGGCATGAGAATCCTTTTGGACCAAAATCACAGTGGTCCTTTAATTGATAGAAGGCAGGTCTCTTTTTCTGTATGTAAAGATGGATGTGTTAACTCCCATACGGTCATTGCTTATTTTAGAAATAGTCATTTGAGCAGATAGGTTATCTTCGCAGGGAATCTCCTAGAATCCCATTGTACAGACACGCTGAAGTTGCACAGCTGTAATCAATGTAATTAAACCCTGCGCAGTGTAGATATCAAAGCAAATGTCGTCATGCATTATTTACTTGAGTAATTACACGCCATCACTTATGCCAGCTGCCCCAGCACAGAAAGAACAGTCGTTGTTCATAAAATAATAAACATAGTGAGATTTGACCCAAGAACAAGACAATGTTGTAAATAATGTATTGGAGGCCCATTTTGCATCTTCATTTGAACTAAATATGGTTAAATTCATGTCTGAAAACCTTCAAGTGGGTGTTATTTTTTTATTGAACAACTGGCAACCCCGAGAGGTTCTAATTGTATTGATAGCTTCCGTAGAATAGATTAGATTAAATCAAAAGAAACATACAACCCAGGTCTTGACTCTTATGAAAGAAATCGTTTGTATTTGAGGTTGATATTCTATGCATCATGTCTCAAAGGACCCAGTGCAGAATAGATCAACTAGAGATGAGGCATAGATACTCCCTTTGCTCAAACAGGGCTGTGAGAAAGAGAGAGCTCCTCATGGATTAAGACCACTTCCAGAAAACCATCACGGTTACTTCCCTAAGGACGACCCACTTACAGAATTACTCAAAGGATGGGGTTAACTAATAAGTGTCCCCTTTTGTACATTTTAGGATTTTTAAAGAAGCACAGTAACTTCTTTGTTTATTTTGGTATGACATGGCAGTCGTCCTGCATGGGCTTATACTGACACGTAGCACTTAGTAGTGACTTTGGGCTTGTGGATTTTACAGTATTTCACAATTGCTTGAAAACCCATTTTCCCACTGTCTTAAACACTCCAGGCAAAGAAAAACCCCCTCTGGTGTGCCAGACCCAGCCTTGACAACACTCTCCACACCTTGCTCTTTCTCGTCCTCATCACCTTCCTCCTCGTCCGCCACCTCTTACACGTACTCTTCCTTCTCTTCCTCTCAGATCGTTTCCATCCATTATTGGCATACACATTCAGTGCGCCTCTGCCACCTGTGCGCTCTGAGCTGGCTTATATTTTGTACAGTTGGTTTGATCACATCATTAGAAGCAAGTGTGAATAATTTCCAGTCATTGTGTGTAAACAACGTTTACCGTTTTGCAACACAACTGACTGACTGCTAATAATACCAACTGTCAAATCTCCACACCTGTTGTTCAAGTCGCACTTTATATAACAGCATTTGTAATTGTTGTAGTTAATTTCCCCTTCCCTTCGATGTTTCTGCCCTTTTATTTTTTATTTCATTTATTTATTGATTTGGGTAATTTGGTTGTGTGATAAAAAGAGTAGCATTCGGCTGGTCATGTGATCCCATCATGTGTCTGCCCATGATATTTTTTTAAACATGCTATTCATTTCTCTAATGTAATGCAATTTTTTTTTTTATGTTATGTTATATATAATATTTTTAATAACATATATAGTACTTTTGTTTGTGTAATATTACACTTAAAAAGTCTTAATGTGAGTTACAGGCTGACTTTGACTCTGGGATTTTGTCTGAGTGCCTGGAAAAAAAGGCAGAAGAAGAGAGTCAGTGTCAAATCACACTCTATATACAATATCATAATCTTAGAAATCAGGTCACTAACATAATCTAATAATAAGTGAGACGCTTTATATTATCATCCTGTTTTAATTTAGCACTTGCGGGGGAAAATGTAAAACACATAGAATGGTGAAATGGCAAAACTCCACCTGTTGCATTCTGTTCATTGAGATTCTGGCTTCTCCATCTGAGGAGCTGTTTTATATATCGTTTTCTGAGAATTGCGTTTCTTTGTAACAAATTCCAATGAGGCTGATTTCTTGGAAAACCACGGCAGTTCTTCCATGTGCTGCATGTTCTCTTTCTTTGTTTCTCTCAAAATAAATCTGAAAGAAGTGGGGATGCCATCAGAGATGAGTCAATGCTGTGAGACTAGTAGCATTGCAAGTCTAATTATATTGAAATTGCTCAAATTACCCTTTGGCATTCAAGTAGGCCTACATCCCTTAACAGTCCACACATTGTTTCTGTCCAGCATGGAGCAGTAAGTAGTATTAGCCTAAAGACCTGAGTGGAGAACACAAAACTGTAACGGCCTGTTTCAAGAACAATAACTATAACATTAGCTATATTAGCATCCACACCAGTGGTCAATTGTACATGTATGTGTATCGTTCTGTTTATTCTAAGTGTGCACTGCAGTTTTGTTGTCTGCCACTTTAAATACTTGAGATCATTAAAGCAAGATGGATTCTGATTGGCTGCAAGTGCTTTTATCGTACATCAGCTGGAGATTTAGAGTCACTTTTAGAACTATATCATAGTTATCATCCTTGGTGTAAAAGGGCCTTAAATGGATAGTTCACCCAATTTTGTCATTAAAGGTGCTCTAAGCGATGCTGGGTGACGTCACTTCTTGTTGACGTTCAAAGTATTGTCAAACAAAACGGAGGCTAACTAGACCTTCCCCCGTGCTCATCCCGTCCCCTCCCCCTGTAGTTTTACTGATACTTCTTTCAAGGTGTAATGTCGCCAAGTGAGATAAATGCCTTCATATAATGCAAAAAAATAGAAACATTACCAGAAAAACACGATAAAACGTTTCGCCACCTGAGGTTATAACTTTAGCTCCCATACCAGGACGCAATAATAGCAAAATAACGTTAGCTTTAAATTTAGTCAAAGTTGTCAATAGGCTATGAATGAACATTCAATTTCATAATAAATAGTTGGTGAAAACAATCATTCACACTAACTGTCGCCCTACTGTGAGTTTGCTTGATTATTTACAATAGAGATCGATTGCTAGCTGCTAGAAACCTATATGTTGTATTCACCAAAGTTAGCACTGACTGCATTGTTCTAGCTAATTATATCCTTGTGTTTGTTAGGCGAACATGAAAGTCCATTTAGAAAAACCAAACTGGATTTACCCACCTGTCCAGCAAAAACAGAGCTAACGTTACCTGAATGTCGGATTGGAAGCACTTCTGCCGGCGGAGTTCTCACCAACTTTCAAAGACTTTTCCAGTGTAAATTCGGGCATGCGTTCCTTCTCCTTTTCCCTCTTCTTTGTATTTTTGCAGTCTGTTCATCAGAACGTCGTCTCTTTGGTCGTGTGTCGGCCATATCAAACTTAAAGAGTTCTTTCTTCCCTCTTCATGCTTCTCTCCTCCACACCCCCCATGTACGCTCGCTAACCCCACCCCCAGGCTGGAACACTGTTTGTTTTGTTTCGTGGAGCGGGTCGGCGCAGTTTGTTTTTGTTGCTGTTTGTGGAGTCTGGGCTGTCTACAGAGACCGCATTTTTTTACAGTGTGTTGAGGGGACAGGCAGCTAGCGGATAGTGAGGAGATGTTTGCTGTATGTGACAAAAAATGTTTTGGCCTAAAAAACGCGTGACATCGCTTAGAGCAACTTTAATTACTCATCCTCATGTCATTTCTAAACCCGTAAGACTCATCTTCGGAACACAAATGAGGATCTTTTTGATGAAATCTGAGAGCTTTTCTATCCTTCCATTGACAGCTATGCAACTACCACTTTGACGCTTCAAAAACTTAATAAAGTAAAAACTATTCCATATGAATTGAGATTTTTGGGTGAACTATCCCTTTAAGAATGCTGATCTGGAAGCAATTATCATGTTAATTCAACCAGTAAGATGATTAAATATGCAGCAGAATTAAGAGCATACCAGAAACAGCTTTTCATTTAAATATCATTTTACCTGACAAAGAGATGATGGCATTAGCAGGTCTTCTCGCAGCCACTTCTGTGCTGTTCTACATTTCACAGACCTCACATCTGTTATGGAAATTTCTAGGCAGGAGCGAGAGGACAAAATGAATCTCAGCTAGAAATATTTGCACATCTGACTCTGTCCCTGGTAGAAGTATTTTACTTTTTAGAGCGAGAGGTAATGATATTCCTGGGCCATTTCATGGTCATATTTTACATTTTATCCACATTTATCTAGTTAGGTCACCCATTTAATTGATATAAAATGTATCTGAGAAGTCTTAGCTAAAAAAATTTGCCTGATCATTTGTGGAAGCTCCTTTTTTAACATTTTTAACCTCGAGCCTTGTCCACACTAATACGTTTTCTTTTGAAAAAGCATCTTCGGTCCACACTGAGGGGCTGTTTACACGACAACAGCATTTTGGGTGCCTGAAAACGCAAACTTTTGAAAACTGGTTTCAAAGTGTACGTTTTTGAAAATGGTCACCGTGTTAAAAAAAAGCGAATCTGTGAAAACAAAGACGTCATGCTCATGCGTATTACGTGTTCAGTCTATAGTGTTTCATCGCCATCTAATGGCCTGGCAGCAGAATACAGCGTTTTTAGTCGTTTTCACGGATCCGTGTAAATGGGGATCGTTTTGGCAATGGTGTCGTCTGTACGCGGAAAACTCAAAGGAAAAACCTCTCTGTTTTAAGCCTATATCGTTGTCGTGTAATCGTACCATAAGATGGCGTTTATGTACTGTGAAAACTTAGCTTTTTGAAAACGCTTTCCCAAGTGGAAAACGCCATTTTCCCATTGAAGAGTGGACTGAAAATGGAGGTGTTTGAAAATGATGACTCATGTTTAGTCAAGTGACACATATTGAACCGGTATATGTGTGTTAATACCGCTATTGTGCCTGTTATGTGGTATTCACTTTCACACTTTTGCTAAAGATGTGTTACTTTGCACACTCTTCATATCACAGTCCTGCAAAGTTGAAAGAAAATTTAACTCGCAATTGCTGTCCTGTGACAAAACATTCAAAACATACGTTGAACACGTTTTAGACCAAACATATAATGGTGAGTGAGTGTGACCTGGACGCATCAGTGATTGGTGAGATATTTTGCTCATTAAAATGATCCTGCCAGAAGAATAGCATGAGAACTTTATGATGTCTGTTCCGTCTGTATCATCTCAGTGAGCTTTTATGAGGTTTTACGCATGCGCAGTAAGTTGAATTTAGCGTTTTCCGATGTTTCAGTGTGGATGAGAGCGTTTGGGAAAATGCTTGAAAACGCTAGTTTGGACAAATGTATCTGGATTAATGTAGACGTAGCCTTGAATTGAGTTCGATTTTTTTTCCATTTTGCTTTGGCTATTTAATAAGATTTTAATTAGGCTATTAAAGATCTGTGAAGGAACATATGGATGTAATTAAGGCTGGCCCGATCACCCAGGGAGGAGTGGGCCATTAATTACTCTAAGCTGGGTCTGGGGATCAGCTCAGAGACGAGGAAAGAGGAAAACTTCACCATCTCATATCCAGCACTTCATGATTCACTGTTTCCATACAGCACAAGACGTCAAATAGAAACCAATTCTGAACTTTACTCTGATGACACAGTGCATGTGAACAGGTGTCCGCATTACTTTCTGTACCTGTGCTACTGAGTCACATTGGTTGTGTTCTCTGATTCATTGCTGTCCATATGTATATGATCTTGCACTTTGAGAGCAATGAGTCATAGTTTTGTCACACATGTGCTAGTTATTCTTTAAAGTCCCCTTGAGTCACGACACATTCCTCATCTCACACATCTGCTTCTGCACTCACACATCCACAGACACATACCCACATGGGACAAAGTCATTAGCCCCTTTCACACACCAACAAGAACCGGGTGCTGGTTCAGAGCCAGAGCTGGTTCGGAGTTGGTTCGACTGACAAGCTTACTAAGAACCGGTTTGCCTTTCCACCGGCTTGAGAGCCACAACAGAGCCAGATCTTACGTCACTGCATACGTCTCATGTTGCCCAGCAACGCTAGTGCGTTAGCGCCAAACACAAACACGCCAGGCTTGTTCGAGATGCATCGGCTTCTCGCAGATCGATCGCCACATGACATCAAAGCACTGCGAAAGCGATCCAAAAGCACAAGGAGATCTCCATGATCTCCAAACACTCCCGCAGCTCCGATCGGTCCGCGCCGCTCCGATGCATCTCGAACAAGCCTTCTATCAACAATGGCGGCCGTTGCATTACTATTGATGCTCATGGCTTTGCGAACCTAACGTACATTGGCATCCAAACACGGCGAATACAACGTGTTCGTGCAGCTCGCCGTAACTTGCATAAACGGAGATTACAATCGAGCTGCTATTAGGTCGATTAGCTGCTAATTCAAAAATGGCGGTCACAAGTTTCTGTTCGTCTTGTTGGCCACGGTAACCCCGCCCCACAGCCGCTGACGTAAGCGGTTCTTACTTCTAGACCAGCAATGATTTGGTGCTACTTAAGAACCACTTTTACTGGTTCGTAGCTGGTGCTTTGGTGGTCGAAAACCAAAGAACCGATTTGAAACTAGGCTCTGGCTCCGAACCAGCACCAGCTCTGCCTTGGTGGAAAAGGGGTAACAGAGCGTTGATCCAAGAAAATTGCCATAGAATTGCTAGAGTGCCTTCTGTGTGAACGCGGACACGTCCCGGGATCGATCCCGGAACGCTCAAGTCCTCAACTTTAAGCTTCAAGTCAAGTCAAGTCAAGTCACCTTTATTTATATAGGGCTTTTTACAATACAGATTGTATCAAAGCAGCTTCACAGTGATAACATGAAAATAATACAACAAAGTTTGTTTCTAAAAGAAAATTGCATCAACATCCACCTTAAGTAAGGCAGATCAATGATGTTATTGAATATTAAATGTTCCCAACTAAGCAAGCCAAAAGCCAAGTCTAAAACAAGTCATTGGAACGCAATTTTAAGAGAGGGAACATGGTTTTATTTCAGTTGCTGAAATATAATTGCGCCTATTAGCGATCAACTGTGTGCGCTATGCAGTCAGAGCCTGTCGGATTTACAACACGTAAATTCGTCTATTTCTCTCAAGAGGCATGAGTGTGTGTCTGGTAAACAGGGAGAAGAATAGAGTAACAAATAGTTATCTATACATGTGTTTGATGCAAAAAAAAAACAAACATAGCCTATTCATATTTTGTCCGAAAGGTTTATTATTGCCGCTTCCATAGACATCAGTGTGTAGGCCTTTTGTTTTTTATTATAATAGTTTTGTTAGTACTTATGTGTATTTAAATGTCTGAAACATAAAATAAACATTATGTGGTTGAAAACGATGTACAGTTGTGACAATTTTACTGTAATTTATACTGAGCGAGTCCCTCTCTGGCTCAGTGTCAGCCAAAGGTCGAAAGCAGTGCTAATCTTTCCGGTTTTATCATATGGTATAGAGACTAGAGAGTGATCACATCTCTGATCTTTATGGTTTTTAAGGTATAGGCCATAAAGTCAAGTCTCGAGTCATTGTTGTCAAAGTCTAAGTCGAGTCGCCTTCTTTAATTATGTAGAGTAAAGTCCAAGTCATGCGACTCGAGTCCACAACCCCGCCACACGCACAAACGCTGCTGATTTGGTGAATTGAGGAATAAATACACATATTTATTCATACTTTTAATGTTATTTTTTATTTAATTTTAGTTTTAATTTGTTTTTAGTACTTATTTATTTAATTAATTTCTTAAGTGTTTTATCTAATATGTATATTTTCTATTTTATTTAAACTTTAACAATTTTTTTTTATTGTTTTAGTTTAGTTTTAATGAACAACACTGGTGTCTAAGGGTGCAGTGCTTTTTAGGTAAATTATTATTACTTTTCCAGAAGAGGAAGATACTGTTGCATACTGCACAAAAGAAAAGCATTAGTCCTCTGGTCTTGCTTCAAGATAATTTTATCCCATCTGACAAACCTGATAATCTGGACAGCTGTTTCTGTAGTAAACCATTTCTATTTTTATGACATACAGGAAGTGACATCTGATGCCATCGTCACATATGGCTCACGTATCAGGAGAACACAGAATTATTGACTGGCCGTTGGCTGAATAGAGATTATTTATGTACTTTGTAACATTTGCTATCATTTTAATTATTCTTTGGTCAGAGGATGAAAGTTTCCTGCTTTATGATGATGCAAACCATTTGGTTTCTATTTTTTTATCAGGAATTGTTTTTGCGCAATTGATAGCTTTTTACTATTTGAATAAAAATAGGACGCTTTGTCCCCAGATCCTTCCAAGAAATACCACAAATTATTTATTTGTTTTGATATTTCAAATCATATAAAGACATTTAAGTCATAGGGTTTGAGTCCTTTTTACTGGTTTTCCTGATTTTCCTGATAAAAAATCTTAAAAAGTACCAAACAAATATATCAATTTAGTCCAAATTAGTAGTTGTTTTATACCATTTGGTTTTATCTGAATGATTAACATTTAAACATCATGCTTCTTCATTGAGGTTGTTAATTTTAGGATTTGTGGATTATAAATCATTTTTCACAGTTGAGGATGAGTATTGAGATGACGTATGACTCCTGCATTAATCCAACAGTAGAAAGAATGGGGAAATATGTATTATATCTCTGATGACAGAGACCTTTAGCGTCCTACTTCAGCTTCTCACGTGCCTAGGCAGCATTTATCCTCTTCCTGTCAAAACTTGAAATTAATGAGATCACATTGCCATTGGTCAACTGGGAAGGCTAATGGTGCTTGGTGAGCGAACCTCCCACACCAATATGGCTGAAGCCACAGCCTTGACCAGTGCAGGACACATTCCAACCCCAGCATATGGACAGTAGCAGGAGGAGTTTGACCTTGTAAACATATCTCTTGTCTGAGCTGAGATAGAATGCAGGGGAAGGTTGGGAAACACTATATGCAAAATACAGCAAACACATGAAGTTTGTGAACTTTTCTAAAGGGAAATTAACTTTTTGTGGTGGTTGCTGATGTATTATCACCAGATTATACAAAGATTGACCTTTGGAGGCTCCATATTTTCTGCATGCGAATATAGGTTAAACTTGCTGAATCATTTTTGTTACTTTGTTGCCATATGTTGTTCATAGGTATCATAGATGTCAAATATACTGCTTATCAGACATAAACATCAAGTAGTAAAGTGTTTTGTTGCTTTAGGACTTGTCTGATGTTGATAAACCCACAATCATCAATGATTCAGCAGTTCTTCAGAAACTCACTTGTGGAAACCTAAACCACATTTAATTGTAATCAGTTTATCTCCTCGTGCTGTGCCAATATGTTTTTCAGATGCTGTTTAAGCAGTTTTCCCGTTTGGGAGGTGAATCTTTCCTGTGGGAGTCCAAGGTCTGTCGTGCTCCAGATGGAAAAGTAGCCTTGTTTTTGTCTTCTTTTTATTTATCATGTTGTCTATATTAGAGCAAAGCATCCTTGCTTTTTTGGCAGTTTTACAATGGTTGTAAATTGGCCTGGAGTATCACTCTTAGAGCTTGATGCCAAATTACATTAGAGTTGATGTTTAAAGTTTGTTTTAAAGCACAAATATGGACCATCTACATATTATGTACTAAAAGGGTTCACCCCAAAATTAAAAATTCTGTCATCATTTACTCTCCCATAAGTTGTTCTAAACCTGCATGAAGTTCTTTCTTCTGTTGAACATAAAGGAAGATATTTTGGAGAATTTCGTTAACCAAACAGTTGCTGGTCCCCATTGACCTCCATTGTATATAGAGAGAGAGAAAAAAATGGAAGTCAATGGGGACCAGAAACTGTCTGGTTACCAACATTCTTCAAAATATCTTCTTTTGTGTTCAGCACAAGAAAGAAATGAATACAGGTTTGGAACAACTGAGTAAATGATGATAGAATTTTCATTTTTGGGTCAACTATTCCTTTAAGTTTATATCTTTCACAATTAAAACTTAATAATTACACCTTTTAATATTTAACATACTTGTGACGTATATGTTTTAGATATGTTACATTCTGTCTGTTGGAAGCCAGACTGCTTTTTCTTCTACTTCAAATACTGATTTTATACCACATACCATTTGTTAGCCCTTAACTGTTGGCAGTTCATAACAATAAAGTATACACATTTGATGTTGATATTAAATCCTAAACCTAAATGGGAATTGAAATTGGATTAACTTTGTGGTTGTTCTTAAAAGGCTCGTCTACATAGCCAGAGTAATGAAAACCACTTAAGTGTTCGCCCACTGACATATTGGGGTGATGACAGGGTTGGGTTCTGTGCAGTAACTATAGATCACATATCAAGTGCAAAGCTATTCAACTTATTTACAGTCCATTTCATTTGCCTGGAAGTCAAACCCCACGCCTTTATGTTTCTTATCTAAATGGGAGCAAATTGAGGTCATCTTAGCAGGAGGCTGGAAATTATACATTGTATGGCATTATGTTGAAAATCCATTCTTAGAACAGTGCTTTATGAAACGGAACTGATGAATGATGATAGGTGATTATGGCAAACAACTGTTCTCCGAACTTTGCAACTTAACATGTAAACAGAAAATGAGGCATATTCCATAGTCTAATAAGCGATACCACCATTTCCAGGAAGTACTTATTTATTGCCTTATCATCCTTGCACCAGAAGACCGGCTTACGTCAGAAGGATGTTGGTTAAGACTGGTTATTTTTGTTCACCAACAAATGCTAGTGCACCAGCATGATCTTTCCTGTGATATTGGTTGACCAAGGGATGGTTAGTTGCTAACACTAAAACATAACATATTCCAGTGACCAGCAGTGGAGGTCTTTTAAACAGGGCACTTTTCAACAAACTTTGACCCAAACATGCTCACCTAAGCGATTAGAGCTGATTAAACACAGACATAGAGCCCTGCTGATCAGTGAGTAAATATTGTGTAAATCTGTGTCCCTTAGGGCTGCATATTCTCAATCATGCGGCAATTCTTGGCACAATCCAAATCTTACTGATGATTTTCAGCGATATAACCCCACACGGAGAGTGTACCATACAGGTAGGAGACGACTGGTTTGAACTCCCACGTCTCCTGGTGCTTTCAAGCGTGACATATTGCGACTATTTCACATCGTATTGTGGGTTTAGCGTAGCATGAAGAGGATGTTTGCTTCATTTAGAAATAGATAAACATGGACTCTATGCACATGGTCTTAATTAAGTCAAAGTTTTTTGTCCGTTTTAAAGGGGTTTTGGGCACTTTTCGCTTTTCAGCCCCTCAGCTAGGAAACCAACTGTAACAAGCTTTGGCTACCTTAAAGGGTTAGTTCACCCAAAAATGAAAATTAAGTCATTAATTACTCACCCCCATGCTGTACCAACCCCGTAAGACCTTCGTTCGTCTTCGGAACACAAATGAAGATATTTTTGATTAAATCTGAGAGGTTCATGACTGCTACATAGGCTCCCTAAGGGACTGACACTTGACGGTCCAGAAAGTCATTAAAGAAAATGTTTAAATATTCCATGTGCCTACAGTGGCTCAATTATAAGTTTATCAAGCGACGAGACTACTTTTTGTGCGGAAAAACAAACAAAAATAACGACTTTATTCGACTATTCCTTTTCTTCCTTGTGGGCCTGAGACGAGAGTTCAAGAGATTTCCACGACGAATGCGCGAGAACTGAGATGAGGACGTTCTTCTTCGACTCCTTCTTGTTACCGGCTGCTCACCGCTTAGAAGTATTACCGCCACCTACCGTATAAGATGACGTGTTGGAAGCGCAAAACTTTCTGTTTACAAGCAGAGGAAGACGCGCGCTGTACATACGCGTTTCAATTGGAAAATATGTCTACTGATTTCGACTTTTTAACCATTGTATATAGCGAGACCTACAGCACATTAAGTGTCGAATTGAAAAGCGTATGTACAGCGCGCGTCTTCCTCTGCTTGTAAACAGAAAGTTTTGCGCTTCCAACACGTCATCTTATACGGTAGGTGGCGGTAATACTTCTAAGCGGTGAGCAGCCGGTAACAAGAAGGAGTCGAAGAAGAACGTCCTCATCTCAGTTCTCGCGCATTCGTCGTGGAAATCTCTTGAACTCTCGTCTCAGGCCCACAAGGAAGAAAAGGAATAGTCGAATAAAGTCGTTATTTTTGTTTGTTTTTCCGCACAAAAGTAGTCTCGTCGCTTGATAAACTTATAATTGAGCCACTGTAGGCACATGGAATATTTAAACATTTTCTTTAATGACTTTCTGGACCGTCAAGTGTCAGTCCCTTAGGCAGCCTATGTAGCAGTCATGAACCTCTCAGATTTAATCAAAAATATCTTCATTTGTGTTCCGAAGACGAACGAAGGTCTTACGGGGTTGGTACAGCATGGGGGTGAGTAATTAATGACTTAATTTTCATTTTTGGGTGAACTAACCCTTTAAAGGTAGGGTAGGCAATTTGTTTTATGAACAGTTTCTGTTATACTGGTTGAAACTCTCTTCACATCCTGATAGCAATCAATAATAGAAGTGGTCTAAATATTAAAAGCCGCCTTTTACAGTTCCTCCTAAACCAAAACAACAAGCTTATGCTGCGTACACGCCATGTCGTAACCATTATTTAGAGACGGGAACCCCTCAGACCCGGATTTATGCGTTTATATGTCAACACTATCAATGCTGAAATGAATCTGCAGCAGTCAGGTGGTACAACTAGAGCTCTGTAAGTTGTTTACGTTCATTATTATTGAAATGTTATGTGCTTTGAGACGAGGTAATTTAACGCCGTCTCTTGTCTCGTAACGGTTTGCAGACACAGCTGTGTGTGTTCATGCGTTTTGAAGGAGACGCTCTGAAGGGAGGGTCTCATGCTTTCAAAGTTAGCTTGCTATTGCTAGCCTGTCTGAAATTGCCTACCCTTCCTTTAAACCAGCCATGACCAGCAAACTAGCTCAGGCTGGGTTAAGATGTATTTTTGCAGCAGGGTCAGTCCTAACTAAGCAGGTATATTAATCCACATCCTCATGTAAACTACCAAGACTGCACTAAACAGAATATTCTAGTTCATAATAGTACTAAGTACTGTAAAAAACAAAAAAACAAAGGTTATTGGAGTATTTTATGACCAATTCACACTGCACCGACAGATGCCGACCAATGAGTTTTGTCGGATCAGTGTGTTACCCCTGTCGTTATCTTCTGCTGTTGGTCGGCGCTTGTTTTCGCCGATTGAACGCGTTGAGTCAGCATTTGTCGGTCGTGGAATGTCTGAGAAGTGATGTATTGTAATAGTTTGTCTGCATTGGTCTGCATCTTTCGGTCTGCAGTGTGAATTGGGCTTTACAAGATAATATTATTTCAGTTTGTCTACTTAAAAATTTCACGTTTAATTCAATGTGTTACGTGCCATTTCTTTGTAATTGTTCATTCCAACCTTTGAAATATACTAGCAATGTCTGAATGAATGTTTTGATGAAACGGCTCCCACCAGTAATACAATTTCATCTCATTTTAATGTGACAATTCTTGCATCTTGTTTGTTACAGATTGCTGAGACACCCGTGTGACAGTCTACACAAGCACATGGAGACTGAATTGGGCCGTATCGTCGTCCTTGAGGACTTGTTTCTTAGTGGAAATCCACCATTGTGAGGCCCTGCGAAGGTGACCACCGGTCATCACATCAATACACTGCTCTCATTTCAGGAGTTTTAGGAGAAGAAGAAAAACAAACAAGCAAGGGAAAAGATCTTAATGAGCGCCAAACAATCCAGAGACAGAACACACTGAGACACAAGGAGCAAAATGTGGACACTAAACATGACACGTGTCTCTTCCCTGTTCCTCCTCATTGTCCTCCTGGCTGGATGGGGTCAAGCAGCAGAAGACGACGTCACCCCTCGCCTGAGTTTCTCTTACAGTAAGTGCACGGACACGCACATGGACAACTCAATCTGTCCATTTACTGAAAGTGTGTAAAAGAGCCGACTGGTACGAGACTATAAATAAAGGCTGGTGTGGAGTCGACTTAAGAGCTCCGAGGAGGCTACGGGCTGGAAACCCTGTCATCTCCCATGCACAGTAACACTTGCTGAGCTGTTGATAAACAGAAAGCAGATATCAAGAGCTGATTGGTTCATGCTGGCCTCTGGCATGTTTGTATGGAGGTGGATTACCGCGTTTACATAACCACTGTGCCACTGCGAACATAATGTGCAACATACACATGCATCTCCACGTCAGTCATCGAACAATAACAAAGCTTCTATTTAAAATTTTTGAGCCGTCTCATTATTCTCCTACAACATAATACGTCTCCTCTCTTTCAACATCTGTCATGTTAAAGACAAACCACTTCCTCTCGCGTGAATCGTTGGCACTTTTGGGTGCGTCCATTCGTGTTTTTGCAGGCTGGAGGGAATTGTGAAGAGAAGGGGCACAATGAGTCTGTAAACACAGCATACTATGGCTTTATTAAGTTACTATGGCACTATTGATCATATTAAATGATCGCTTTCATCACTAAGGTACAAAGTCTTTTGTGATGGAGAATGTTGACGCCTTTTAAGACAAAAGTGTGGTTTTGTTCAAGCAGTGGCGTGCGGCACGTGGTTGTTTTTCGTGTAATAAATACAATTGCACGCTGCATTGTCAGAAAAGTAAATGAAACTAATTGTTGTTTCCATGTCCACAAATCCTCTTTGTGCAGAGACACAGACGAAATGGGCTTGCTGTGTTTGTTCTATGTTTCTTCACTCATTTATCTGAGTCACCTTTCCTCATTTATTTCTCACCTTCATTTAAACTGGCTCAGGTTGTGATGGGGGGTTACACTAAACCTGCCTGAACATGCCGACTAACTCTTTTGAGGGTCTACCTGTCCTGCATGGAGGTCTTGTTCATTTGCCAACATACAAAGACCATCATGTCCTTCTCTTCTCTTCTCTTCTCTTCTCTTCTCTTCTCTTCTCTTCTCTTCTCTTCTCTTCTCTTCTCTTCTCTTCTCTTCTCTTCTCTTCTCTTCTCTTCTGTTTTCTTGTTGTGTCTTGTCTTTTCTTTTCGCCTTTTCTCATTTTATCTTGACATTTCATCTCGACTCGTCTCGTTTTCATCTCATCTCATCCCGACTCTTCAAGTCAAGTCACCTTCATTTATATAGATACTCTTCTCTTTTTTGTTTTTCCTTGACTTCTCTTCCTTTCTCATTTTGTCTGGTCTTCTCTTCTCATTTTTTCTCTTCTTCTCATCTAGTCTCTCTTTACTTGTCTGCTCATCATAACATTTTTTCTCATCTTTTTCATGTTTCTTCTTTTCCTTTTCTCTTCTTGTCTCATGCCTCAGCTCTTTGTACTGACCAGTATTTTCTTGTTGCACTTTGTTCCTTCTGTCCTTTGCCGTTTGTTCTTGTGTTGTCCTCAGGATCATGCTGTATTGTAAGAAAGAATGCAGCTGTTCTTTTAACTGGTGTTTCTCAACTGTCTATCTAATAACACGAGGAATCCTGCTCATTCTCTCCGTTTGACTGTGTTCCGGTGTGTCTTTGTCTCTGTATACACTGTCACTCACCCTAATGGAAAATGTCATGTGGCTGTGTCCAGGGCTGAATTCACTAAACATTTGTGACCATTTAGCACACAAGCCTGCGTCTTATTCACCAAGTCAAGTTTAACCTGTCGTACATTTGCACAACAATGTAACTTGCGTTCAGCAGAGAGTTTCGTTGTTATTACCTGATTAGCATTATTATAAGTGAATTGAACATATGCCAAATAAAAACTACTATCAGAGAGTGCGGTTTGTTCTTAGTGAGTCAGTATTTCGTAGTAGACTTCTATATTTGGCTCACACTTATAATAAACAAAGCTTCTACTGTTTAAATGGCTCAAATTACTGCCAATGAACTGTTCAGTGTGCAACACTAGTTAAGTTAAATTCAGGAAACTGCTGTGGTCACACTGACTCCAGCTCACTGGTGACAAGTCTCTGAAGTTTCAAAACCTGTACAGTGATTTAAAACACACTCCGATCTGTAGAACAGCACACACCTCACCAAAGGAAAAGAGCCAGGCTGTCCCTCCATCCAAATGGGACAAACATTCTCCTCGCTTTGCTGGTTCCCACCTTCCCACTATTCGAATAAAGAAGCTAATATGGCATGAATAATGAATGTGAGTGTGTGTTACGGTGTGAACGCTGGTCTGCTTCTCGTTATGTGCCTATCAAGAAGGATCACGGGTTGTAGGAGAAGAAACTACATCTGCTCAGCCTCTCTTTTGTTCCTCTCTTTGATACACACCATGCTGCAGTGCTTAAAGCGCATTAGAAAGCTATTTAAAAAGACACCTATAAGCGGTTTACACTAGAGCACTCTGCTTATCTAGCCATTTTCTCCTGGTAAAGCTAGGAAATGGTTTTACCGAAGTAATCTCTAGGATGCTAACTGGTCTGTTTAAGAGCGAAGGTTACAAACCTTGGTTTATGCACTTATCACCATAGCCTAAAAATCTAAAATTCTGCATAGTGTGATCCACCGTAGAGCATGCACAATTCATGCACATGGTATGGGGATCAAGCTTTGTGCAGTGTTTGATTCTTTAAAGGATTGTGTCTGGAGGTGATCAGACATGCCTGACGCAGCAGAGACCTGCACTACGTTGTCCATGGAAGGTTTCCAAAACGTGCATCAAGTGTCCATTCATATCCAGCCACATGCATCACGTAGCTTCTCCGTTGGCACATTGTAACATGAGAGGAAGGAATGTCTCTTGTTTACTTACTTAGAGATGCTGTTTTATTGACCCTACAACCAAAGTAACAAATTAACCTATACACACGCTCTACCATGTGTGACATTAGCTGCGTTTACATGGACCATAATAATCCAATTGTAATCGCACTAGTAGCACAGTCGGAATAGAAAAGTCACATGTAACCATGTCAATCGTAATGATTTGTCCAAATCTGATTAAAAACTCAAAGGAAGGCTGCGAGTGTTTAGGGACAGGGCCTATGAATGAAATTCGGAGTTACTACATCAGCCATGTTGTTACTGTCACGTGACCTACCAGCATCAGTTATTATGACGCTTCACTTCTATTCATAAATCCCCCATCAAATGCGCACTTCAAAATCTCGGCGGAAGTAGTAGGTCATCCGGGGAGTGGACCTAATACTATGCATTCTGACATCCTACTCATTTGGCGTATTATTTTTTGCATACTATATAGTAAGGAATTGTTCGGTTTCGGACGCTGTGCGTCTACTTTTTAAAAACAAAACTATAGTATGTGTACATTGATTGACAGCCCTGTTTTTCATGCTGATCAATGCTATGAAAACTAGACTCAGGCAACTTCAGTCTCAGTACAACATTGAGGAATTTTACAGACTGCTGTGTGAGCTGCAAAATAGACGCCACTCATTTTCATTGCGCTTCCAGTGTGATTGGATTGATCTTGGCACGACTGGAGTATATTAGAGCCACATCGTGAAATGCTGTTAAGTTCTACTGATAAATCAAATCTGTCAGACCCGTCAGACAAAGCAACCACACAGACCCCTATACAAACAAATATAAGTGTTTCCTTGATCATTGAAACTGCTTCCTACATTTATTTATTTGTTTATTGGCACCTGTTTCACGTTGCCATGGTGTCCCAAAAGCCATCTGAAACTGGACCATCCTGTACATTTTGATATATAATTATATCATACTTCTAGTGACTTTTGCAAACTGCAGGTTTGTGTAAATGCAAAAGTTGTTTTGTTGTTTCATAGGGAAGATTAATCAGCCTCCATTTCCCAGTAAATGTTACCACACGGCTCATGAAAACCCTAATTACACCTTTCTTTGCGGCTTTCGAACCCTTTCTGCTATGTGAATTGCAGTAAATTCATTTAACACACATTTTTTGATCAAACCTTTAACTGCAGCACTTGGCGTCATGCACATTCGTCCTTTCGTTTAGTTTCAGAGGCCCCCTCTGTTTGAACCAGGAGTGTTTATGTGGGTTCTACTCGCCAAACTCATGTTTGACCTACCCAGAATTCCAGCGGTCACCATGGTGTCGGTGCAAGCTGCCACTTCTGTACTTCTCATGCTAACAAGAGAGACGTTGTGCCAGCTCACTAAACAAACACTAACCTCTCTCCTGAACGTCTCCACAGATTTTACTTGATGTCTTAATTTTTTTCCGTCTCTCCCTTTCTTGTCCTTCCCGTGACTTCAAACTGCTCTCTTATTATATCATCTGTTTTTTTAATATTTCATGCTGGGTGTCTAACTTTGGAGCAGGGAGACCCAGGCACGCAGGCAGGTGGAAGAGAACACAATGTTTCTGAAGTGTAAACCGAGAGTTGCGTCATTCCTTTCTCCTCCTCTGGAGAAGCTCAACAGTCATTTCTCATCAACGCAGAGCATTAATGAAAACAGAGAAGTGTGAGAAGGTTTTTTTGGGAAAGTGGTTTGTCCTTTAAGAGGAACGACATTAAGAGCTCACTGTAATAGAGCCTAGAGTTTCCCAGGAGAACTTTGCTGACCACTTCCTTTGGAAGGAAGGGAGCATTTGAGAACAACATCAAATGTAACTTTACTGTATGTACTTTAAACTGAAATGATTACATGATTACATACACTTGTATGATTACATCTAACATTATGGTATCATGTGTTTGAACCAAGCGTGCCGCACAAGCCCTGAAAAGTGAAGCCAAAACGTCTCGATCGCTCCCCGGTGGCCGGTCCTAGTATAGGTCATAAACCCTGCCTCCCCATGTTATTCAACGGCACGTGAGACCAACTAAACAATTAAATTACACTTCAAATATCGTTTTTCCAAATATGGTTTCTGTCATTTACTGTGGTTTTTATCACGCTGATGTAATTTCAAGTGTTTTTCTCTAAAATAAGTTTGTTTTTAGTTAGTTATTTGATGCGGTGGTGTGACGTCATGATTGACAGCTGTGATTGACAGGTTCTCGGAGCGAAGTAGTCACTGAAGCACCAACAGACTTTTTTTGGGGATCTTCGGAGGACTGAGGAGATTGGAGCTTTACATGTAATATCTAAACTTCTATAATTAATTTTTAAAAAAGTGCAGGAGCGTGTGCTTGCGATTGATTCTGCAAGAGTGAGGGCGGGGCCTTGATTTCGCGGCTTTACTTCCTGCTCACTACTGCACATGTCTGGTCCCGAAATCGCTACTGCGCACTGCGCAGACTCAAGTTCCAAGATGTCAGCGCCATATCGGTACACTGGCGGCTTCACTTCTGACCAATGGACGAGAGCGAAGGGGCGTCGTCCATCTTTTTTGACAGTCTATGATTTGAACACATAGGGCCAGATTTACTAAACAGGGCAGATTAGCTTGAGAGCGTAATCCCATAAAAGCGCAGACGGGAGTGGAAAGTTCTGCGGGTGATCTAATGACGACACAGACGTATCATTTCCATAATGACCAACGTAATCTACCAAGAGCAACGCAAATTAGTGTCTGGTTTAAGACATGCTTTTTTGGGTCGTTAAATTATGCAAATACCAGTAAATTAACGAGCGCAAACCATAGTAAATCACCTTGCATGATTCATCCTCCTCTCATAAATTTTGCATTTGAAAAGTATACAAATGCATATGCAATAAGGTCAGCCGTAAAAAATAACCGTCCACACCTTTTCAGCGCTAATTTTTCACTGCGTTTCTTTAGTAAATCCTGTAGTTTTTTAACGCCAAAAGAGGGTTTGTAAAGCTGTTATTTTTGTGGAAACCATGATCAATTTTTTCATGATTTTTGATGAATGGAAATGTCAAAAGAACAGCATTTAGTTGAAATATAAATCTTTTGTACCATTATAAATATCTTTACTGTCACTTTTGATCAATTTAGCGCTTTCTTGCTAAATAAAAGTATGAATTTCTTTCAAAACAAGTCTTACTGACCCCACAGTACAAGTAAGTTTTATATAATTTAATTGTACTGTACAGTATATATTACGGTCTGCAGAACTCCACATACAGATCGACTAGTCAGTGAATCAATGTTTATTTATGTAAATGACTCGCGAGCCTGTGTAGCATCAGCTGTCTATTCGGCTAATCCAGCAATGCTTTAATGGTGAATGTGTGTGTGAAGAGAACGTCCACACAGCTGAGATGAGCATATGTATATGTTCTTGCCAGATTCATGTGGTTTGCATTATCATAAAAACAATGCAAAAACAGTCATATTCCACTCGCTTTTAGTTTCTGTCAACCTTCAGACAACGATTTTCAATTCAGGGTGGTTAGCAAGAATTTTAGATCGAACATATATGAGCATTATAAATGATCTCAGATGCCTTCAGGACCAATACAGTTTGCTTATAATGTACTTTGTGAATCCAAACCGCTCCAGTTTCACTTTTGTTCAATCTTATATATAAAGATACTCTTAAATCATTTTCTTTTTGCTGTCACTATGTATGGTACAGCTAGTCGAAAGTTTAAGTCGAGGCTTTTATAGGATACAGGCACTATTAAACATTTACAGGCTCTACAATGCAAATGTTAGTTTCAAACAAGGTATTAAGATCCTTCTCTGGTCTAAATCCATTCTGTTTGGGATCTGACAAAGCCCAATAAAAAGATTTTGCAAGTGTTGTAGACAGATCCCACTGGGGATCTAATAGCTGTTAGATTAAATTAAGATGTTTCTGTTTCAGATACACTTAGCAAACCTCAGCGGTTCAACACAACTCTTTATTTGTATTTTTTTTTGTACTTAATATGAGAGCGGAAGCCTTGTATTAAAGACGAGAGTGCAGCTTTAATATTTTATTATCTAATGCAATGACATTTCTTTCATTTAAAAATGTAGTTTAAGTGTCCTTAAGTTGTTTTTCCCAACATCAAAAGCAGCATCAACAGTCCTCACTTTGCCATTAAGGCAACAGGGGGCTTGTCATTCTCCTGAGACCTGGAGATGACATCATCTCTCCTTCACATCATACGTTGCTTACTTGGCGCTCGCAGATTTGTCTGCTTCGCTGTTTAAAGTCATGGAACGGAAGTTGCAATAGTTTTCTTCCCTATTGTGACGTATATCTTTTCGCTATCCTTTCGTATACCATTTCACTGGGCTTCTTGAAGCAAAATTTTTTAAGGGCAGACTTGCACAAAGGAAATTGATTGGATCGTTGAGGTTTGCTATGATCTGTGAGTGACAGATTGCCCCGCCCCCGTGCCAGTAAACACATCAGAAGAGAAGAGACGAGACGAGACGAGACTGGCTGCGTCCCAATTCGCCTACTTACACTAAATATGAACATATTAGGTTTCTGCCCGACAGCAATGTCATAATAAGTTCTGAATTGTAGATTTTGATTTCATGGTGACTTTGATAGTTCAGCATTCCCAGCTATCCACAAGTTTCCTACGTCCCATGAGGCCTTGCGTCAAAAGTGGGTGCGTCTTCCGGTTCGAAGTAAACAAGCGAAACGTGACACTCATTCATTCATTCGACTATCGATTAATCATTAATATTTATACTAAAATGTATTATTTAATTTGTTTAACTTTTTATCAATTACAAATGCAATGAAAATACAAAAATACAGCGTGTTTTTCCACGATGAGTTCTTTATTACAAGATCAACTTGTGGCAGTTAAACTGGACATTCGGTTATGGCTAAACTTGAAGATATGCGCTGCGGTGCTCTGGACTGCCGGTGCGAGTCGGCGTTTTTTAAACAGAGACCCTTGTTTGTTCCTAAATAGTAATAAAAAAGAATCATGTTAAATAAAACCGAAATCGCGATACTCAGATCCACGGACCTGTGTCGCGGTCAGGGAAGGCAGAATCACGATACGCCCTTCCCACTCCCAGAGATATCCTTCCCGTCCAGATCCAATATAGCTACCATATCTTTACTATTTGTATTATTTGAAGTTAACATTATAAAATTTGTAGACCTACACCACAAAACTAGTTGAGGATAAATTATTTAAAATTGGGCGATTCCAGCATTATGGACGTGACATTTGCAGTCAAAATATAAATTCTCCGAAAATGCATTTAGGCTATTGAAACCTCGGTTTATATACATATATCATATCATATCAATAAAGGAGTCCAGACATTAGAAATATATAGCACATGCATTTTGTATTTAATATGAGGGAAATACACGAGGGTGACACAAAAAAAAACTTTAACTTTTTGAAAGCACTGAGCCTTTATTTAAAGTTAATTTCGTTTTGTATTAATTGTATCTTAATTTCAATCAATGTTTCATCAACAATTTACCTGGATTTAATAAATAATAAGTAGCGGTAAATATAGCAGACAATAATCAAGGCACGGAGGCGCTGGCGCCTGAACTGCAGCTCGTCTCATAAATGAACCGAAACTCAGCGTCTACTTGCCTTACAGACCTGAGAAATATATATATAGCCTATATTAGATATACTATGAAATGTTTACTGTGTGTCATTCATGTTCTGAATATGTTGCTTCACAGTAGCCTTCACTTAAAATCTTTAGTCCAAGATTGTTGGATAATACAATTTGCCACTGAATTAGTTTTGTCCGGTTATAGGCCTATGTACAACCGCGAACAGCACATGTTGTCCCTGAGCTCCGTAACGACATCTCTCATAAAGGTTTGCGACTTATTTTAAATAGTAAAATATTATCTGAAAAACATCTAGCCTCTTCGCTAAATAGCACACAAAATACCATTGGTATGCTACTTCCGCCGCCTGACCGGAAGTTGCACCCACTTTATTTTTTACAGTAGCGCCCCCCGGAAACAGGTGGATACAGTGTGACTAAAAAAAGTTGTGTGTAGGATTCTAATAGGCATTTAACTTCAGAGCATTTTCCTCTGAAAGCTGAAACTCATCAGATCCACTATTTACTTAAAAGAGCCGTCTACTGAGGCCTAAACAAAACCGAGCTTTGATCTTTCACACTGACGGCCAGTCGCTCTTTTCCACGGGACGCTCTCGTCTCTAATTAACTTCGGGCATGTACTGTTAGCGCAGCCGTAGGGAATTCCGCTCTGAAAACCGAACATGGAAGGGTTCCCTAAAAGCCTGCATAATTAATTTCTCACTAAATGGATTAGAAGCAAATCGCTGCGGATATGGCAATCCATTTAGTAGTGGCTTTCTCCAAAAAAAAAATGACATGTAATTGCATAATGGCAGTAATGATCTCATATTGCTCACAGCAACACAAGAATCTAACATGGCTATAGAATACAGTAGAGTAGATGGAGGAAAAGAGACTCTGAAGATAGATGAGGGTCAACAAGACAAGGGCGTACAAGTTATGATATCAGCACAAGAGACAATAACTACTTGCTTCATAAGTACCTCTCTCTCTTGTTGACACTCTGAGCCCTCTTTCCTCATGAGTGGGAACAGGATAAGCCTTTTCCCAGCATGCAACGGTGCAGTTTTGAGGAAGCAAATCTCAGCTGTCGTCATGGAACTGCCCTATGGGAACTGACCTCAGTCAACTCAAACAATAATACCACAGACTCATTGAGAGAGAGACCCTATTGTCTGTGTGGGGATTGGTAATGTTTCAAGACATGGAAATCGATGAGCAGGGAATTAGACATGTTGGGGTTAGCCTGGGTCATTCCGCCACCCCAAGTTATTATAGTTCATTCGCTGGAACTGCATTCCATGTAATTCTTAATCAGTTTTGTTTGTTGCGGTTCATTTTCAATGGCGCAGTTCTTTCCTTGCGTTTCGCAATTGCACCTTTTGAACACCACATAAGTGGTTACAGGCAGACATCTTGAACTTCACGTGCAAGCACTCAACACAAAAACTAAAACAGCCCAATATTGCCAAAGATTTTTCTTATTTGAAGTGGTCTGCATTTAATTAGAGCTGGACGTGGCCAGGTGTTTATACAGCTCTGTATATGTTTTATAGCTTGTGTTGCACCATGTAATTCCTTTAACACACCATACAATGACTAAGACAATACTAATAGTAAATAACCGGTGCTTGCATTACTTTTACACTTGGTCATACTTGGCCGCCTTTTTTACTATCTCAGAGGGAACTAACTGGAAGCCATTCATTTATTTATGTAGTAGTGCAGGAGCTGTGTGGAGTTCAGATCATATAAATGATTGTATGCGAATGTTGGATATAATAAAAAAATATGAATATAAATATTCAAATAAATAAGATAAAAGCTTTTATTTTATATTAACATTTGAATATAAATTGTATTATATTATTATTAATACTTTAATGTTAACATTAATATTGAAGCATTAATATTTAGTAGTGCTGTCAAATTGGTTAATCGCATCTAACAAAACTTTGTAAATATATGTGTGTATATATATATATATATATATATATATATATATATATATATAGAGAGAGAGAGAGAGAGAGAGAGAGAGAGAGAGAGAGAGAGAGAGAGAGAGAGATGTGATTAATCTATTTGACAGCACTAATATTTAGATATCAATTTGTGATTTCCTATAAATGTGTGTATTATGGAAGCTTGTTTCCGCCTCCATGTCTTTAACCCGCAATTCTGACTTTATAACTCGCATTATGACTTTATAAAAAAAAAATCAGAATTGCGAGATAAAAAGTCGCTATTATCTTTTAAATTGTTTCATTCCGTGGCGGAAAAAACTTCCACTGTGTGTATGTATGTGTATATATATATATACGCACACACACACTGCGTAGTGTATATATACATTTTTTACTGAAATAATTCCTAGTAAATTTTTTACAAATAACTACAAAGAAATAGCAGGTAAAACATAATTAAACAGAAAATGTTAAAGCTACACTGTGTAACTTTTTAAGTTTATTCTTAGCTAAAAACACTTAGTTCTTTCAAAAATATATGTGCTCATTAATGTATATTTACTTCATTCAAGTAATAAAGTATTCTCGTGAGTGTATAATATGCCATTGAAAATACATACGGGTAAGGGGTTCTAATGTCGGTCGCCATGTTGCCCCTCCATCTTGAAAGTACATTAGCCAAAGAGGGACATACCCGTTAATTCAAGCTTCGCCTTTCGCGTTTTAACACTCGATGGCACCGCGTCGAATGTGAAGAGGGGGATTGCTTGAGACTGATATATAAAAAGCTGAAAGCCTTTTTGAAAGTCTGTTGCTGATGGAGGATCACTCTTATTCTCGAGGATACGTATCAGAAAAGAGTTAAAAGTTAAAAATAAAAGTTACTTTACTAAGATTAGCTTGCATTCGTCTGGGAACCTGATAACTGATGTTAGCAATGAAATGGTAAAAAAATTACGAAAACATAAAACTATTATTCAATTTACATAGATGTCATAACCTATATGTTACCTGACAAATTAAATTACTGCAAATTATAATAGTTTTCTAAAATAACCTCATCAAATGAAGGAACACTCATGGACGAGGTCGAACTGGAAGCCATGTTAATCTTGGACTACATTGGCCACCGTAGGAGTTAAAACGAAATCGGAATTGAGAGGAACAGAAACTAATATTCACTTGATGGTCATATACCTTTTCACCGCTAGATGGGGGTAAAAATCACACACTGTAGCTTTAAAGTAAAATTAAAAATATATATATTTTTTTTTACAATATACTGTTAAGTAAAACTTAATAGCTGAACCAAAACTCACAGTAATCATGTCGATTTTACAGTGAAGTGTTCAGTAAAACATTCACATGTGTGATTTTTCCCTGATGGGGGCTCAATTATTTGCCTCATTGTGTGAGCTGCAGGGAGAAGCGTTACAGCTGTGCCACTCTGGAGGATAATCGAGGGAACGCTTTCTGTCTGTGCAAATCCCACTTAAGCCCTGTTTGGTTGCAGATATTGCCCTTTGTCCTTGTCTCACTAAATCGCCATTAAATTTCTCCCCAAACCCTCTGAAATGAACGCTGCCGGTGCTGAGTGGTGCCCTGTTCCATCCTGTAATCAGAGAGACGGGAAACACGAGACACACGGAGGCAGAGACCCCAGTAGCGTGCCACTAATGTGCCGTGTTGATCCCCTCCTGCGGTTTAGCTGACTGGATTCAGTGGTAATAAGCCCTTCTGGTTGAGGGCTGATGCCCTATTATTACCGCATTGTCTCCCCCGGGACTAAGGAAGTGAGCGCAGACCTTCTGCAGCAGCTCCCAGAGACACGGACGCTTTTAGAGTCTTGCCTCAGCCCAAAGTCACCCACGGGAACATATTCATATTCAGTGTAATCATTACTTGCTCTCCAAGTAAGACCTACCAGGAGTGGATGGATTTCTAGGACTCTTTAAATTATGTAAATCAACAGCACAGGTTGTATATATATTTACACAGGGCTTGACATTAACACCTGCCAAATGTGGGTGCATTTCAGCAGTGGCGTGTAACACAGTCACTCCTACTAGCCACTTTGGCCTGTTGAATTTTATATATGATATATACATTTTTCAATTGTAGTCTTTTAAAAAGGAATCTGAAATAATGCACTAAGTGCAATGTAATGTTGTTAAAAATATACGGTTTTTCAATGCATATTGATACTGAAACTCTCCCAATACTCATTATTTCCCGCAGAATAGATACACGATATCAGCTGCGCTTTCTCTCTCTCTCATCTCTCCGACAGCGAGTCGACACACAAACCCGGCTCCCCTCACTCACTCGTTTCATTTGCTCCGGATCAATATTGTTGGTCTTACAGGGCTTGAATTTGGCATGGAATTGAGCGTATTGCACATAATTTTACTCATTCACGCATATTTTGTGCTCACACCCAAAGTGTGCACATAAAGCCGCCTCTCAGTACTAAATTGAGCTCTTCAGTCAAATACACACAAAAATAATGTCTAAATGCTGGTCTTGGTGAGTATTCACGTAAACACAGTCAGTTATGTTTTTTAGTGAACATAAACAGTCTTAAAGTAACCGCAGCCCAATATTCCTGCTGCCAAATTATGAGTTAATATTTAACATATCTATATGGCAGTTTTCCCCCATGGTATCAAAATTGTGGCCAGTGAAAATGCTGAGTGGCTAATAACTTTGTAATTTTTTTGGAACAGTTTTCCTCAATACTCCTAAATTTTATTTTATTTCAGCATATTAACTGGGGAAAAAATACAGTTCAAATTTAAGCTTAATAACTCGTTGTTGTTTTTTTTGGCTTTCCTTTCTGTGTATCTTGGACTGAAAGACCAGTCTGATTCAAGCTTTAAGCCAATGACAGATGAGGAGAACACTGTGTTTGCCATGCAGTGCTGAAGGTTGTATTTACAGCCTGTTGACATTGATTCGACATGCATCTCAAGACCTGAGGGGCTGGTATCTTGGAATGATGTCATTGCAGCATGAGAGTGCTTGGTTATGACAGCCTATGGAGAGACGAGATGAAAGACCTTTTCCACACATTTCATTTCACACACATTCTGAATCACCACCAAATTCTCAAGTGGCTTGTCTGACGTCATAAAAAGCCATGCAAAAGTATGATTTGGCATTCTGAAGGGGATTTGAGCCAATCACAGTGCCACTAACCCTCTTAGCAAACACCCCCTACTGGTAGGAAATATACTACTTTTTATTGATGCCGTTGTCACGGGAACAGAGAAACAGCCTGCAGGAGCTCCCATGATAATGATGCAGTGCAATATCTTTGATTAAGAGATGAACATCTGGCTCTGAGCTATATGTGGCCACACACAAATGCTCATTCAACAGTGATTCAGACACTGCTGTTGCAACAGGTTTTAGTTTTCTCACTGCCAGCCAGTAAACATTTGACGTTATTGTCTAATACCCTAAAGCAGGGTTTCATAACGGGTACGTCATGAACTAAAGGTGAATCTAAGGTTTGTTCAGGAGGGGGGAAATTAAATAAATAAATATTAGTGAATATATAATAACAAAACAAATACCCTAATTAAAAATAATAACAATCATGATTAAAAAATATGCAAAGTATAATAAAATACGACCTAGACTACATCAAATATTATTTCACTTGCAAGGAAGATAAATTATTTAAAAAAAAAATTGTAATATTATATTATGCATTTAAATGTTTTATTTTATGGCATTTTTGTACGATAATATTAGAACAAATATATACAAAAATAATCCATCGTTTTTACAGAAAAACCTGGCAGCTGTGGTTGCCGGAATCATTCTGTAAAAATACAGTAAAAATATAAAGCTATTTACAGAACTACTGTAAATTTTACAGTTTTAAACTAAAAATAAATATATATTTTAAACCAGTGAATCCAATTGCTACTAAAATCTTTTTTTTTTTTTTTACTTTAACATATACTGTACTGACATGCACCATAATAACACTGGTGGTAAAGAGAAAACCATAATAAATCAAAGTTCATCACCCTTAGGTTTGCTGAGGTAATATATAGAAGTTAAACAGTGTCACACACACAAATACAACACACACGACACTAATATAGTGCAATAAACATAAAACACTAATATACATAACTGATATAAAACAACTAAATATCTTAGTGTCACACAGGGGGATCTGGGAATTTCAGTTTAGGGCATTTCATCGTGAATTATTAGATCATTTGTTATTTTCCCGTAAAATGATCTATTATAATAGATAATAATAATCTATTACAGTTTTTACTCCGTATGGGAACTTGCATAACTTTTTAACCAATTAACATGTTTTTACTGTTGCATTTTTACAGTCTTTTAGTTAAAATTGCAATCGGTTGCAAACATTAGATTATTGGGTTGCGTTTTACAAGACAATATCAGTTGAAACCAGCTGAAAAGCACAATCACATCTCTGACTTTTGCACATTTATCTTATTTCCAGTAGTAAATCTTATTGGCTGGGTTTTGCTGACATTCCACCCTCTCCCCTCTCTTTTTTCCATATCTACTCATAGATGCAAACGAGAGGTCGGCCAAGAGATTTTCACCCAATGGAGTCTTCAATTACACCTCTCTGCTCCTCAGTAAAGAGGATAACATGCTGTACGTTGGCGCTCGAGAGACTCTCTTCGCACTCAATATCACCGATATCAGCAGAACACAGCTGCAGCGTAATGTGAGTATGTCTGTGTGTTGCATTTTGGAGAATTTATAAGCATGTGCACCAGACTGTAATATGGGAATTATACATTTAGGGTTCAAATGAGAGTAGAATATCATTGATGTTGAATCTAGGCATCATTTAAAGGGATAGTTCACCCAAAAATGAAAAATCATTTACTCACCCTTATATTGTTCCAAACCCATATGACTTTCTTCCGCTGAACACAAAAGATGATATTTTAAAGAATGTCGGTAATCAGATTTTCCCCGCTTACTATGGAAGTCAGCGGCTGGCGTCAACTGTCTGGTTACCGACATTCTTTAAAATATCTTCTTTTGTGTTCAGCAGAAGAAAGAAACTCAAGGTCAAGGTTTGGAACAACTCGAGGGTGAGTAAATGATGACAATTTTCATTTTTCAAGTGTGAACGCAGGCAAAGTGGGTCACTTTCTGATAATTTGTCAAAGGAATTTTTCTTTTTAATATTATCCAAATGGCTACATCAATGTCATACTATGTTGTTCAATTTTGTTACATTGTATGACGTTGATTATCAATGAATAATGGATTAAATTTCAATCCAATCATCACACAAAGCTATCGTGTGATTTCAGAAGACTTGAAATGTAGTGCTGAAGTCGAAATGATCACTCCTACTTTTATTGGGTTTTTGTGTCCTTTTTCATTCAGTGCAAGTGTCCTACTTTACCAGTTGTCCCACTTCCTCCTTATTGTATTTTGACATCATACTTTGCAACAAACTAACTTTTTAAGTCATAAATAGACCTTCACAGTTCACTGCAAATATTTAATTTGTGTTGCTTGATTCATTTTGAACATAATATAACAGAAAGGCTATGTTACAGCCAAGGTGACTCACTGACTGTAGGCTCACTCAATGCAAATGTGCTTGTTAATGCATGATGTTTCTGTAAATGCACTATAGCTGCCGAGACCGCTCAACTCAGTCAGCTTGCGTTTTTCACTTTTTCAGTTAACATGGAGCACGCCACAGAGAAAGAGAGACGAGTGCAGTTTCAAAGGGAAAGACTTACTGGTAAGTGAATGAGATATTCATCAAACCAAGTGGAGAGATGTCTGTATATTTGAACATGACGTTTCATGTCGATTCATGAACTGTAACTCAAGTAAGAAGTAGGTCTCTAAAGTCGATGTTGGGCAAAATTTGAATCTGAGAAAATGCCCGTCGCACCACTTTCAGTTCATAGGGTCCGTTATTGCCTTGACAAGTCCACACTGTAATTTCCCTGAAAGCTTGACACGGCATAAGGCCTGTTATTAGATTAATAATCCGCATGCCTAATTTGCTGCCAGATTGATTTGTCTTGAGAGCCAGGTTTGGATGGATGTTGGGACCCTGATGAAGACAGTAATAACTGCTGTTTCTTGAGACCGATGACACGCAGCTGCCAGAAACCTCTCCCAGACTATTACGGAGGATTTAGATCAAACCTAGTGATGTGAAAACAAATTCTGAGCCACAGCCAAGCAACACTCGTGCTCACAGCCTTATATAACGTTTGTGAATTTTTTTCTATCTTTGAAAATTAATTTGGAATACCATCATAATGTAAAACAAAAAAAAACAATGTTTTTCTTAAAGGGATAGTTCACCCAAAAAAATAAAATTCGTTATCAATTACCCTCACGCCATTCCAAACCTGTTTAATGTTTGTGGGACACAACAGGAGATATTTTGAAGTATGTTGGGAGACAAACTGCATTGGAACATTTTTGACTTCTGTTGTATGGACAAAAGATATTTAGCTAAATATCTTTTTGAAAGAAAGAAATTCGTAAGTCTCCAACGGTGCATCCGAAATCACGTACTGTCTACATTTGAATTTGAACTTCGCGTTTGCGACCATAAAAAAGAAAAAAAAAATTATATAGTATAGAATTTATAGAATATATAGAATGTGTGTAGTATGAATGTAATCCAGACTATATCCGCCATGTTGCCATTATGATGTGACCTGCCAGCGTCAGTTGCGTCGATTCAACCCGTGGCCTCATGGGATAGTTCGGGTACTCTTCGCCTTCTGTTTTTCAAATACTATGTATTCGGATGTACTCTATTGGCGTACTGTTTTCCGCATGCTATATATGCGGGAAGTATTCGATTTCGGATGCAGCGCAAGTGATCTAATAGGTGCATCAATGCCCATCCCTTTAATAACAGTCACGTTCATGTCTTAAATCATTGTCTGTCTCACCCTCTCTTATGTATTTCCTTTTGCTTTCTCTTTCTCATTCCAGACTGACTGCTTCAATTACATCAAGATTTTACTGCGTGTGAACAGCACTCACCTGTACGTGTGTGGAACGTATGCTTTCAGCCCTATCTGCGCTTACATCGTAAGTACGGTTTCATTTTGTTCTATTCTGCTGCAGGATTTCACCACCTCCGTCCATGCTTTTAACAGACTGCAGGGGAGGAATTAATTATCCATGTAATTTACTCAGTCAATCAAAATGTCCACAGAAATACACTCTTCCGCTTTCCCCGAGGGTAAATGCCGTTCGGATGAGAAATGATTATTGCCCTGCACTTTACTTAGACCCCTCACTCTGGAGACGATGCCTGGATTGGTCTGTGCACTTGAGGGGTCGACACGGGCCACTAAGATTGAAGCTTAAGAATAGTGTACTTTGCATACACAAGCTGATTCTGTGACAGCTGTCCCCTGAAATGGTTTGCAGATTTACATTTTACCTTCATGCCCCTATAAAGACACAAACGAGAAAGTGTGTCCTGCCGCAACTCCCTCCAAACATCCTTTTTATCAGGATCCTTGGCCCACACACAGTCGATAGTACACACATCATCCCTTCGCTTTGAGTGCATTCACCCTGTTCTTACTATCTCCTCAGACTTATCGCAATAACATGACGTTCTGTTCAGCAAAATCAGGTCCTTGTTTAGATCTGCACAGGCAGTAAACGGTCAGGACAGTCGATACAAGAGAGTGCTTGCTGTCTTTACAAGAATGTCCCTGTGTCTTTTCCCCTCCAGAACACGTCTGATTTTTCCCTGGTGCGCAGTGAAATGGGAGAAATCGTTACCGAAGATGGTCGAAGCCGGTGTCCTTTCAACCCTGAATACAAGTCCACGGCCATCCTAGCTGGTACGTGCGACAAAAAGTGGTGTAACGTTTAGTATTTTGGCATCACTGTACAAAACCTAAACTTGTCTATTTCAGTTAGGGTGTGTTCACACTTGTAGTTCAGTTCTTTTGGTCTGGACCAAAAAAGAAAATGATACATTGAATCCTGATTCACTTAGGACTTCATTTTCACAGCGCTCACACTTATTCAAATGAACCGCACTAACAGACCAGAGTTCGTTTTAATCGAACCAAATCTGCCAAGTGTGAACACACTCTTAGTTTCCAAGGCAACATTTCTCATTTTAACTTTAATATTTATTTATTGATTTAGCCCTTTATAGATTTAGATTTAGTTAACAATAACACTGGTCTAAGTGAATTCTTATAGATCATGCCGATACTATACGTGCTACGAAAAGTAGAGTTCGCGACACCCTTTTCTGATTTGCTTCATTAATGTCCGTTGCTTTGAATTATGGTTTTACAGATGGAGAACTGTATGCCGGCACAGTCAGTAACTTTCAAGGGAACGAACCTATCATTTACAAAAGCCTTGGCCAGGGCACAGCCTTAAAGACTGAAAACTCACTGAACTGGCTTCAAGGTAAGAGCCACATCCACTACAGACCTGCTTTTAATGGAGCAGATTCACTAACAGTCGCACACAGTATGCCATTTAATCACTAAATTCCCACAATTCAGTTTAACCAGGCGCTAATGTCTTAAAGGAATTTCCTCCTCACCGTCGTCATTTAAATTCACAGTAAAACTGCCGTCATACTCACCTTTATGTCATTCCTCTGAAATTGCAAGACTTGTGAAGATATTTTGAATGAAATCTGAGAGATTTCTATCCCTCCATTGACAGTCCATTGAATTTAGTATTATTTATATACTTTTATAGTATTCATTTATATATATATATAGAATGACTTGTTATTTTTATGCTTTCAGTTGCCATTTTTTAAAAGTATTTCAGTATTAGTTTTAGTAAGTTTTGTACTTCGACTTATTTATTTCAGTTAGAAGGCAACACTACAAATTTTCATGTAAGTTTTTAAGTTGAACTTTCTCTAAGTGACTCGGGCGCTACAATAGCGCAAACAGCATGCAAGTAAGTGGTTCTATAAGTCGCACAATTCCCGATTCTGTTCTCTTTAGGGATCAGTCCCCCTGAAGTTACCACTAAGATGCCATATTGGCACAGCAGAGAGTTATTCATATAAAGCAAGACTACAGAGAACAAAACAAATCAATTTAGTTTCAGTTTACACAGTCAAACCCTTCTCACTTTACTAAAGAGTGCTAAATAATAGCTTAATATTTTGCCATAAGTGGCAAAGTTGATGAGAGACGCGCATATGCAAAATCGATCCTGAGCACTTTGATAGTGTAACAAAAGATCTTCTATTGGTAACTACAACTAAAGATTGTCATATAAAAGGGGTTTCAGGTGGACCAGTGGCTATATTTGTGACATTAAGTCCACATTACTTAAAAACGCTGCTATCTCGGTGTACTGTCCATGGCGTGGACTGACACTTGTTTTTATTTCTCCCACAGACCCCGCTTTTGTGGGCTCAGCCTACATTCAGGAGAGTTTGCCCAAAGGCAACACAGTCGGCGATGATGACAAGATTTACTTCTTCTTCAGTGAAGCGGGAAAGGAGTTCGATTTCTTTGACAACACCATTGTGTCACGCATCGCTCGCGTGTGTAAGGTGAGGGGCGCTTCGGTGTAAACACATTGTTGAAGGGAGTTGGATGAGGGCCATTCTCGATACAGCAAAAATCCAACTACATACATGTACACACACACCATTTATTCAGCCCTCAATTAAGTGTAATGGAATACATGGCGTTATGTTTGTGCATGTTAATATTAGTGCACATATGTGGGACATTGTGTGTGTGTGTGAGTGTGTGCTCACATGGCCGTGTGATCGTTTCATGGGTCCGCTGCCTTTCAGAGAGATTAGGAGGTTTGTGTTTCAAAGACACATTCCTCAATGCAGAGCTTTCCCTTTACTTGGTCCGCCTCCAATTCTTATCTCTGCTCAGCAAATATTAGCATTCATCTGTTGACTTGAGGGGCAGCTGAAAATGCGCATTGCACACACACAAAACACACATTCTTCACAGTTCTTTCCGAAGAGGTCTATAATACCTGTAGAAAGCTAACCTATGGGTGCTTCCAGTTATTTTTGAGCCTATCACCAAAATCATAAATGCTGTGTGACTTATTGGCCGATGACATCATGTGTGCAGTACCAATCTCTTCACTAGAGAATAAAAAGGGAAAAGAGCTAATATATCATTAATATATTAGTGGAACAGCAACGGGAGTTTTCACTGTTTGTATCGCTCTGCTTGTCTGTGTTTGTTTGTTTCAGACAGAATGTCTTTATGTGCAAGTCATTGAATCATTCACTCAAACGATTTGTTCACAATCATTCAGGAACGACACAAGTGACTCTCTTTTTGAGCGATTCATTGAATCGTTGACTTTCAAACCACTGATTGATTAGTGACTCTATTTATGGAAAAATAATTAAATCACTGATTCAACCAAAACTTGTCTGTAAGAGTGAGTCACTGAATCATTCACTCCACCGAAACGAAACACAGGTACTAAATACAACCGTGTGCTGGATTTGTTTGAAACTTTGTTTATAATAAAACCAAGCTGGTGGTCTGAATATCAGCATTGCTTGCGAAAATAAGTCAAAACTCTTTTTAGTCAAAATATACAAACAATTTTGAATGTCAATCAATGGAGAAAAATGCGGAGGAGGCTAACGGTGCTATGGTAACTTTGACCCCTTGATATTTTTAAACGCAGTGATGACAGTGATGAATAGAAACATTCAGCGATGGCCATGTAGCTCATTCAAATAGGCTTTTCTAACCAGCTTCACTAAGAAGAATTACCTAATGGTTTCCAGCTAATTTACAAAGTGGCAGCCGATAGAGGGTTCACGCGCTCCAGTCTTCCTGCCTTGTAATATGGATTATCACACAGGCTGCATGAAATGCCTCCTGACAGTTAAACGGTTGCAATGCCAGGGGAATGTGTCCTGCTTTATTGGCATCCACTACCTTAAACATTATCCCAGGTTCCCTTTTTAGCATGCCCCATATTCCTCCAACCAGATCCACTGGAGCCCAGCCATGAGGAAGGGAATGCAATGATTATGTTTATAAGCTGCATTTTCTTGGTATTGTACCTTATCTCCTCTCATATAGTAAACAAACGTAATGCCCATTAGTGGACTTAATTGTCGTGCATTCTGTGATGTGACATGCAACAAAGCCAGGCTCACGGGCCGATGCACAAGCCCTTTCCTATCACATCTTTGATTTTTTTTTTTTTATTTGATTTCCCTTTGCTTATGCTCTTCATCTCAAATCGGTGCATTTGCGCACAAGGAGTGATCTGAATCTAAAGAGAGTCTCTCTCTACGTTGCCAGTTGGGTTAAAGCACTGACCCTGTCTGTTCTGAACGGTGCATGAGCGGAGTGCAACATCTGCAAGATTCATTTGCCTTCTCGTCTTGCTTTTGAAGCCTGAGAATGATTTCAATTCCACTGCTCTTTCTATATTTTGGTTTCTTTTCTTTTTGACTCCTAACTTACCTCCAGTCACGTGTCACTATAATATGGATATTGGTGCACTTTTGCACAGATGACCATGTCAGATTCCAGTGGAAACTGTGATGCATTTCAAACTACCCATTTACGTGCTGCAACAGTTCCGTATTGTTTTAAGATTCTTTCTGAATTGCACCTGGGGTTTGGATTTGAAAGCGCACCATATCATTTGTACTCAGAATGACAATGAGCAGATCCTTTGGCTTCAATTGAAATTAATGGCATAGAGAATGTGAAAGCTTCTCCTTTAAGTTTTTAAAGGTGTACTTTTCAGATACCACTGCTCTGCCATTGTAGAAATACCCTAAATATATGTATATATTCATATATACATGTATATTTTATATAAATTATATATAAATACTAGCCTGGTTAAAACCAGACCATTCTCAGTTGTAACTGAGTCTGGCAAAGCGTCATAGACAAATCATTTCCAGAGGGGCGTCACCAACGGACGTCGCGGATAGACCTAAAACCAATCAGAGCGATGAAGGAGATGACGTATGCAGAGCGGTGGAGAAACATCTCCGAGTGTTGTTCTTTGCTCGGTTTTTAACAAAAAGTACACGTTCCAAACGCTTAAAACAGACGCGATAGCTGATTCGAACGAGTGATGTTCGACGGCGGCATCCATCTTTGTAATGTAGGCTACAAAATCTGCTTCAAAATCCCAGCGCTGTCGTCATCGTGTAAAGCCCGCCCCAACGTTTCTGATTGGTGCCTCGATTTCGACGGATTGGAAATGGGCTTGAATGAGCTCTTTGCCAGACTAACTTTCAGAGCAAATCTAAATTTGCCGGAAGTTGTCTGGGTTTTCCCAGGCTATATAAATACATAAATGTGAGCATGCATTTACTCATCTCACTTGCACAAAAACAGATTCAGGATTCCTCATTGGTTAATAAAGTGAGATTAAATACATAAAGTATATTTGTGTATACTTTATGTATTTAATCTCACTTTATTAACCAATGTCTTTGCTGCTGACTTTTTTTTTTTTTGTTATTAAAAAACAAACAATTCCAGCCCTGGTAAGAAAAGGTAATGCAAAAGTAATGTGACATTATTTTCCATAAAGTAACAAAATAGTTACTTTTTTAGGCAGTAACGCAATATTGTAATGCATTACTTTTAAAAATAACTATCATTAAAAACTTTTACAACTTTTAAAAATATCATTAAAAAATAATAATACCCTTAAATAATAAGGGTTATTAAGGGTATTCTATGTATTATATACATTAATTTGCTATTACATAATATAAATGATTTTAACTTAAAATAAATTGCTTAAAATAAGCTTTGACTAAAACCAATAAAGTCATTATGGATTAATTAGCTTATCAATTGTATATGAGATTGTGAAGAACATTTACTGTATAGGTTTACTGTATGTACGTTCATGGATTACAGTGTAACTTAGCCTTCAGCTGTAGGTTTACAGTGCTGAACTGCTGTTCAATGATGGGTGGGAGTTTCCTTTTAAAAGATTTTATTGGAATGTGTTGTTGCCGGTCCTGCTGGTATGGGAAGGCGTTGTTCTGCGTGCTGGATTACAATAATATTTTAATTAAAGGAAAGCTCATTTTCTTTGGAGAGCAGCTGAGATGGATGAACACAAATGGTCCTTTTGGGACCTCTGCTTTACGTAGCTCTGGCTGTCGTTCAGGCCATTTGTGCTTCTTGTCTGTTTCTCTGCCCTGCTCTTTGCCCAAACTTCTCTTTCTGTTCCCGTCTTTGATTGTATCTCTCTGGCCATTTGTTTGTTCAGGTGTTCAGTGTGAAGTTCTGCTTGAGCGAGGGTTGACACTAATATAAAGCTTTCCTGAAGAACAAAAATATTTAGTTGATTCATGGTGTGGCTTTGTTCTTCTTCACCTGTGTCATAGGGTTTATTACTTAACAACAAAGGGAGAAGTCAAATCAGTATTAGATTTAGCAATTGTCTTTAATCCAAGAATTAGTTACATCATTTCCTTATATCACAACAACAGTCACATTTTCCCTTTCGTCTTTTCTTTTTTATTATGTTGAACAGCAAAACAGATCTATAATATTAATGGGGAAATTCTCATAACTGGCTGTGTTTTCTCTTCTGATAGACGTTAAAGCCCTTGAATTATTCTGCCCGTTTTGTTTAAAGGGACTTAAAAGTACCAAAGTTAAGGCTTGTACACCCTCAGGGCCTCAATCACAAAAACACACGGTTGTACTCAGTCTTAATGCACAACATGTGGTTGAAGCTGCAGTCCTTGTCCAGTTCGAAATCTTTATGTAAGAGAGAAAGTTGCCATCATAATCAGCGTTTCCATTGGCTGATGCACCAGCTTGTTGGAATCGACAGCAGCTTCTAGTTCCCTCTCGTGGTCAGAAATGCTCATAACAAGTCTTTGCACATATCCTCCTCAATTTACTTTCACATTTATGGCAGACGCTTTTATCCAAAGCAACTTGAGTTTACATTTTGCCAGTATTTGAGTGTTTCCAGGGAATCAAACCATATGCTACCAGTTGAGCTCCAGGAACACCTAACAGGACTCATTTTTTGTCAGGGGTTGTCATTGTTAACTAACACTAAAACTAGTAAAAATACAGTAAATAAAGCTGTGGAATATATATATATATTATATATATTCTATATATTTATATATATATTAATTTCTATATGTATAAGATGAAAAACTTAAATTAGAGATGTTGCTTTGGCAACTTACTTATAGAAATAAGTTGTAAGCTTAAGTACTAAAATGATTAAAAAAATTAAATGAAATAATGCTAAAAATTATCTAAATAGATATTTTAAAAATCGAATAAAAATTACAAAAGCACATAACAGAATTACTTAAACTTAAACTAAAACGAAAACTAAAATGAATACTAACAAATATGGATAAATTCTATAACATAAAACTAAAATTTCTATCTGTATTTCCACAGGGTGATAAAGGTGGAGAGAGGGTTCTTCAAAAGAAATGGACAACCTTTCTGAAAGCCCAGCTCCTGTGTTCCTTGCCTGACGATGGGTTCCCCTTCAACATCATCCAGGACATGTTTGTACTGACCCCCAGCAAAGAGGCCTGGAAGAGTACCGTGTTTTATGGAGTCTTCACCTCACAGTGGTAACGTATCTCCTGAAATTGCATTTAGAATACAGATAATACAGTGAATACCATTGTGGCTATGCTTGTGTTCCTCTTAAACCTTTGAGAAAAAGAATAAATTCAGCGTTCATTTCTGTTATTGAACCCTGCCTGGCACTCAACCATACTCCTTTTGCTGTACTTAGTGTGGGAGTTGTGGGTATTGATTGAGTGCATTAACATGGGGCACAAGAGACAGGACAGGCAGGAGATGTCAGCGAGACTCAGAATAGCCTCCCTCTTGTGTCCGCCTACGCACCTGTTATGTCTGAGGTTAAATAAGACGCTTTCGCATTTTGTGTGCGCTCTGATTTTTCGGCTCCTGTTTCTGTCTTTAAGGTGCGACTAAGTGAGGTTGTTATTTTACAGTGCGGTCATCGCTGTTTGATGAATATGCATATGTAGACTGATTGTAATGAATGTTGTGTTTGTGTGTACAGGTACAAAGGTGCTTCAGGAAGCTCAGCTGTATGTGCGTTTACCATGGACCAGGTTGAAGAGGCGTTCAATGGACGTTACCGGGAAGTAAATCGGGAGACGCAGCAGTGGTACACCTACAACCACCAAGTACCAGAACCCAGACCTGGAGCGGTACGTTTCGTGTTATGTTCAAAAACAACTCTATGGGACTTGAGGAGTGTTTAAAAAAAAAACAAAAAACACTGCGTCATTAAAAACGCAGTGCTTAAAAGGGAAAGTTCACCCAAAAATCTAATTTCTATCATCATTTACTCAGCCTGATGTCATTCCAAGTCTGTCTTCTGTGGAACATTTTGAGAAATGTCCATGCGTTTTTTGTTTGTTTGTTTTGCTTATACAATGGAAGTCAATGGTAACCAAAGCTGTTTGGTTACCAACATTCTTCAGAATATATTCCTTTATGTTCCACTGAAGAAAGAAAGTTATGCAGGTTTGGAATGACATGAAGGTGAGTAAATAATGACTGAAATATACATATTTGGGTGAACTATCCCTTTAAGAGAAGAAACACCAAAAAAAGATACTCGAAAAAGATCTCAACAAACTAGTTTGTTGGTGGACGACTAATTGACCAAACTGACCCATCTCTTCTAAACTATCTTGTAGCCTATATTAAAGTCGGCATGAAATGAAAATTGTGATTGTGATGTATATTCAAGTAAGATGTAAGATTTTCACATTTCATTCTTAGGCAGCATTACGCAGAGATTATTTGACCGTGAGTTCAGGTCGTCCGAGTTCAAGATCTTTGGGTCGCACTTTAGATTGAGGTCCAATTCTTACTATTAACTTACAATTAACTATGACTTTTGCCTCAATAAACTCCTAATTACTGCTTATTAATAGTTAGTAAGGTGGTTGTTAAGTTTAGGTTTTGGGTAGGTTTAAAGGATGTAGAATATGGTCATACAGAATAAGGCATTAATGTGTGCTTTATAAGTACTAATAAACAGCCAATATCCTAGTAATATGCATGCTAATAATAAGCAACTAGTTAATAGAGAGAATTGGACCCCAAACTAAAGTGTTACCGACCTTTTCAATCACACTTTCAATCTGACTTGACATTGGTGTTTGTGTTGAAAGTTACATTGATTTTGGCGTAATTAAGCTGCCACTCACCAAACATCACTGAGAAAAAGAGCGATTTAGATATTGTGCAGTGTTTCTGAAGCATCTTTTTCCATCTTCCTGCAGTGCATCACCAACGCGGCCCGTGCCCAAGGGATCTCGTCCTCTCTGCACATGCCTGATAAAGTGCTGAACTTTGTGAAGGACCACTTCCTCATGGATAGCGTGATTCGAAGCCAGCCTCTGCTCCTCAAACGAAACGTGCGCTACACGCAGCTTGCTGTGCACCGAGTACAGGCTCTTCACAAGACCTACGATGTGCTCTTCATCGGCACAGGTGAGGTCTTAGAACGCAGCATGTAAAGCTCAGAAATACACCATAGCAAATCTGATGTTATACTAATATTCCTGCATTAAAGGCTTTTTGATTGTTGCCCTAATCCCCATTAAGTTTTACTATAAAGGATTTTAAGTCCAGGATATCAAACCTTTATATCAAGCAGCATGACTTTATCTGTTGCTTTACACATTCATGCTGGTTCGTAACTACCGATTCAGTGCTTAAAGGGGTAGTTCACCCCAAAATGTACTCATTTTCTGTAAAACACAAAGAAAGATATATGAAATAAGCTGCGAGTATGATATTTGATACATCCGGCTTTTATGATAATCACAATAATGTCTTAGTAAGATGATATTTAAATGCTTGGTTTGTATGATCAAAGCTCTGTAGATTTAATTGTGGGGGAAAAAATGCAATGCAATTCAATTGTCATTGCGAGATGTAAAAATAATTGTCATATTGTCAAATCATATTTGATACTCACATTTGAAGTAAACCTTAGTTGCTTCAGTTCAGTAAGTGTTAATCTTGAAATACTACTAACAATATTAAATGTATTCTTAGGTATCCTTTATAAAAATCATGAAGGCTTCGACTCACATCACTTGTGTTTCGTTTCAGATGATGGCAGGATTCACAAAGCCATCAACGTTAATCACAAGATGTATATTATTGAAGAGCTGGTGATTTTCCCCGAGCCTCTTTCTGTACAACACATCGAACTGGATGATGAGAAGGTGCCTTAAACTCATTTACTTTCTGTGTACTTGTTATGCATGCTGAAGAACATTATGCATTAGTGAAATGACAGCGCGGCCGGAAAAAGGACCCTTCAACCGTAGAGATAGCGAGGCCTGGGAGGGAGATAATTGCGTCCCTGTTTTCTTCTCTGGGGAACTGTGTGAACAGATGGGAAACAAACAGTGTCTGCTCTGTCTACACACTACTCAGTCTATACTTCATATGTATATCTTACAACATATGAGCTTTTTTAAAAAGGCTTATTGCCTCTGTCTCCGCAATTAACATCTATTAGCATTTACAGTATGTTTTTCAAGCGTCTTTCTACACTGGATGTTTGATTGTCCTCTAGATAGAGTGTCCTAAGGAGTGTCCGTCCTGAGAAAGTGTCTCATTTCTGATGTGTTTGCACTTTCAACAGGGACTGTTGTTTGTGTCCAGCTATTCTGGGCTGGTTGAAATCCCTCTTGCCAACTGCTCCAACTACCAGAGCTGTGGAGAGTGTGTGCTGTCTAGAGATCCTTACTGTGGCTGGACAGGGAAGCAGTGTTCAAATATCAAACATGCTCCAACTAAGAGGTTAGCATATTTCCATGACTTGTACTAGCATCTATTGGACTTCAATTTGTATACTAACAAGTATTAAAATACAGTTTAAAACATAAATTATTTTCACAAAACACACACGTACATAAATTATTATGATCAATGTTGAAAACAGTTCTGCAAACCGTGATATGGTTTAGGATTCTTCGATGAATAAAAATTTCAAAAGAACACCATTTATGTGAAATAGAAATCTTTTATAACATTAGAAATCTCTTTACTGTTACTTTTGATCAATTTAAAAAAAATCTTACTGACTTTTTTTAGTTTACTGTTACTGTATGTATGAATTGAATTTTAATCTCTGCTCTTTTCTTCCTAGTCAATGGCAACAAGATGTAGATGATGCCAACACCGCCATGTGCAAAATGACAATGCCAAGCCCTCGTTCTGCAAGGCCGACTCCACCACGTGAGTTAAACCATGCTTAAAAACCCTTTCACACTGAGCATGACACGATAAAGCTAAGCGAATGGCGCTTTCACACTGAACGCAAAACGATTGATTGCCTTCAGCTAATTCACGCCGGCACGATAGGTGGCGCTGACCAAGAATACATTTCTCCTCATGTATGTATCTCGTAGGTTTTCCCATTTGGCTTTAACCTCGTCCGCTGCACGACATACAACAGTAAATTAATAACACTATTAAAACTCTGAGGTCTAAGGGTTTTTGGGGTCCTTGAGGTGTTCTGACATGCTCTGACATTTGTGCTTTTTCAGTTATTTATAAACATGTTAATGGCAAAGGTGTAAATACACTCGATATAGCACAAACTGGGCTACCGTAATTTCTGAGCAACAATTATGAAACATGTTTGTATTTTTGAGAGAATATTGCTTATGCATGGTTATTGAAAAAACTAAAACTTAAAGTGTCTGAAATAAGGCCACAAAACACATACTAAATATGTGTCCACAAGACTTTTGACTAATGAGTGTTGTTGCCTAGAATTTTTGCTTCAAAATGATCTGAAAATCATCCTGCCTAATCATTTACACAAACACATACACTGATTTAAAATTTATTAGAGACCTTTGGTTTGGAAAGGCAATATGCGTGGAGGCGTGTTCACACCTGAGAAGACAAAGGCCGGATAATGTGCCGCATAATGAGCTGCATATTAATTAGCCCTTTCACACAGGTGTGTCACAGGATCCCAAAGAATGCAAGGACAAAATAAATTATCTATATAGCCTATACTATTTTACAATTAGAAATTGTAACCAATTACAAATAGGTTACAATTACAACAACAATTACAATTTTAACAATATTTCAAGTGTATTTCTTTGTAAAAAGTATACATTTTATCATACGTATTAAAAAAGGTAAGGATTCATTAGTTTGAATATTGGAACAAACACTATAATAACATCTTAGTTGATAATTCAATATACCTACTTTATTTTTGACAAAACATCATACTATAGTATATTTAACTATGAGCAGAAATTGGTGAACAAAAGCGTACCTATTTAATGTGACAGTAGTCTTTTTTTACAGTCAAAACTTTATAATCTATCCAAAACTAATCACAAAATCGTGTCTAAACATTCATATTTAGTCTGTAATATATTGTGTATGATATATTAGTATATACATGTGAATTTGCAGCTTGTTGCTTATACAGACATTTTATTTCAACATATTTCAGTCTATTTTTACTCATCTTAGTAGGCTATAGCAATATAGTTTGTATGTGTTGTTCATGTAAACATAACGTTTACTAATGTAGGTGCGAGAGTGAATGAACAAGGCACAGACACGCGCTGTATAACTGTAGTAAACAAAGCGCGCACGCCTATGCCGTTCACTCATCATTTAGCCTACACACAGACACGCAATTCATATTTAAACAGTCTTTTTGCGGTTTACAGTCCGACAAATTCAATATCACGATTAGAACAAAGCACTAGAATAAATGACTTACTACATCAGCTGGATCCGTTGCTCCTCGAAATGAAACTACCAGCACTTCTGGTACATTTTCCAGGATTAGATAGTATTATTCCTCACAGCGAAAGGATACGCTGTGTCCACAGCTGTACAAGATACTTACTAAACACGATGTGTTTTATAATCCAGCTGGTGGGCGTTGGCATGTTCGAACGGCTTGTCTAAGATCATTTGCGTTTGAATAGCGCGCGCTCTCCGTGGGCGTGGCACATTAACGCGTAATTAGGTATAATGAGCTGGAAAGAAAAATACTGACATCTCTCTCTTTTCATACAGCTTACATAAGCTGAGAATATTTGTTTTTTTATATAAATTCATTCATTTAAAAGAAGAGAGTTCAAGCTTCATTGTGGAAAAACACTCGTGCCTGTATGACAAGTATTCGCGGAATTAAATTTAATCTTAGGACGCGTTTCAGAATGGACTTCACTGACAGAGAGAAGGCAGAACGCGCATCATGTTTGTTTTTCTTTATTTGGCGAAAAGCACAACACTTTGTTTTTATTGTGAGTATCCACAAAAAAAATAGACACTTATCAGGATCTAATGATGTACAACACTTAATATGTAAGATCAAAATCAACAGAGTATTTTGAGTTTCTTTTGCACTGATAAGAAAAAAGCGAGACTATCGCGCCGGTGCGATAGCCGACCTCAGAGGGTTAAGATCAATAAAGTTTGGGACTACACAGAAACCATCATCGAGTGCGTGTAATAACCTCCGACTGCGATCTAAAGTGGATTTTGATTTTAAAAAAATGGGCAGACGTGCAGTATTTGTAGTGTTTTATAATGAACTGAACGCAACACCTGCTTAGCATTTCTCATTCTTGTTATAAAAAAGACCCCGAGCCGCATGAAAAACACACAGAACATATATCGTCATAATCATATATTTATTTGGCTTCTCAGTTGTTTATGTGCGGAACTCAGAACGAGGAAATGAACTCAACGTCGCCATTCGGAAGGGCAGGAGTTATGATCACATAATATGATTGGAAGCTCTGGAGCGAATGAGCTCTCTGACACACTCTGTACGCTTTTCAAACTCTTCATATCGCATAATTCAGTGGAAAATGAATAGAAATGATAATCTGTATAAAGAACATGTAAGAATAAATCTGTTCCTAAACACCACTGATAACACTCAACATCCATTCATACTTTTCTTTGGTGTACAGGTTTTCAAAATAGCGCCATCACTCTCACACTTTTGTGCAACAGCAGCGGCTTGGGTAAGCTGAAATCTAATTGGACGGCTTGTTCGATCGCGGGGCGACGGGGAAATCACTGCGATTGATCAATGTGTAAATAGGTCCATTGTTTCTAGAATCTATTGTTTCGATTCTAGAGCATCATCGCGACATGCATCGCTTTATCACGCTCACTGTGAAAGGCCGTGTACAATATCTAAACAGTGTGAATCACAATTTGTAGAATTTATTTCCAACAAACCACAAAGTGCTATAGAGTGCATGAGGCTAAGGCAAGCTGTGACAGTTACAAAAGCACTGTGGCATGTGGCATGACCAAACGCATTTACATAGTGCCTCCGGCAAGATGCTCTGATAGACTGTAAGTGATTGAAGTGGTTGCGTGGTGGTTTGCTAATATGTCAGATTTATGTTTGATTTATTGGTAACTAATAAGACCATCTTACCCACAGGTGTTCCATCGTGTGATGTGATACAAATACCTGTCAACACATTTACGGTTCTACCCTGCAAGCTGCGATCCAACTTGGCTGAGAGGCGATGGGAGTACAGTCAAACCGCCGAGCGATTCGTCTACCCTAGTCCTGACGGCGGCCTGGTGGTTGTAGCCCAAGTGGACAGGGAGGAGATCTATGAATGTTGGTCTGAAGAAGGTGGCTACCAACAACTTCTGGCCAATTATTGCGTTAAAGCAGAGCACGAAAGCACCACCCTGACTGGACGATCCCGAACGCAGCTCGTGCCCCAAGGGGAGGCGATTATCCTGCCCGGGGAAACGTGGTCGCCGCAGAAAACCAAAACGTACTGGAATGAACTGATTGTTGTGTGTGCCTTACTGGTGTTCTCCCTGGTGGTCCTGTCGCTGTTTGTGGCATACAGGAACCGAGATAGGATGAAGTCCATGCTGAAGGAAGGCGAGTGCCCCAACATGCAACAGAAGAAACCGCGAATTCCAGGGAAGCACACGGAAAGCCTTCCATTAAACGGCAACAACATCCCGCCCTCTGTGTCTGACCACAAGGGCTACCAGACGCTCAATGATAACTACATCTGCAGCACTCCAACCCACGAATGCTCCTCACCCGAGAACAGCAAGAGCTTCTCGGAATCCGAAAAGAGACCGTTGAACTTAAAAGAGAGCCACGTGGAAATCTCGCCGACTTGCCCGCGGCCTCGAGTACGACTGGGCTCGGAAATCAAAGACTCGATTGTTTAAGTTGGTTTGGGATGACTGTTAAAAAAAAAATAGTGGCCTCTGAACTGAACAGCACCAAAGGAGGGACAGACTGAAAATGACTGGAAACGTACCATCACTGGGTTTTATTTTGCACTTTGTCTCCTCTCATTTTGTCTTGGTGATCTGTTCACATTTCTCAGTCACTGCCAAGTCTGTGAAGCACCCAGAGCCACGACGAGCGGGACGCAAGGCCTCGGGTACACTTTGGAAAAATAAGGTGGGCGTTGCGAGAGACGCCGATCCAGTCGTCCCGCCCCGGTCCTCCGTCCAAAAATGTCTGGTGGCATCTGTGTGAAAGCAATACGATGCCCTCAGGGTTCACTAACCTGTCATGCTCCCATCTCATCCCTCGGTCTGCTGCGTAGAGTTGGTCGTCCTGTGAACGAGAAGATTCAAACTTTAGTCTAGAATAGAGTCTCTGCTAAACATAGTGCCTGACGTGAGATGATTAGCTGACATTTCAACACAATGTAAGATGTAGTGGTGCATCAAAACAAAGCTTTGATGATATATGCAAAACCTTTGCACAGTATATCATCATGACCTCAGCAAAGAGCAGGCATACTATGCAAATCACATAAAGGAGAAGCATCGTGTAGAGAGCTAACAAAACAGGACACGGCTGTCCTAGTACAATAAGTGATGCCACGACCTCAGTATTCTACACCGCTTCTCAGAGGTACACATGTTAAATAAAGTATGCAAGTGAGATTGAGGCATATAAAGAGCCCACAATGGGGTTTCAATGTGTAGAGGACTCCAAAGAAGGCATGTTAGCAATACTAAGAGTACATCCCAAGGCACAAATTACATTCTGAAGATGCAGAAATATGATTATCTCTATGTTCTTTATACCAATCACAATCAGTTGCTTATTGATCAATGGAATTCAAAAATCATTTAAAGCAGAGGTTCTCAGCACCCATTGTCCACAACAAAATCTGAATGTCTGTGCTCAGTTGTTCACTATTATTTACTGATAAGGATTAAGCATTTAATAAATAATAATAATATTTCAAATCACACTTTTAAAATGAGGCTTTCTCATACATATATATAGAATTTTGGAATCCTGGTTCCACAAAAAGTTTTTTGGGGACTTATTTGATTGCTTATTCAGTCTTATTTGTAATCATTTTAAGTTATCTTGAAGCCCGTTTGGCCCCCTGGTTGAGAACCTCTGGTTTAAAGGGTATAGTTCACCCAAAAATGAAAATTCTGTCATCATTTACTCGCCTATCATTCTCCAAAGTTCTAGCTTTTTTGTTCTTTTTTTTTTTTGTCCTAACAATGAAAGTCAATGGTGTCCAATGTTGTTTTGGACCTCACTGACTTTCATTGTTTAGACAAAAAAAGCTCTCCAAATTATCTCTATTTGTGCTCGGCATAAGAAAGTCATAGAGGTTTGGAAGAACATGAGCGTGAGTAAATGAAAGCAGAATTTTCTACATAAATATTTCTTGAGTTAGTGCATAATAGTCAATAGAAGTGACCAAACGTCTCTTGAGATTGTTTCCTGATCCAGTTTTTTTTTGTTTTGTGCCAAAAGATTTTAGATTCTCTCATTTCACATCTCTCAGAAGCCCAAGTGGTCTACGGATCTGTCAAGAGCTGTTCTCTTGACTCAAAAGTGTACTTCTCTCAGATTAAAGACATTTATATTGCCATGTTGTAAATTTGAATGACGAATTTGCATTCGGACGGAATGAAAACGACTTTACATGCCAATTGTACGCTACGTTATGAGACCTATGCTCCTGAAGAGTGTAAAGTGACCAGCAGATTTTTTTTTTTTCATGAAAAAGTGCCATGTTCACTATAACACCTTAAGTCAAAGCAGGCTAACAGATGTTTTTGGGTGGGAGCAATGACATATAGGTATATGTAACTACGTTATAAATCGTCAGCTGCCAAGTGACATACTGGTTCTATTTCAAACACTACATTACTTGGTTACTGCAAAGCATTGGGGATGGGGATTATAACTTGCGCGCAAATGTAAGTTAGTATAGCATAAACATAAGGATCCATGTAAAAATGTATAGTTAAGAATACACAGACACAAATAATAACACTAATTTTTAAGAAACATCTATTTCCATTATCAAAATTTCCAGGAAAATTCCCAAAGACAAGCATTGTATATTGCACCACCCAAGTGTGTGATGTTTCATTGCCATTGATCTTTAAAGATCACACAGACATTTGTATTGTGAATGTAGTTATGTATTGATTGAAAGTGTTCCAAAATTCTTCTTTCAATAGAAACATTGTGTCTTATTTAAATTTATGCTGAATGTTTGAAAGCGGGACACTTACTTTTACATGATATTGACGGACAATGACTTTGATCACAAAGTTGTACAATTGTATTTGAAAGGGAAGGTTATGAACGACATTTAATGTTTTTACATTCTCCTTTTTATTTTATTTTTACCAGAATGCATTACAATTCTTCTTTTTTTTTCTATTGTATTTGCACAGAATGTGGCAATGGTTGTAATGAAAGTGTCTTGGGATGATTGTTCTCCTGACATTGCTGTAGCAAGTACCAACTGAATGGTTTTGTTAAAGCCTCTGAGCTAGATTTCGTGACTTAAAGGGTTTGCGGGAAAGCAAATGTAATATTGTAGCCATTTTTGTGACTAAAACACGTGAACAAAGAACAAACCTCACATGCATGTCTGCTCTGGTGGACTACACAGTAGAATTACCTAAAGTCGAAAACCACTGTATATCTATTGGTCTCCTGTGCAACAGTCCACTGCAAGGGTATGTCTCCACTGTGCTTATTAATATCTACAGAGCTCCCCTAATATATAAATATATACATATATCAATCACACAAACACAAAACACTTACTGAACTTATTTCAAGCACAGAAAAAGAAAAAAACATGTATTTGTAATAATAATATAACTATTTTACATATACTCAGACCTCTGTTTAAAAATCACTTTCAAAATATCATGCAAAAATCATTTAAACTAAGCAGATTTGCTTCTGTTTTTCAGTACATCATCAGATTATTATCACTAGCGTGCCGTTTTACGGAGTAGACAATGTGAAACCTTCACTGTACATCAGCTGCTACCTACAAGCGGTAGATTTAGTTACGTATATAGATAGTCGTATAGTCACATATTTCAGTGCTGAACTGACTCGGACATAAGAGTTACTGGACTAGTCTGTTACACTCTTAAATGCTCAGATAAATTCTTTATAATGGCGCACCAAGATGCTCTGATCTATTGTAAGTTAATGTCTTGTAAACTTTAATGTAAAGGTGTATTTGTACATTTTGCTGCCAATGTAAAGGAAAAAAACCTGTTGTGAAATGTATTTTTTGTATTATACATCACTACTGTTTTGTTGTTTTTATTATATTGTACATAAAAGCACTTTAATTTTAATTTTTTAAATAAAAGAAATAAACCCACTGATTTGTACTGATTCAACATTTTTTCGGGTCAATTACAGTTTTGAAACTTGCAAGCTAAAGTTTTGAGTCAAGTGGCATCAAATTATATATATGATTAGTGAAAAGATATAGGCCTACTGTACTATCTCACAAACACCTACCACTAACGGTCAGCTTATACATTTTATGGACACTAGGTTTCGTAGGCTCTCTTTTATGAAAATATCTTTACAAATAGGCTACAGTACCGGTCAAAAGTTTGGAAACATTACTATTTTTTATGTTTTCAAAGAAGTCTTTTATGCTCATCAAGTCTGCAGTTGTTTGACCAAAAATACAGAAAAAACAGTAATATTGTGAAATATTACTAACATTTTAAATAATGGTTTTCTATTTTAACATGCTTTTAAAATATAATTTATTTCTGTGATGCAAATCTGAATTTTCAGCATCATTACTCCAGTCCATGATGTCACATGATCCTTCAGAAATCATTCTAATATGCTGATTTATTATCAATGTGTTAAACAGTTTTGCTGCTTAATGTTTTTTTGTTTTTTTTACAACCTGTGATTCTTTTCTCGGGATCCTTTGATGAATAAAAAGTAAAAAAAAAAAAGAACAACATTTATTTAAAATAGAAATCTTTTGTAACAATATACACTACAGTTCAAAAGTTTAGGGTCAGATTTTTTTTTTTTAAAGAAATTAATACTTTTATTCAGCAAGGATGTGCTAAATTGATAAAAAGTGATAGTAAAGATTTATATTGTTAGAAAATATTTTAATTTGGAATAAATGCTGTTCTTTTTAACTTGTTATTCATCAATGAGTCCTAAAAAAAACTATAACCGGTTCCAAAAAAATATTAAGCAACACAACTGTTTCCAACATTGAAGTGACACTGAAGACTGGAGTAATGGCTGATGAAAATTCAGCTTTGCATCACGGAAATAAATTATATTTATAGCATATTAAAATAGAAACTATTATTTTAAATTGTAATAATATTTCACAATATTACATTTTTTACCTGTATTTTTTATCCAATAAATGCAGGCTTGATGATGAGAATAACAGACTTCTTTCAAAAACATAAAAAATAGTAATGTTTCCAAACTTTTGACTGGTACTGTCGCCTACATAAATCTCACTTTTCAAAGGGGTTTGAGCCAAGTGCTCACGAGCGCTCTAACATTTGACCGTAATAATGCTGCCATCGTGTGGCATGTCGGTATATAAACGACTCATCATTGAATATAGCCGTAGGCTAATCGTTGTGGTCATCATCACTAAGTTTCTTCCAGGTTAAATAAAGTAACAAACAATAGCTGACATAGTTACAACAACACGATACTCATATCCAGTTATGTAAATAATTAAGTTCCTCTGGGTTTATCCGTGTGTGTGTTATTTGACGCAGGCTAAAAGTTAACTATGACAGAAGAATCCATGTAAACACTTGAGTTAGTTTAAGGTGCGGTGCCCTGTTTGCAGAATGACACAGCCAGAGAGACAATGAAAAATAATACAATTTCATAGGCAACCTTTTTATTTAGGCTACTTTTTGATTTATTTAACCTAGGGCTACTCTTTAATCAGTTTGTAATTCAGAGAAAATGTCAATGAAATGTGTGAAATACGAGTGTCGCTATGTGTCGTGGTCATTACCAAACAAAGGAAGGCAAATGTCCTTCAGTAGATAAAGAACAGTCCACACCAAAGGGAAATAAAGTAGCGCCCTCGACAGTGTGAACCCACCGCGCGCACTGGCGTCTGGCGCGCGACGGAACTACGTCAACATGATGTTCATGTTCATGCTCTGTTCATTTTCATTTTGGTGATGACTTTTGCTCATTTATTTTAGATCATTTTATTGTAGTCGTTACTAAATTTAATAGCAATATAAGCTAAATGTATATTAGAAAAATAATTAGCCATCGTGGCGCAGTAAAATCCGGCAGTGGGCGTATAATTACAGGCAAAGACTATTAAAAAAATCCATCAAATTTATAGAAGATCAGTATTTGTCTCTGTTTTTTAACTATTATTTTCTGTTAATTATTTTCTTATTTATAATTAGCCTATGTAAAAAAGAAAAAGAAAAAAAAGATAAATTATGACAAAATATGTTTTGCATTGCTTTAATTCAACTTTTTAATATATATATATAGTTCAAGAATCAACTCGTTTTTTTAAGTCAGTTTAATGTAACTTTTTACATATAATATATAGGCTAATATATATGTATTCTTCTTTGGTTAATAAAAAGCATGAAATAACATCACAAATATGGTTTAGGGTTCTCCCAGGCTGGTCTTTTTGCTGGTTTTACTTACTAGCTGGCCAGACTGAGAGACCAATGTAAATATGGGCTGGTTCTCAGATTGTTGTGCACTTTTACAGCACGCCTACCTCCACGGGTATCCAATGACACACTTACTCGAGTTTAACTTGTTACACGCGAGATAATGAGCGATCATCCAATCACGCATGCCTTCATCTATAACCTGGCTGTCAGCGCGAGGTGTCCGCGCACCTGTTGGTGATGTACAGTAGGCTGCATGTGAACGCTCATTCCTCTTCACACTTTCGTCGTTTTATCACTTTCACATAGGTTATTTGGAGCGTTGTACACGGGTGTGTTTTAAATAAGCGTTTGCTTGTCCTCCTCAAGTGAAAAGATGAACCAAACTGACCTTCGGAGACTTTTCGCAGCATGTGATGGGAATAAGTCAGGAAGAGTCGAATACGAGGACTTCACTAATGTTTGCCGAGAGCTTAATGTCCCTGCGGACGAGATCAGGACTTTGTTCAACAAGTTCGACCTGGATGGAGACGGATACATTAATTTCGACGACTTTTCGTCAAGCTTTCACGAAGTTTCCGAAGCCCTCAATCTTGCTTTGTTGGGAAACAGTTTGCAAAGTCAGAGAAGCGCTTGGGATGAGTTTGAAAACGGATTAGACGGAGATGTTGCCTTTTATTTAGGAAGGTAGGCTTGTTGACTTGTGAAGTTCAGATTCATTTAAGCTTGTGCTTGCGTCATTAACATAAAAGGATGCACGAGACAATACAGGCTAATTTGCCTACGTTTTAAATTTTTTTTTTTTTTTTTTTTTTTTTTAGTTTAAACTAGTGCGCTTTCTAGTTTAAGATGGCCCAAGTTCTTAAAATTATTGTGTATGTTTGTGTGGACTTGTATACAACTATATTTGTGAGTGCCTCTTTGAGTTTTATAGACCATCGGAACGAGGACAAAGAGAGTAAAGTGAAGACTTTTTTGGCTGGTCCTCACTTTCTGAGAGCTCTTTAAAGGCTTGTTTTAGGGTCAAGACTTGGTTTTAGGGATAAGGTTATAATTGGGTTTAGGGTGGTTCAGTTTAGGCACTTATTTGTGATGGTTAGGGATGAATGTCCTCACAAAGATAATGTAACAAAGTGTGTGTGTGCACGCGCACGTGCATGTTTTTGGATCAGATGTGTGCCCAGAAGTTAGTTAAATCTGACAAGCTTTTTTTTTTTTTTGACTCTCATTTGAGAAAAAAAGAAAAAAGTATGCTATAAGGTTTTTTTGGTTATAGCCAATGGTGGAAATGGCCAAGATATATTTTATATTTTCGACCATAGATGCAGAAAATCCTACTATTTATGTATGCAATTTGCATAGCGTTTGTAGGCTATTACGTGGATAAAAGATGGAAATCCTCTGCGTTTTTAACTGGGACGACTTTTTTTTTTTTTTTTTTTTCACTCCCTGGACCCAGTTCCTCCATTTATATCTAGCTGTATATAAAAACAATAGTCTGTGGTTTTTTTATCTGCCCATTTAGAAAAGTAAACTTGTGTATACACAGACGATTTTTAAAGTTTTTCATCTGCGTTTAACTATTTTGTATTTTTTTTTTTTTTTTTTTTTTTTTTTTTTTGCCAATGCCTGTCTTGACAACTGGCTTTATCCATCCATATAAGATGCGCTCATTCAGTTCTTGTTTTATTGCTGTTCCCACTTTTTTTTTCTTGTCTGCAGGCAGTGTGATGCAGTGAGTGAGTTGTATGAACAAATCCACTCCACATCAGATGAGCTGTTACTGCAGCAATATGAGGATGTCATCAAAGCCTTTGTGTCCGAGAGCAAAGAACACAGGATGGAGAGTGAACAACTCGAGACAAGTCTTCGAAGGTGAGCAGAGGAGCATTTCCAGGAGACAGCCGGGATGCTGTGCTGATTCAAAAACCGGTTTTACAACAGCTGGTTTGGCCCTTTCAAATTGTCATTGCCAAGGCTGATGAGATATTATGAAAGACGATAGTAGTTGTGCCTCGATATAATTTCATGTCCCTTTAGATGTTTGAAAGAATTTTTCTTTAGCATTATGTTTGTTATTTGAAACTTGTCATTCTGTTGCCCCTTGGAAGTTTTCTGGAGCTTTCTAGTGGGATTAAGACTATCACAGAATTTAGTGCACAGTTGTAGTAAGTACAAGAATATTGTGCTGTGCCATGTCAGATAGATTAATGAATCACTAATATTATTGTGAACTTCCTATCTACTTCATCATATGGTGGACCGAAACACTGGCCTTTTTTTTTTTTTTTTTGGCCAGGAAGTGTTTTGTTTTTTGCTTCTGTAAGCATTTAATGGATTCAGGTTCTAAAGCTTATTATTAAAATGAAGAAAAGCTCATCCATTCTTGAGGAAATTGAAAATTAGTGCAGAGTTACTAAGCTTGTCCTTGTATTTCTCAAGAATTTCTATGTATGTGTTGTACTGTAGGTGTGGACAGTTTGAGTGCTGTTTTCTCAGTGAAACACAGCCTAATGCTAAACACACAGTAAAAGGCCTGGACTGTTTGTTTCACCTCTGGTCCACCTTACACAGTTGCAGCTTGTTTTCTCAAGAGTCCTACCTTCATTCCTCCCTTCCCTTTCGTTAGACGTTTGCTCAACTGCACCCATTTTATGATTATAAGCTGGTGTAGCTTAAAGGAGTAATTCATCTCTCCAGTAGTAGCTCCTCAGGGGAACGTTTCTTTTGAGACCTGGATGCCGGTGCTCTTGGTCTTAAGAAACCCTTTAATGCATCCAAGACCGGTTGTTTCAAACTGCTTCCTGGAGACTTTAAAGTTGCTATTTGGTTCTAAAATTTTCAGGCTATGCCTCTTGCTTTTTTGATGTCAACAGGACAGAGGAACTGACCAGCTGTCAGTTAGAAGAGATGGAGGAGGACGTGCAGCAGCAACTGGCCCGCACAGAAGAAAGGGTCAGAGAAGAGGTGAGAAGTCAGACTTTTTTTTTTATTATTTTTATTATGAATTGGCACATTTATGTACAGCCAGCATTTTTCAAAAAAGGTGTCAGCCACTGCCAGCATTTGATCATTTTCTAAATTTTATGGCCCCCAGAATATTTTGTTGTATGAATATCTAAATATGCATCTATCAAAAGAAACACACAACAAAAAAAAAAAAAACTTAATGCATTTTTTCTATCAACACTTGAATGTACTGTAAGTTTCATAAAAAGCTGAGAATTTCACTTGTCAAGACCATGTCTGGATGGGATTCAGAACGATGATCAAAAGATGGCGTAGATCGAGTCAATCAACATAGCTCGTCCTCCTGGGTCGACATTTCATTCAGTAACATTAGGCAGTTTTGATTTATGTGGTTTGTTGATCGCCGCATTTTTACATAATTATGTATATCTGCTATCGCTTGTTTCTACGTCGTTGTTTTGATCAGGAGATTCAGTACTCATTCAGAAGATTCATAATGCCGCCCCCTACCGTATAACAGTGAAAACACAGAAAGCTGGAAATTTCCGTCAATGGCAGGGAAAAGTTAACAATGTAACATCTTACACATGCAGATTAAAGCAAAAGTAGGTCATGCTTTTCTGTATTCTTAATGATGTTCGTTAAGAGTTACTAACCATGGTTCATACATGTAAATGTTTGTTCTGTCTTGCTGAGTAGAAAAGAGGGATTTCGGGTTCAGCTTCTTGTTCAGTGGTTCACCTTTATTCTTGTAGCCCAGTGGGTTTTTTAACAGGAAGGCCAGCCTGACTCTGTGCACAAAGGCTTCTCTATGAGAGCTTGTAAATGCCTCTTTATTAGGTCTGTGCATAAAAGGAAAACACTCTTCTTGGGTTTCATGCATACAGGAGCAGAAGAAATTGGATGAATCCATTGCTATGCTCCAAATCAAGCATGAGAATGAGCTGGCAGACCTGCAAACAACAATAGAGAGGCTCACAAAGGTGAGAAAATCTGGGATTCTCATTTGAATGCATGTGGGTTTGTCTATTTTGTGTAACTTTCATTGTTTCTTACATTCTCTAATTTTACCAGTATCAAGAGGAGTCAAAATTAAACAGCCCCAGAGAAGATGCCATCAAATTGAGAGCACAGATTAAAGCTCTTATGCAGGTATGAATCAGATTCCTCTCCCTGCTACCACATGCAGTGCCCTTCAAAAATGTTTGAACCCTAGGGAGAGTAAGGTAAAGTCTGCCATTTTTTTTTTATTTTTATTTAAAATGATAGTTCACCCAAAAATATAAATTCTCACCATCACTCTATTCTGAAACTGTATGACTGTCTTTTGTGGATAAAAAAATATTGAGAAATTTCCTTTTTTCTTGTTTCTTCATTAAAAATAAGTTCCCAACATTCTTCATATCTTTTTTTTTTTTTGAAAACTTGAGACGTCTTGAGGTGAACCATCACATAAGGCCATATAAATAGAATATGGGAATGATTTACGCGTCAAATAAAAATAACAAAACAAGGGTCCTTTTTAAATGCCGTATGTGATCAAATGTCAAATTATGAACCATTTTGTTAGAGGCACCACAGCTTATCCACTGACACATTTTAGCCCAATATGTCTGAATTTGGTGGGGCAGTTTACTCTTTATTCTGTATTTGCACCCTAAATACCAAATTGATACATTTATGACCTCTACAGCTTTCATTTGTTTCTCTGCAGGAGAATGAGGAGCTGAGGAGTTCTCTTATGAAAGCCAAGATGAAAGTCTCAGTTCTCCAGGTTGAGTTGGACGGATTGAAGAATGCCTTCACTGACCAGAAACTCCAACACGAGAGGTGAGTATACTGATGCTTCAAACTGAGTGTGTGTAAAGATATGATTGCCATTCAGCCTGCATAAATGTGAATTTTAATTTTTCTTTTCCTTCTCAGAGAAAGTGATGACCTTAAGAAGATGGTGATGGAGTATCAGTCTTATTCCAGCCATATTGAAATCCTCCAGTAAGTCAATTCAGTTGTCCTCTACAATATTTTAATTCATTAGACTATTACAATGAAGAAATGGATTTTTTGCTTGCTTTGATATGAAGGGTTTGACTTTTGCCCCTCCACATTAGGGAAGTGAACAAAACGTTGTATGACAGCAATGATGGGTTACGCTCTGCTCTGAGCCAGGATAACTCCTCTACAAAAAGACGGGTAGCTATATAATTAGTTTTTTTTTTTTTTTTTGAGTTGGTACAGCATTCGTTTTAACCATGGTCAAATATTTGGATTTCCATCATAAAGGATATCAGCATTGTTTCTGGAATGCATTTTAATGTACACAATAACTCTCCTCATTAAAATGTTTGCTCTTCTGTAGCTCTCACCAAAAAATGAAATTCCTCCTAGGAAGATGAAACCACTTCGACAGAGTACAATGAATCAGAGCGGGTAATTATGCCCTCTATTGCTCGGTATAATATGTTTCTGTCAAGGTGCAACTGCAATACAGAGTAAACATTCAAGATTCTTTGTTTAGGCCTGTGTTTATATTATACTATATTAATTTTATTATAATTTTTTCCTATGGCGGACTAGATGTCTATTTAACTTGAATTTGTTTTTTTACAGTTTTACTAATGAAGAGGATACTATGTCCTTGGTCAAGTGCTGGGCTGATAAATATTTGGACAGTGGCGTTTCCCTTCAGACGGACCCTGAGCCGATGTCAGCCAGCGATTATGACAGTGACGACAGCCATAATTCAGTGGAGACAGTGCATCATAGTTACTCTTCTCTTCCATCTGAACTGGAGGCAAGTCTTCAGCTTTCACTAGTTTTCACATTCTATGGGTTGTGTATCTGTATAATTCCTTTCTAGATAAATAACTAATATTTTTGTAGGTGTCGGAACTGAAGTCTGATGCTTTGGAACCTGTACCTCGTAGCAGAGTTGGCTCAATATCATCCTCACTTCGGCGACGCTTATCTGCTTTTCCTGTCAAGGTAGTTCTTGCTTACTCCCTAGTTTTTAAACCTCTTTGAAGTAGACAATGTTTTTATTTAGTAAGCTTACTTAAGGATTTGATTAGTAAGATTTTACCAGAAAGTTTTAGAATCATTTGTAAATGTAATACATCTTGTGTAATCTTAAAACTGCGGTTTAAAAAAAAAAAAAAAAAGTATTTGTGCATCTCTTGTGTAACTCGGCCCTTGCCATGAAAATAGCCTCAGCTGCTGACATGACATTCAGCTCTATTACATAGTTTTGCTGAAAACTATAAAGGCCCAAATTGTTTTGTAAAATTATGGGCCGGTTAGCTAGTAACTAGTCCAAGGACCATTTTTAGTAGCATTTGGATCCTGTTTATAATGATCAAATGCTGTGTAATATGTTCAGGGATCTGGGGGCCTCAAGATCGCATAAAACAAATTGTTTTTCTCTCTCTTTTGAAGAACTTGAGAAACTTTGATATGATAAATGAAATTTGGATATGATATTTGATTTCAATACCTAGCATGAATTTACAATAATACTTGTAACTCCATGAGCGTTTGTATACATCCTATGCGTATTCATTTTTGTAGCTATGGCAAGCTGTAAGATATTTTATTGGCTATAAAATGGTTGATTTAATCGTTAATCTTATCTAGTAAATGACGGCACTATAAACCTGGTAAAAAGTAAAAGAGGTTGAGAAGCACTGTGATGGACTTTGTACATTTTGTTCTCTATAGCATACTGAAGAAGACTTGCTTGACACAGATCTTGCTCCAGTGTATCGTCTGGTTTTGGCTGGGGATGCTGGGTCAGGAAAATCCAGCTTTTTACTACGGTTGAGTCTTAACGAATTCAGAGGAGATATGCAAACCACTCTTGGTGAGAACATGCAACCACTATTTTTGAATTAGCTTTAATGTTACCTTATGTATACATTATGATGATAGAATCCAAATAGCTCAAAATTCGTTCTTGCAGGTGTTGATTTTCAAATCAAGAAGATGCTTGTAGATGGAGAGAAAACAAACCTTCAGATCTGGGACACTGCTGGACAGGAAAGGTATAGTATATGACCAATTTAAGAACCAACTACTACATGCATAGTTAAAATTATGATTTAAGTTACATATGAATTACGGTGCACAGATACTAAATTTGTCTGCTGGTCCTCCCTATACGCAATGTATGCAAGTTGTGTAAAGCCCTGAACAACAGGGTTCCCGTGGATCCTTAAAGTCTTAAATTAGATTTTTAAAATATAAGGCTATAAAAAGTCTTAAAGTCTTATTTTTACTTATGAAAGGTCTTAAATTTTAGATGACACTTCGACTTAGACATATCTAAATGTTTTCCAAATTAAAACTATCTAATTAGCGTAGTATTATTATTTTTTTTATTCTATCTTTGTGGATTTGCTTGTTCACGTGACAATTCGCATCACATTCGCGGCAGAATAACGTCTGTCTCCTGCACGCGAGAGAGGAGAGAAGAAAGTTGGCAAATGTCAGTTCAGTCGTAAGTTCATTCTTTGTGTCCTTAGGGGTGTGCGATGTGTATTGTCTATAATGATATTGTAATCATTGTTTTAACGATGGATGAGGCACTGTGAGCTGACATCGCATTTGTATCTCGTGCTTTCACTGCGTGATGTGTCAGTGCAGTTGTAGGCCTATGTCCCCAAATTAGTTTTTGTCTTATATTTATATCAAATTCTGTTCTTATATTAGAATATCACATCAGTAAGAGTCGTTTTCCCGTGCACAAGTGTGATATATTTGTTATACAATAGTTAAATTAAAAATAAACTAACATTCATTGTTACATTTTAGACACCATATTGTCAATATTGTTTGTTTTCCCTTTATTTCGCCGACTAGAATTTCCAAATGAAACCGTAGCAGAGTCTCAATGCAACAGACAGCGATGATTTCTTGACTGAAATGAAATCCACGTTTTGAATGAGTCATTTTAACGATTCAATGAACAATCACTTGTTTCTTTCCCGAATGAATCAGCCGTTTGAACAAATCGGTTGAATGAATGAATCCCTCAACTCGCTTACGGTATTAAAGGGGTCATGACATGGTGTTTTATTATGTTCCCTTATGTGCAATTATAGTATTACTATAGTTTTTTGTACAAAAATGAAAAAAAAAATGTAGTGATTTATGACCTTTTCCCACCCTGTTTCTCCCCCTCTGATTCAAACAGTCTGTTTTGGAGGTGTTTCCCCTTTAAGAGTTCAGTGTTAACGCCCATTGTTATGATTGTCTAACGTCAGTGCTGCTTATGCATAAATTATTAACGTTAATCATTTTGTATCACATGTAGGGTAGGCTACACAATTCTCCCCCACGTGAAACTTCGGTCTTCTGATCTTTTACCATCGTGTCAATACTCAATTGATTTTGATTCATATGCGCGAGGGAGAGCAAGACAATTTGAAGGCGCGCGCGGCCGTGGCTCTCTCTCTCTCTCGTCGTTCCTTCAGTAACATGAGCCCTGTCACACTCATCTACATCACTCACCGAGCAAATAAGGCTTTGGCGGGCTGCATATGCTGCAAATAAACTCCATCCAACTGCTTTCCCTGACTTCTGGATCGTTCGGCAGCATTCAAACATGTTGTGTGTCCACAGCAGGAACAGCACATCTGCGTGGCGTAAACAGACGCCCTCGCTGCACGTCAACGCATGCGATGATTTCAAATGAGGCGTAGTTGTCTTACGCTGGAGGCGGTCATATGCAAACGACTGGTACGTCACTTCGTACCGTGACGTCACTAAGTTCAAAGGATCTAGAACGAGCTGTATTTAGAGCTTGATTAAATAAATGGTTCGTTTATAATGGGGAGGACGTCTTAAGCTATGAAACTTGCAGGAGGTTTTAATGGTACAAAGACCTCTTAAATACCAAAAGATCAAGGCAAATTTGGTTTCTCATGTCATGACCCCTTTAAGACAGTGACTTTCTGCCGCCTACGGGTGGTTTTAGTTTCATATTTAAAGTACCCTTTAATTAAAACGTTAAAATTAGAAATAATTTCATATTTAAATATTGATTTAAAAAAACTATCTCATAGCTTTATTTATGTAATTGTAAATATTAATGCCACTTCTGATGCCGCTTCTGTGTCACCTCTGCACTGCAAAGATGGATTTTGATTGATTTAATTTGACTGGTAACGGTGGTACTGTATAATTATTGTGTAATTAAGTATTATTGTATAAATAAGTATAATTACTGTACAATTTAATTTGAATGTTAGTAGGCTATTTGACATAAAAGGTGATGCATAACTCTAAGTTTAGAAAAAATGTCCATATATAGGTGAAAATGCCCCTGGAAATCAATTTAAGGTGGCAAATATTGCACATTAATTAATCATTTCTGTCACCACTGTGAACTGACCACTGCATAGAATATGAAAAATATGAATATCTTCGTGAGTCTGCTGTCAACAACAGGCCTAAACCAGCCAATGCACCAGCACAAAAACACAATCAGTAAAATATCATCTTAATTATCAACAAAATGTTTAAAATATCGAGATATATTTTTGTCAATATTGCACACCCCTAATGTACGGTATTAATTTTGATTTCTTCAGGTCTTAAAAAGGTCTTAAAAAGCCTTAAATTTGACTTTGACTGAAAAGTGTGCAGGAACCCTGAACAACCAGGGGGGCCCTTGCTCTGAAAGATGACTTGATGACTAGGGATGCTATTAATAGAAATTGTTTCTGTTTTGATTTTGGCTTCCAATGATATGAAAACATGATGCCGCATTCCAATCTTTTCCTGTAAAGCCGTGCACTGCCACCCATGCGTAACATTCAAATCAGTCAAATCATATCATGTAACATGACTGTCCTAAATAATATACAGTCTCTGGCAAGACTGTACAAAAACCTGTTGAGCTTCTATTGTTTTCACTTCGACAGCCCTAAATTCAACGAGAGTTTTTTTTCCTCAAGGTTTTAACTGATTTTGCACTTTATATTTGGCAAATAATTTATCATGGTTTCCTCATATATTTCTGAAGGATCATGTGACACTGAAGTCTGGAGTAATGATGCTGAAAATCAAGCTTTGCATCACAGGAATAAATGCATTTATTCATTAATATTAAAATGAAAAACATTTAAAATTGTTATAATTCACACTATGGTTTCTGTATGCTAGTTTATGCTAAAACATGGTCAACTGGGTTAGTGTTTTGAGCTGTGCCGCTATCATTTTATTGCATTCTAAGTGAGTTTTACATGGTTAAGCGAAGACTGTCCCTTCAGTCCTGTTTAACAAATACTAATAAATGTGGCATGTTGCCACAGAAAATAAATTAAACCTGTTTCCCGTTCGTTTATACATGTGATTCACAGTAAATAATGGAACATTGGCGGACATGCAGGCCTAGGTTTTACATGTGAAGCTTGTTGGATTCTTTTCTTTCCCCCAGATTCATAGATGAGATTTAAGTCTACTTTCAGACTAAAATGCATGTTTGAGCTGTTTTAACTGAAAGTAACTTGCACTGACATATCTTAAAATATATCAATGGCGTTGTTTTGTCAAGATGAACACCAGTAATGTTTTTTTTTTTCTTCTAAGGCATGTTTTTAAAAGCTACTTAAATGCCCTAATTGAACTAAGGCCTACTCCTGGTTTAATCTAAGCCTTGTCTGTGAAACCAAGCCTTTGTTACTTGATCTGTAGCATAAATGTATATGTTTGAAGACTTTATTTTACTTCAAATCTGAACGTCCCATTACCCTCTACAACTAGAAATTCCTTTAAGCCTTTGAAAACTTAGCAGGCAGCAACAACAAATCATTGTCTAATGAACCATATGCTGAAGATAAAGTACAGTTCAAATGTTTGGGGTCAGCAGGAATTTAATGTTTTTGATAAAAAAAAAAAAAAGAGACTTTTGCTCACCAAGGCTGGATTTATTTGATTGATGTTGTGAAATTACTATTTTATTTTTATTATAATACATTTTAAAATGTAATTTATTCCATTGAAGCAATGGATGATGAATTCAGCTTTGCCAACAGTGTCAGTTTTGCTGCTTAATATTTTTGTGGAAACTTTTAAATGCATCTTAATAAATGAATCCTGCTGAATAAAAGTATTGGAATAAAAATATTGAAAGTTCTTACTGACCCCCAAACTTTTGAGCTGTAGTGCATGTAGACAATACTTCACTGGTTAAGCACATAAATTTTTTTTAAAAAGTTGTTACTTTTCTACAGGTTCCGCAGCATTGCTAGGTCATATTTCCGCAAAGCACACGGAGTGCTACTGCTGTACGATGTCACGTCTGAGACCAGCTTTCTGAATGTTCGTGAATGGGTGGAACAGATTCAGGTACGGTGACAAATTTGAATGACCTTTACATTTCCTTTGTAATATTTGTAGTCTGAATCCGGTCAATTTTCCCTCACAGGAGTCAACCGATAAGGACATCCCAATGTGTGTAATAGGGAACAAGGTGGATTTGAGGGCAGAGAGGCCAGAGGGAAGCTGTGTGAGCTCTTTCCATGGGGAAAAGCTTGCTATGGTGAGTCTCGGATTTGTGTGGAAAGACCGTATTAACCATCATGCTGTCAATTTCTAATGGTTGCTGTCCATGACAGGCTTATAATGCCCTGTTCTGTGAGGCGAGTGCTAAAGAGGGGACTAACGTCGTCGAGGCTGTTTTACATTTAGCAAGGTAAGATCAGTTCTTGCTCATTCTAAAACTGAGTAAAGATATTCAGTGTTGAGGTTTCATATGTCTTCTGAAACATTATCACAGAGAAGTAAAGAAACATGCTAAACTGGGGCGGAGGTCAGAGTCACAGGTGAATCTGAGTCTTCACAAACGGAGGAAGACACTGAGCAACTGCTGTGGAGTTTAAAACTGCTGGGGTTTAAATGTCTTCAATTTATTTTAATGTCAGTGCTTTGTAGTAAAGTTAACTTTTTAAATAATTATTGCACCTTATAAAATGACCTTTTATTGGGAAAATGTTAATAAAATCTTTTTAAAGAATCAAGTTAGTCACTTAAGCAATTGACATCTTTTGAATGTTTTGTAAGTGTCCTTGGTGTTTTTAAGCACTGATCAAATGTATACTTGTACATTTGCCTACAAATGATCAATTCACGTCAGGGTTCAATGTTTATTTAAATGTTTTTATTTGTTATTTGAATTACTTGTTGAAGGATGTTCATGTACATTGTGTCTATCATTGTGTTAAATAAAAGTTTTAGATTGTTTAAATCAACGGTCTGGAAGCCATTCTTCTGATGTTCTCTAAAAAAAAAAAGCAGCAAACTCCGATTTGAGTTACTTTATTCAACATTTTTTTTGTAAAGGAAATATAAAAATACAAGAGTATGCGTTTTTGAGATGGATCTGTTATTCTTGGTTTTTACATGGTAAATACTGCTCAAGAAAAGAGACATGAGCACAGTAAAGTAAATGCCCAGTCAAACTAAATTGATGTACAAAAAAAGGCTTTAAAGAAAAGTACGAACAATGGTACAGCTGTTTTTATCAGTTTTATTTGATTTTCAGATTCACTCACCCCAAGGGCTGCTATCTTATTACCCAACAAACCGATGTCTTTACTGTCCGGCGTCAAACTTACTCTGAAGCATCGGCGGCATCGCGAGATCTTTCGGTACAGGAGGCAATAACTTGTTTGGATGTGACATCAGGAATGGTTGTCATAGGTTAAGGGTTAAACTAACTTATTTTGGAAGGTTTAAACCAGAGCCGTTAAATGGTTTAAACTGGGGTGTAAACTAGAAATTGTGGAAAACCTGGCAGCTAATGTTGTTAATACAATAACTTATATTTTGTCAATTTACAACTCTGACAATTAGCGCTTATTATTAATATTATGCATTTTATTTATAGGCGCCTTTCTTGACGCTCAAGGTCACCATACGTCAAGACAATAACAATAAAGTAAAAACAATAAACAATTGTAATACAATTAAAGACAATACAGTTGTGATCAGAGTGAGGAAGTTATTCTAAACGGATGGGTTTTGAGTTTGGATTTAAAATGTGAGGGGGAATCAATATTACGGAGATCCGGTGGAAGCGAGTTCCCGAGCTGAGGAGCAGAGCGGCTGAAGGCTCTGCTCCCCATAGTAACAAGGAGTACACCGGGAACAGTAAAATGGATGGAAGAGGATCTAAGAGTGCGAGCGGGTGTGGGTATATGGAGAAGGTCAAAAGGGGAAAGATTATGATTGACTTTAAAAGTGAGGAGTATTTTATAGTTGATATGGTAAATGATGGGGAGCCAATGGAGCTGTTGTAAGATAGGAGGGATGTGATGAATAGAGGGGGAACGAGTGATAATACGAGCAGCTGAGTTTTGGACCAGTTGAAGTTTATGGAGGGTTTTATGCGGGAGGCCAAACAAAAAGGAATTGCAGTCATCTAAACGAGAAGTGACTAAACTATGAACAAGAGTGGCAGTGGAATGAGGCGTGAGGAAAAGATGCAGACGGGGCATGTTAAGGCAGGGAACATCAAGACACGGGATGCCAATAAGGTAAAAGCTAGCTACTGTAAGTCATAAAGCCAATATGCCTATGAAGTGTTTTGGGTAATATGTAGCTTGCAGAAACTCATTCTGTTATGTGTTCTGTTATTTTGTTCACATTCAAAACCCAACCATTTCTGTTAAAGTCATAGTTGCACTCTAATGACCACAGCAAAGCAGAACCGACACTTCAGCCATTTATCCGAGAGAAGCTGTTATCAGATACAATGTCTGCATTAATAACAGTCAGGGACAGAATCTGTGATCTTCCTCTGACACGTCACACCAACAGGTTTGGGCTACAATATATTAATATTAGATCCTCTGTATGATGAGTCACTGCTCAGACTGTTTACTGCAGTGTGGAGGTGGACGGAGTAATGCTCATGCCCAGGAAACTGAACCCTGGAGTGGAACCAGAGTAATTGTGTGGGTTATTATTCAAGGCCGGATGTAGTTCCACTTCTGTAAGGGCAGATGTAAAATCAACATGAAGTCAAAATAGACCTTATTTGCTTTCTTAATGCATTTCCCTGGTCTTATGAATGATTTATCGGTGCATGTTATTTTAAAGAAAATTGTCTTTGTATACTATGATCCACTGGTTCTCAAACTTTTTTATTTGAAGGCCCCCCATATAGTCCAACACTATTCAAATGACCCTCAATACAAGGGAATATACACTCACCTAAAGGATTATTAGGAACACCTGTTCAATTTCTCATTAATGCAATTATCTAATCAACCAATCACATGGCAGTTGCTTCAATGCATTTACGGTGTGGTCCTGGTCAAGACAATCTCCTGAACTCCAAACTGAATGTCAGAATTGGAAAGAAAGGTGATTTAAGCAATTTTGAGCGTGGCATGGTTGTTGGTGCCAGACGGGCCGGTCTGAGTATTTCACAATCTGCTCAGTTACTGGGATTTTCACGCACAACCATTTCTAGGGTTTACAAAGAATGGTATGAAAAGGGAAAAACATCCAGTATGCGGCAGTCCTGTGGGCTAAAATGCCTTGTTGATGCTAGAGGTCAGAGGAGAATGGGCCGACTGATTCAAGCTGATAGAAGAGCAACTTTGACTGAAATAACCACTCGTTACAACCGAGGTATGCAGCAAAGCATTTGTGAAGCCACAACACGCACAACCTTGAGGCGGATGGGCTACAACAGCAGAAGACCCCACCAGGTACCACTCATCTCCACTACAAATAGGAAAAAGAGGCTACAATTTGCAAGAGCTCACCAAAATTGGACAGTTGAAGACTGGAAAAATGTTGCCTGGTCTGATGAGTCTCGATTTCTGTTGAGACATTCAGATGGTAGAGTCAGAATTTGGCGTAAACAGAATGAGAACATGGATCCATCATGCCTTGTTACCACTGTGCAGGCTGGTGGTGGTGGTGTAATGGTGTGGGGGATGTTTTCTTGGCACACTTTAGGCCCCTTAGTGCCAATTGGGCATCGTTTAAATGCCACGGCCGACCTGAGCATTGATTCTGACCATGTCCATCCCTTTATGGCCACCATGTACCCATCCTCTGATGGCTACTTCCAGCAGGATAATGCACCATGTCACAAAGCTCGAATCATTTCAAATTGGTTTCTTGAACAGGACAATGAGTTCACTGTACTAAAATGGCCCCCACAGTCACCAGATCTCAACCCAATAGAGCATCTTTGGGATGTGGTGGAACGGGAGCTTCGTGCCCTGCTGTGCATCCCACAAATCTCCATCAACTGCAAGATGCCATCCTATCAATATGGGCCAACATTTCTAAAGAATGCTTTCAGCACCTTGTTGAATCAATGCCACGTAGAATTAAGGCAGTTCTGAAGGAGAAAGGGGGTCAAACACAGTATTAGTATGGTGTTCCTAATAATCCTTTAGGTGAGTGTATTTCCTATGGCATTTCTTGTCTATAGCAAGCTGATTGTTTTCCAAAAATTGTAATAACAAAAACATGTAGGTGTTGGTGTTTTAACTAACCACAATTAATTTTCTTATTCCAGAAATTTTAACTAAATATTTTTTAAAAGATTTTTTTTTTTTTTTAGCATTTCAATAAACTCAGAACCTATTCATCAATCTATATTGTATTAATATATTCATTTATACAATGAAACAACTTGGATAATGTGGAAGAGTAATGTAGAAGTTGTTTTAGAAAAATATAAATTCCCCACTTACTATAATCCAACCAATTCCTGAAGTAAAAAATAAGTGCTTCAGTATCATCTTTCACATTAAGAAAGTAGAATAGGTTTAAAATAGTTCTATAAAATCAATTAATCACAATTCATCGCATCTAACAAGTTTATGTAGGCCTAATGTGTGTGACATTGCATGCATATATTAGAAACAGACATATCATATAAACACAAACTTTTATGTTAGATGTGATTAATCGATTTGAAAGCACTGAAATGATTACTTTAGCGGGGTGACTTTATTTGTTCTATTTTATATAATTTAGGTTTCCACATTTTGTCATTTCAATGTCAACAAATAGCTTTAAAATAAAGAAGTTCATTAATTTTCTGCACATAGATTCATATTTAGTTTGACCAAAAAAAATGTCAGCAATAATTTTGTATTTCGGTTGTAATACTGATTTATTGTTATCTTGGAAGACATTTCTCCACGCATAACTGAATCAAATGTTTTCTATAATGATTTAATAGATAACAGCTGTTCCCTCAATCGATAATTCCATCACTGCGCGTGATTCATTAGAAAGTGATACAAAAAGCAAAACATATTAATACTTGCGTTTAAAATATTTGCAATAACAACACATTTGCCTTGCCCCCTTTTCTGTGCGTATACTGCTTTGCATTGGTCGGTGTTCCACCGGTAGAGCCGCCCATGCAGCCGCTCTTTAAACAGTTCAGTGCATTTTCCCTCCGTCCCTTGGCAGCTTTGTGGAATGTTTGTTTGTGAGACTTGTAAGTTAATTTGCAAGTAGGTCGAGAGAGCTAGTTCCGTGCGGTCAGGACCACAGATGTGACTAAACTACCCAAGGCCACCACCAGAGCTCCAAGCAGAAACTTCCAAGAAATTCCCTGAAACAGAGTAAGAAACTAGATCAAACGATGGAGGCTCTCGGACGCCAGCACTGGCACACTTTGAAAAGATTTCCCCACCACTTTTATGCTCTTCACTAGGTGGTAGTCAGTCACTTACAAACGGCTTCTTTTTGGGCGGGGGTGTCAGAAAGGGCGCTATGTTTTCGCCAAACACTTGAGCTGGTTTAGCTTGCCAATTCTGGGTCTCATTTTCCCCCGCCTGTCTTTTTACCAGTTTGGACAGTTCAGCATGAATAGCCTACAAAATACATTAAGAAGAAAAAACGATTAGCATTCAAAACCCTAATACAAGGCAAAACACAACAACTTTTATCCTGTGTGAACTTTGTACAGTTCTGTGAGGAAAACATGCGCTGCTGTTGCTAACACTGACCAACAGATGGTGCCATTTCACTGACTCGAAGCTGCGTCTCAGGACAGTCATGATTGGGTTTCCACAACATGTGAAACAACACTGGCTGGCGATCGTGCTTTAAAAAAGCAACTCCACTTCATTTCAAAGGTAAAACGCATATTAAGGAGGTTTAGTTAAATAATTCTCAGAACAACATTAACTTAGTTGTTTTTTTTTGTTAGTAAATGACGAGAGTGAGCTGCTCATGTTAAGTTTTAAACACTTCAAGGGATAGTTCACCCAAAAATGAAAATTCTGTCGTGGATTTTTCACCCTCATGCCGTTCCAAACCCGTACGACTTTCGTTAATCTTCAGAACATAAATGAAGATCTTTTTAATGAAATCTGAGAGATCTCTGTCCCTCCATAGACGGCTACACAACTACCACTTTGATGCTTCAAAAAGTTAATAAAGAGATTGTAAAACTAATTGATATGAATTGAGCGGATTAGTCCAAATTTGATGAAGAGACTCGATCGCTTTACATGATAAACAGATTGAATTTAGGCTTTTATTCACATAAAAAACATTCATAAACTCACATCAGTTGTGGTAAACGTAAGCTCATGACGTTTGAGCTTCTGCAAGAACCAATGAGGTTCATTCTCGTGTTTTGCAGCACGTTTGAGCTTAAAGGGTTAGTTCACCCAAAAATGAAAATTAAGTCATTAATTACTCACCCCCACGCTGTACCAACCCCGTAAGGCCTTCGTTCGTCTTTGGAACACAAATGAAGATATTTATGATTAAATCTGAGAGGTTCATGACATAGGCTCCCTAAGGGAATGACACTTGACGGCCCAGAGAGTCATTAAAGAAAATGTTTAAATATTCCATTTCGCAACAGTGGCTCAACTATAAGTTTATCAAGCGACGAGAATACTTTTTGTGCGAAAAAACAAACAAAAATAACGACTTTATTTGACTATTCCTTTTCTTCCTTGTAGGCCTGAAACGAGACTTCAAGAGATTTCCACGACGCGCATGCGCGAGAACTTAACTGAAGTAGTTGAAGGAGATCGCAATTCTCGCGCATTAATAGGCCTTACGGGGTTGGTACAGCGTGGGGGTGAGTAATTAATTACTTAACTTTCATTTCTGGGTGAACTAACCCTTTAATTTAAATGCTCAATTAATATGGATTATTTTTACAATCTCTTTATGGACTTTTTGAAGCATCAAAGTGGTAGTTGTATAGCTGTCAATGGCGGGACAGAAAGCTCAGATTTCATCAAAAATACTTTCATTTGTGTTCTGAAGATAAACGAAAATCTGTGGTGAGTACTATCCCTTTAAATCTGCTTATTGTATTTTTGTAGATCAATATATTTCTTGACCTTGATTTTATCAGTTGCGAGGATCTGGTCTTTGACAGATATCAGATATACTTTTTATATGCCTAATACTTTAACACCATTCAGATTTCATATCCCATTTGGAATGGGTCTGAATATTTTCCTTAGAATATAATGGGTACAGATTTGCCTACATGTATAATTACAAACAAAATCCATTAGCAAAGACTGTACACTTAAGATACTGCTAACAGGCTGAAATGTATAGCACCACATGTATTACCATATGTATTCGATCCCATGCCGTCTCTGACTCTATGATCTTAATTTGAATTTTGCAATGAGTTCCCTCCTGAGGAAATGTTTCCCTGCCTTCCAGACGGGGTGTCATTATAGCAACAGCAGATATTTTAGTTTTGTCTAGACAAAGCTCACTCTTCACCATGAGCACTCTGGGTCAAAGCTCAGTTTGGGTCAAAATCACTCAGGCCCAGATACAGTCTGTGGATTTTCTATATTATATTATATAAAGTAATATAAAAATGATTAAAGCGTGAAAAAAAACTTTTATTGCATTATGGCATTTCATGAAGGAATCAGATCAGATATGGCTTTTTTTTTTTCTTTTTTTTTTACAGAATGGGCCATAATAATTTTCTGTGTTATGATTGAATGAATTGTTCTGTTTATTGATTTCCGCGTGTCATAAACATCCTCAGTGTATTAAGTGCTGATTCACTTTATTACAGGAAGGCTAGTGAGGATGTGTGTGTAACTTTGTGTCCGTTTAGTGGCTCCAGACAGCCGTAATCTTGGTGGCTGCTCTGAGGATTTGACAGACTAACTACTCTCAAAGGCATGACAGAACAAGTTTTGGTTCGGTGGATTGTAACACAGCACAAAAGTAATTATCTGCTACTAGGAGTCTACCTGTAAAAACAAATATTGTTTGCATGCACTCTTACTGACTGATTTGGTGGAATTTCTCAGGATGTTTGTGTTGTAAATTTATACAGACCTGTTGAAAAGCTGTGACAGGGCCATACATGAAAAGAAAAAATGTAAGTGGCCAGTCATTTTGTTCACGTCTTAACTAGGCCAAATCGATCCACAATCCTGAACAGAGCCATGAATCATTCTCTGTTCCTGGACTCATTTAAAGTATTTTTGGAAAGTACTTGTGAACACTGAAAGCTCAATAGAATCATAAACCTAAATATTACATGCACCTTTCATTAAATACAAACACTTCATCCCTGACCCACAGTGAGTATGAGCTGACATTGAATTTGAAATAAAATGTAATATCACTGCTCCAGTTAGGCCAGGTATTTCACAAAGGCCTTGGTTGAACTGTAAATAGCTAATGCGATTTTCTGTTGCCAGTTAACGTGAAATGTAGATGTGTTCAGGAGATACGGTTCCGTCTCTCACCTTAGTGGACGGCTCCAGTTTCAAAGCCTTCTTCAAGGTCTCCATGGCCTCCTCATACTCACCCTTGTCAGATAAAAGCTGCAGACACAGTTTACGTTTCCAGATTACAGTTAATATGACTCTGAATCATTTTAAAATGACGTTTTAGTTTCAAAACCACTCTCATTCCACAGTAATGTCTTCCAAATGTTTCACATCCACACTAAAATGTCAGAAAATGGCAAATTCACCTAGTTGAGCGTGCGTAAAAAAAGATGATACAGTCGGAACAGACGTAATAAAGTCCTCATGTTATTCTTCTGGCAGGATCATTTTATTTAGCAAAATATCTCCAGGTCGCACTCATTCACCATTATATGTTTGGTCTAAAACACAATTTCCCTCATGTTTTGCTGCAGGACAGCAACTGCGAGTATATTTTCTGTCAACTTTGCAGGACCGTGATACAAAGAAACATCTTTAGCAACAGTGTGAAAGTGAATAGCAGATAACAGGCACAATACCGCGATAAACATAGATATCTATTGGTACAATAAGCGTTTTCAAATTCATCCACTTCGGAGTGCGTTTTCAAAAAGCTCCGTCTTTGTTTGTGTGGACCGAAGGCCAAAACGGAGAGAAAAATATGCGTTTCAGACGAAAACGTATTCGTGTGGACAAGGCCTAAGCCTGAAGGACTTGATTAGATTGATCAGGTGAGTTTAACTAGGGTTGAAGCTTAACTGTTCAGGGCTATGCATCTATCTTGTTAAATAATATTCACCCATACCTTTCCTTTTCTGAATAATGCTTTGATATTCTGGGGATCGAGAAACAGCACATCTTGGCTGGTGTGCAGAGCCTCATCGAAATGTCCAAGCTTCAGCTGTGCTGCGGCCTGGTTATTCAGACATTTAACCCGGTAGTCGTTCACCTCTTCTTCCTCTGCCTCACAGCTTTGACCGTCTGTAGGAGGATACAATTGTACAGACCCTCTGTAGTAATGCATAACACATTCATTTCGAGGAAATGATAAACAATTAAAAATATGTTTGTTTGATATTGATCAATCCAGCATAAACTGTACGGAGTAGAATCTGATTGGTCAAGCAGTGTTCAGGCCAGCAGCCCTGGGATTTTAACTAGTGATTTGAAACACTGCTTTATAAAGCTTCGAAACCTTTGGCAGTTTGATATGCATTCTGAAACAATGATTTCAAAGTCAGGTGATTTAAGTTCTCTCTGAACCCATGGAATAGTTTCTATCTGGTTTTTACCTGCCCTAGGATCAGTTTTATGCATTTTCAGACATTTTTAATGATTAAATTGTATAATTAAAAGCCAAATTTGTATTAATAGTCTCTTATTGGCCTGATTAACCAAACCTTCCATAAAACAAGCCCTACAATTTCATAAAATAACACATATTATACATACTCGATATTTAGATTTGAAAATTGTAATTGTAATTTTCTATAAAACATTTTCAAGTTTTGATAAAAGGTGTTTTTATGCATGTTTGGGCTGAGTTTTCATTGCTTTTACACCGTTCTTACCAGCAGGTGACTCAACCAGAGAATCATTTTGCAAAGCAATTGGTTCAATTGATTTAAAGTTTTGAAAAGCTTCGTTTCTTCACATCATAACTTTTGACTCTTTGTTCCAGAGAGACTGTTAGCCTGTGCATTAGTGGTGGGGATTTTTCATTGGCTCTTACATCATTGCACCAGTAGGTGGCAACAAGGGACTATCTTTATTCACTCATTCATTCAACAATGTTGATTAAGGGGTTGTTTACACGACACCGTTTACAACTCAAAACGTGAAACCTTTGGCCGTTCGTTTACACGACAACGGCATTTTGGGTGAACCAAGTACTAGTTTTGAAAACGGTCTCTGTGTAAACAACAAAAACGTGAATCTCTGAAGACGATGACGTCATGCACGTGTATTACGTGTTCAGTCTATGGTGTTTCATCGCCATCTAATGGCCTGGCAGCAAAATACAGCGTTTTTAGTTGTTTTTGTGGATCAGTGTAAATGGGAATCATTTTGACAATGGTGTCGTCTCTACGCGGAAGACGCAAAGCAAAAACGTATCCGTTTTAAGCATATCGTTGTCGTGTAATCGTACCCTTATTCAGGAAAAAAAGTGAGCTTCTTTATGAGTGAGTCATTGAATCAATCACTTAACTGATTCGTTTAATAACACTGGTTAATTTAGGAATGAAACACCAGTGTTAGTTGCCCAGAGGCTGAGATCAAAATGCGTTCTGTTTAAATGGCCATGTGATACTGCATAAATATATTATTGATTGATGAAATGCGACTGCTGATTGTGGAAAATATGTTGCCAACATTACATTTATGGATATCAGAGTGACTTACTGTGTCTTCTTACACATAATCTTTTCCCAAAATAATTAATAAAAATTTCTGCTTAGTGGGATATGTATATGAATGTAGAAAAATATTGTGTAGAAAATGGAGAGTCTAATATGTGATGCTTGAGTGGTCAGTGGAGACTGTGGCGATGTGGAGATCACTTCTGCATACGGTATGTGGTCATTATCAGTGTCTAACCCAGAGCGGTGCTTTGCACTTTACTGTCTCATTACTGTCAAACGTTCCTGTTAAGATGGGCCAGGCTTTCCAGCAATTACCATGATTAAGGAGGTGGAAATAACATGTAGATTTATTACGTTTGATTAGCGTAGGGTTTAATAAGAGCGTTTCTCAGGGTGGCCACAGCTTGCAGACATGACTGAGCATTCCGATGGCATGATTATTGATCAAATAGATTAGCTGAGCTGCTAGAACTGGCTGGATTGAGAGTTATTACAGGGTTTTCTCCATCACCATTGAATGATTTATTAGATACCATGAAGCTGATAGAAAAATTATATAGTGTGTACGAGTATGGGTTTACTTATGGTATTGGTTAAACAGTAGTATTTGTAATTAGCAATTAGTTTTTAGAGTAATATGCAATACATTTTCTATTACTAAAATGATCAAGAAAATAATACAATAATATTTATGTATATTAAAAATAAATATTCTATATCATAAATAGTTCAGTAATTCTATAACAAAATCAGTTTTATAAAGACTTTTTTAGTATTATTGAGATCTGTGTCCTTTATGCGTTTATGTTTCGTACTGGCTTGTTCCAGATTAATGGATTATGTGACACAGGTGTTTGAAGGGCGCTGTGGTGTGAATTACTAGGGCTGGGTATTGACACAAATTTCACAATTCGATTCGATTTCGATTCACAAGCTTGCAATTCGATTCGATTTCGATTACGGATATCAGGTACAATACATGGCAAATTTTTTCAAGGAAAACAAATCTCTTAACTAATGCTGTAAACTATGGGAGTCAGTTGTAGCCTACTAGGCTTCATTAGCATAATTTTGAAGGTAAAAATTAACTGATTTGAAGCTATACAAACACTTAAATTACACTTATTTATTTTTATAATTAGAAAGTTATATGAAATATAAACATTTAAATGGTGGCTGTCATAAAAACTTGCCAGATTTATTCAAACATGCATTAAATATTGAACAACATTAAACATTATAATGAATATGTAATATGGTGCATATATTTAGCAAAATTCTCCTCTCTAGAGTTATTTTTTCTAGCTGACTAACTGACAAAGTTACTAAGTTTAATGTTTTTTCTGAGGTAAATGTGACGTTACATGCCATTGTTTACTTGCTGTTTAACTGACGTATTTCCACGGATGAAACACTGATTGAGCGATACCACATTACATGATACGGATTTCGAAATTGTACTCTATCTTTTAACACACTTTCAGATGCTATTGATGTTTATTTGGCGCTGTAGCTGGTATTATTAAGGCGGAGTAACTGGTATTATTAAGGCGGAAGAGGAGAATGAGATCATGTGCGCTCCGTGCTGCTGCTTCTCTTGAGCTGAGCCAGAGCGATCTCACGCCACAGCGCCAAAACGGTATTTATGTTTTTGAATTTCGTAAGAAAATGGACGTAATTCGAAATTTGAGACTTTATTTCATAATAATAGTCACAAAGCACAAAGATTATTTCGATTTATTGGATGGGATGCACCAGAGCCGTTAAATATGAGAGTTGCGACACACTTTGATCTCGCCGCCACGTGGTCACGTGGTTCATGTAGCTCTACATAGTTCCAAACAAATACGCGTTGCCAATGGTTTTTAAAGCGGGGCAGACAGCAGCAGCTATATTTGCAGCAATAATCGGTAAATATTGACGCATAATATACATTGATTATTACGTTGACACTTAAATGACTTGGATAATATAATTTTTTTCTGGGGAGTAGCAGAAACACAGCATTAATACGTTTTTAGCTCTACATAGTTCCAAACAAATACGCGTTGCCAATGGTTTTTAAAGCGGGGCAGACAGCAGCAGCTATATTTGCAGCAATAATCGGTAAATATTGACGCATAATATACATTGATTATTACGTTGACACTTAAATGACTTGGATAATATAATTTTTTTCTGGGGAGTAGCAGAAACACAGCATTAATACGTTTTTGTGTTTATTTAGGAGGGAAATGGGGTGCTCCCATAACGTAGAATACAGCAACTACCATTTGCAGCAAATTTCTGTAAATATGATGGAGAGTGTGGTCAGTTTGAAATTAAACTGGAGATATGGTTACTGAGTGGAATGATTCATAACATTAACGTTACTGTTAACGGGATTAACTTCAGTAGGCTATACATTTACATACAGTAGCTACACAGTACATCGTATGCATGTATTTGTGTGCGTTCTGATGAATGGTTTGGTTTGAAAGGATGTAGGGGTACATTAGCCATACTTAAATGAATCCTAAAACGTTAATGTTAGATCGTATTTATAATTATTTCACTCAGTAACCATCTCTCCAGTTACACACACACACATATACATTATATATATATATAATATATATATATATATATATATATATATATATATATATATATATATATATATATATATATATATATATATGCGCATACTCTACCAGCCAAAAGTTTTGGATCAGTAGGCTAAGATTTTTAATGTTTTTAAAATAAGTAATCTCTTCTGCTCACCAAGGCTGCAAATTGCAATTTATTTGATTAAAAAAAAAGTATTTTTTAAATATGACAATTAAAAATAACTATTTTCTAGTGTCACATGATCCTTCACAAATCATTCTAATATGTGGATTTGATGCTCAAAAAACATTCATTATTACGATCAATGTTGAAAACAGTTGTGTACAATTATTTCAGGATTTTTTGATGAATAGAAAGTTCAAAAGAACAGTGTTTATTTGAAATAGGATCTTTTGTAACATTATAAATGTCTTTACTGTCACTTTTGATCAATTTAATTCATCCTTGATGAATAAAAGTATTGATTTACTTAACTTTTATGTCAATAAAGCCCTTTGAATTGAATACATTTTGTTGTGTTTTGAATTTTGGAGGGAAGGGGTTAGTGAAGTGTTGGTCACGTAAGATATAGCTCCAATTAACCTATTATCTTCCAATAAACATTAACTAAAACTGGCTACATAAAATATAACTACTGACTAGATTCACGAGAGGTCGGCTAATGTGTGTAAAAGTAAAAAAAATACAGTAATTTCATTAATTTACCAGCGAGCGTACTTCGGAAACACTGAAAATGAATGGGGTTCAATGCTGGAACTATCAGTGTTTGGAACTATTGGCTGCTCCACGACACGCGTTACTTCCGCATTCCAAAGTTCCTATGGCAGTCTATGGGAGTGTCGCAACTCTGTTTTTCAACGGCTCTGGGATGCACGATACAATGTTCTACGCGTTCATCAAATGAAAACAGGATGACTAATCGATTCTTGAGATTTAAGAATCGATATCGGTTCGTAAAAATGAGAATCGATTAATATCGAGAAATCGATATTTTTTACCCAGCCCTATGAATTACCCTGTGTGCGTGTCGTAAGCACATCTAAAGCCATGCAGTAAGCCTGTGATGCCATGCTGTACTCTTCCCTCTGGAAGTAGAAGTTGCCTCGCTCGCGTTTCTGGTTGCCGATTCGGATCCGATCGGGGACGGGCAGTGAAAGGGGGTCTTGCTTTTCTCTGAAGCCTAGGAGTTGCAGCTGATACAGGAGAGGTGTCCAGGCTGGTATATCAGGCTCCCTGCCAATACAACACAAACACAGCAATGAAGCTCCATTCATTCACAAGATCTCAGTCCACTGAAAGACCTCATTTTCTCTCACTTGTTGAAAATTAGCCTGTCTGTCTGTCTGTCGTGTCTCCCTGATTCCTGGCTGTGTTTATTCTGTACTGTAGATAATTCAATTACTGTTAGACAGTTTTAGAGATGTTGGCAGTTAGTGGAAGCTATTTTTTTATTATCTCTCTTTATTTTAAATATATCTCCTTTCGAGTAAGTCTGTTATTTTTGTGTTGCGGTATTGTGGTTGTTTTTGTTTGAGAGAAGGGGAAAGAGAGAGGAATGGTAGAGCTGCTGTTGTGAACACTGGCTGCCTGCTGCCTTTTGAGAGGCAAAGGGCTTGTATCCAGTGTGTGTGTGTGTGTGTGTGTGTGTGTGTGTGTGTGCTCTGTCCTCACTTTGCCCAGATCTGAACACTAGCACTGGCAGAGGCCTCTTTAGAAGACCATATGCTCTGGCGGATTGAGGCTTATGTCAAAAAAACAACAAAAACTATTCTTTCAGTGTTCTTCAGGAAGGTAGAAATTAATGAAGATGATGACATGATGAAAAAAACATTGCTTGCTTTTCTGGTGGACTACAAATTTCACTGTGATATTCTTTGAGCGTTGTTTTGAATTACCACTGTAAAAAGTAATACCACACACACACACACACCGGGCCACAAAACCCCACTCTTCCTCAACTGGAAAGACACATACACCGAAGTTAACCTGTATGTTTTATTGAGTTTGGCTTTTTTATGTTTGGTTCTTTGGGACTCCAATTAATTATGCGGGGGAGAAAAAAACCCTGTAATTGCAAAAAATTAACCTCATATTTTCCTTTCATATTTTAATAAGTTCTTTTCACTTCATCAAAATATTCAACACTCTAGCATTACACCTCGTAACATTTTGCCTGACTAATTATGACTTTGCATGAGACCGTGTTGGCTAATGAGGCATATTCTAAAATAATCTAGTGAATATATTGATTATTATACACACACACACACATATATATATATATATATATATATATATATATATATATATATATATATATATATATATATATATATTGTATATATATTTGTGATGGACCAAGTTATCAGTTATTTGTCATTGGAATTCATAGTACATCCATGATTATTCGTGGTTGTACTATGAATTCCAAAGAAAATACCAAATAGCAAGCATCCCTCTTTCTCTCTGATTGATTGCTCGATGCATCACTTCTGTCACATCTTTTAGCGCATCAATACATCTGTCAATAGTGGTTTCAATATTGCCTCTTGCGAGATCTGTTTCATGTTTTGTGATACATCACCTACAGAACTAATTTCCCATCCACACATGGCAATGATAATAATAATAATATGTAACCCCATGGATTTTATACCCTACTTTTCTCTGCCTATGCCCAGCATTTCCTGCAAAGAGCTATATAAGATCATGAGCTTGTTCGAACTGACAGAGATGTTTTAGGAGCTGAACAGGAGGATCCCAGGGGTCCATGGGATAAACCACCTTTCCCACACAACCTAATCTGGCTTTATTATTCTCAGTACTTGGTCACATGACTGCACATAAATCAATAGACTGACAAATAAAAGGCCTGAAACTGAGTCAATTCCACTGTGCACATTTATTAAGTGTGTTCTCGTAAGATAAAAGAGGATCAAGCCTGGTGTGAGAGAGTCTGCTAACCTGTCACAGTTTGACGTTCTTCGGCAAAAACATACATGTTTGTACAGCTGGAGTTTTTCAGTACAGTTCATGGTTTTCAGTAAATTGGAGTGTTAATATCAGTCAGCTGGCGAGTTGACAAATCCAAAGCCTCTGAAACTAGATAACATGTAACTGTAGGTTTGTGCTGCTGCTTTGTGCAACTTAATGAGATGCACAAAACACACAATTGAACTATTATCAGAATCAGAGTGAATGATAACTCTGTATAATATTGACAACACCGAAGACTGAGTAATGATGCTGAAAATACAGCTTTGCCATCAGACGAATACAAAAAACATAAACAATTATTTTTAACATTATTGCACTTTTTTTTTTTTTACTGTATTTTGTATACAGCCTTGGTGAGCATAAAATACTTTTCAAAAACAAAAAAATGGGACTGACCACAAACTTTTGAACAGTATTAAACTACTTTTTAAATGATCCAAATTGTTTCATTAAAATTATTATTAAATAACAATTTAATTGAATATAATTGTTTCTTATTATTTTAGTTATCAGTTATGTATATAATACATTTAATGTTGTTTAGTTCCCCATGTTTTGTTTTTGAATGATAGTGCTATATACATTAGTCATAGTTCATAGTAAGGCCAGTTTTGGTAAACTTTAATTCATCATGTGGTCTTCTGTTTTCCACCTGTTTCATTATGTTAGATATCAGTCTAATTGGAAGTACAAAGCAGATTTGTGTAGTTAACGTATGTTAGTACATTAACATCAGTTCAGGAAATATTCCGTTATGAACTGCACCAAAATGGCTCCCATAATGTCGAAAACTGTTGTGACCAATTTCTAGCAAAGTGCGTGTGTGTGTGTGTGTGTGTGTGTGTGCTTGCCAAGATGCAGTTCAGGGTCCATTTAATCAGTTAACCACTTTGGATAGTATTTGATTGGAAGGAGAGACAGAAGTACAAAAAAAAGTTAGGTAAATATTTGATCAATTTTCCATGATCCTTGGCAGCTGTTGACAGCCATTGTTTGGGAAAACTCTTCATATATAACCTTACGAGACACAGAATAGTCTGTTTGTGCATACTGAGATTCACAGATTGCAAAAGAGGAAGTGTGTACCATATAAATCCTTATCAGTTTGTCTATATTAAAACCATTGAAGTCCAACTTTTATTGATAGCAGCTTTTCGTCTGTGTCAGTCCCATTATTTGTATGTGATATTAGAGCAGATTATAACAATAACACTTCTAAGGTTCGGCTCACTTCCTTCCCTTGCACAGTGAAATAAGATCCAGTCACTGAACTTACATTGTCATTTGCGTGCGAATCAGGGTGTAAGGGGATAGCTCTCTTATGTCACCTCATGCATATTGCAGCTACATAGTGTATTGACACATTTATGTGTGTATCAATTAAATGAATAGGAAATATAATAATTAGAGTCATTTTGATAACTTAATGTGCATTTTTTTTTTTAAATTTTTTAAAATTTTTTTTATACTTTGGTGGTCTACTTGGTGAACAATTGATGATATGAATATTTGTTTTCCTGATCAATATAGGGTTGGGTATCGTTTGAATTTGAACTATTCCAATTCTTATTGACAATTCTACTTTCAATTCCAATTTTGTAAAAAAAAAAACTTAGATATCATTCACATTTATTCTTATTGCAAAACATTTCATTATAGCTGAATACCATGAACAAACATTACCAGGCTAAAGAACACTTACACAAGGAACTTTTGCCTATATGGTTTAAAGATACCATAGCAAAAACAACTACCTTTTACTAATATAAATGTTATGCATAATTAAAGACAAATGCTCAGTAATTAAAACAGAACAAATGAACAAATTAGCAAACGCACATATACAACTAATATACGATTGAAATAAACAGTGTAATCAAATATAAAATAACACTGCACTCTATAAATAAAATATACATTAACAATATAGTTAGTTACAAAAGTTATTCGGTCAAGAACAGCGAGTGAATTTTCTCTTTGTCTTTTGTTGTTTTATTGACGTTATTATAGAGACGGCAGCAGGAATATTAGGCTACTGTCACTTTAAGAGCTGCACGGATCCAATATACTGATGTGTTTTCATTGTCAACTGTTTATGTTCACTTAAGACTTAATCGACTGTGTTTACGGAGATATTTTGAATTTTTTTGTGTGTATTTGTCCGTTCAAGTGCAGAAAGATGCGGAAGAGTTCAGTTCAGTATCATTATTCAGTATGAGAGTCGACTTTCTGTGCGCATGTTTTGGATGTGTGCGCAGCACAGAAAACAGGGTCTTCTTGTGCTTGAATGGTTTGAAGTCATATTAAAATGCACACAAAGGAATCGATAAGAGGAATCGAAAAGTGTCTATTCCTGACCTTAAGTATTCTATTCCAAAATTGGAATCGATTGAAACCCTACCCTACCGTAATAACTTCCTCTTTTTAAAAAACAAATCTTTTCCCCCCACTGATGTCACTTAGCCACACAGGTTTGGCGGCAGCATTTGGTAACGCTCCATGTAACACCCATTTTTCACTAAGAAGTACGTCACATTATAGAAATAAAATGGTTTGGAAATGATAATTCACATTTGCCTTTTGCTTTTACATTTATTTTTGTTTGCTAAAACAGGTATGATACAATAGATCTGACATGGAACTCCATATGTTGGCCAGACTGTGTTGCTTTTCATTTGTTTTAATCCCGCAGATTTGATCATTTCTTTTGTAGTGCTCTTGCGTGATTTTTTTTTTTTTTTTTTTTTCTCCCAATGAATACAAAAAGGAAGTTCATCTAAGGTACAGTTTTTGAGTAATTGATCTTTTGGCTTAGTACAACACTTCAGGCTACGATGCACTTTTATTTCAACCCTCTCTGTACAGTAGCTAATCCAGGGGGAACAATGCTTACATTCACATGAATGAGAGTTTTCCACAACACAAGCAAAACGGCCTCATATGACCATACACAACAAACATGTGCCACTGTCAATATACTTTTCTGTAAGTTAACAGGTAAATGGCCATGAACCAGAACAGTGCAGTGCAGATCATAACATGCTGGCTAAATTTAGCTAAAGTATTCACCTCCCCTAATTTCTCAAGAGGTCAAAGTATATTCATTATGTAACATGGCACCACACTGGAACACAGCACACACTGTACTGTATTTAGATTTATCTAACAGGTTAACAACACCAATGAAATGCCCAATCATAACCAACCACTTCCCTCCTTGACCCACTCTGCAGAAAGAAACTGCTTTTGTGCCGCACAAACGTATTTGTTCCTCTGACCTTGATCCTTTTTAGCTAAGGCTAGTCTTTTATCTTTTAACTCTCTATCATTGCAGTAAGAAAAACAAGCCATGCAATGAAAAGTGAAGCCTGGTCTTTGACACTGAGACATTTTGACTTTTTTTTTTCTTTACTTTTTCAGTGACTGTTTGTGTGGAAGTGAGTGTGTGTGTATGTTCTTTTTGTGTTTTTATTGAAAGGAGGATCTGGTAACTGGAAAGAGTCCATCACCTGTAACCACGACCCTTGCTGTGGCATGACTCGCTTCTGCCTATACTGGAGACATTACAAAACAACACATGATTTTTTTTATACACTAATGAGGGCCATGTTATAGCACATAAAAATTGAAAGTAAGGTTACGCCCGCTCCCAAACGCTCATGCCGTTGACATGCAATGAATGGTTATCCAATGTTCAGGATAATGCCGAAAGAGATTAATTCACACTATAGTCTCACATACATTGCCAGATCTATATAGTCTATAGTCTCAAATATACTTTATAATCAAACTATCATAACAGTTTAATTTGAATGACCTCATCTGTCGACATGATAGCGGTGAATCGCAGAGCTGGTTCAAACAAATCCACATCGCTATGATCAGATGCTATTTTAACTGCTGTTCCCTTTCGATACGGTTCAGTCGTACTGCGTCGCTATCTTAACCTTGACACCCTTGGGTCATTATTCATGCGCCCTGGGCCCCAGAACAATTGTCGTTCCACAGATCTAAGCACGGCGCGTTTGGACTGGGTCTAGCGACGCAGTACGAGTGGACCCATGTCTAAAGGGAACGTGCTTGGTTACTAACGTGATCGAGTACTAACTGGAATGAGTACTGCGTCACCAGCTGTGCTTTCACGCTGCACGACGTGGCGTTCGTCGCTTCAGTCGAATTTACCTGAGTGATTCCCTATGGCAGAATGCCCGCTTATATAGTGGGATAGCCCCGCCCACTTTGGCAGGCTTTCTCCCCATAGGTTCGTGCAGCTCCGCTTCTCAGCCATTGGTAATTGGTAACACTTTAAAATGCAATCACACTTTTTTGCAATTCACAATTAGATTGATTTTAGTTCTGTTGTGACTTGCCCAGCTTGTCAAACACACAATTCTGGGCTGGTCCACAGACAGATTGTGTTGTACTGACTGAATTAAAGGCACATTAACTAGTTTACCAAGTAGTGCTATTGAGTCTAATTGAGAAGACCATATTAAAATGGAGGAATTTGCCTAGAATTAACCTCCATGTATTTCAAAACCCAAAAAATACAATTCCCCGGATAAGGGAACAAACTCTGCATTGCCTCGTGTTTGCGTCTAAGAAGAGATTACCATATGACGTGACATGTAATCTTCGGCCAAAGTGCTCCCCTGGCACATTTGAAAGCATGTCTCACATGCAGATGTAAGAAGCCTTTAATGCCGCAACTAATAAGCCTTGCATTTTGCAGACAAAGCATCCCTATCAGACAAATAGCAGGAATCGGGCTTCCTCCGGGTTGAGCAAATTGACTTTGGGGACACTGGAAGATTTCACTTTGATCATGAGTGTGAATCAACAGTCAGGTATTGTGATAATGCTAATAGGTTTCACAGTCTAGGCTTTTAATGGGGTCTGTGATCAGTTTGAAATGAAACTCCACCTGTGAGTCATGATTTGCTGGACCATTTTCTTTGTGATGGCTTGAGTCATTTTTCAATTAAACAAGGTTGCTGCTTCCACCTGCTTGCTCTCTCTTTTTTAAAGGTAGCTATCACATTAAACGTTTACAGAGACAGACGCATTAATATATGGATTTGTGCATACGATGCAATGCAAATTACTTTTAGTATCTAACACAGTTGTCAAATTCACTGTAAAACACTGAGATATGTAGGTCAGATGAGTTAATCATTTCGAGACAGAGGATAGTAAAAATATTCAGAAAGCCACAAAAGACCTCAAGAAAGATCATAAGACAAAGTTTATTTAAAAGTCTTTCTGCTTTTGAAACTCAACAGGTCAAAAAGGCTTCAGAAGTGTGATTCTGCAACTGAACATCACAGATCTGTCCTCAATTCATAAATCTGCAAAAAGCTCCAGGCTGATAAATGAGATATTGCATAATTCCCATGGTTCGTTGCACATATCTGTTTTCCAGCCAGCATTAATGGGAAATGTGAGTATTTGATGAAGCCCTGAGGGCTTGAAACTGGAGAAATTTAGGTGGCAGGAAAGGGAGGTAGTTGTAACGGCCCTGTGTATAAACCCTCAGGGCTGATTGGCCCTTAGGGGCCGATTTGAGCACAGAGGAGCCTAAAATGAGAAAGAGGTCCTGGAACTCTCCAATAAAACTGTAGCATGTCCTCTGAAACTCACAATGCTCTGTACTTTTAGCAAAGTGTGGGACCCAGAAACAAGTCCTGATTGTTTTGATCTAAATATTTGTTATTAAAAAAATAGTTTATAATTTGAGTGCCAATACAACACTATTTTCAGGATTTTGCATGAAATCAGACGAGTAAAGCTGAAGTTTACGTAATCATTTGCATTGAGACTACATAAATAACGTTCATTTGCGTTAATGTAAAATTGCTGAAACTGGGCAGGGGATTTCTAGTTCCCAGCGTGCTTTGAATGTGACTGGATAGGGAAGAGCAAATGTTGAAATAACATATTTTATGTGTTTTTGTGCAAGATGAGAAAAGGGGAGACTTGTTTAATGCTCTGTTATGTTCTGATTTATAGGAGTTTTTGTTTTGTTGGAGTTTAAAAGGGATAGTTCACCCTAAAATCAAAATTCTGTCATTAATTTCTCACCCTTATGTCGTTTCAGACCCTTGAGTCTATCATTCATATTTGAAACAAAAATGAAGATCTTTTTACTGAAATCTGAGAACTTTCTGTCACAGACTATACAACTACTTTAAAGCGGCGTGGTGCTCTTGTGAACGTGTGCTAGAGATGAATATTTTGTAATCAACATGAGGTTGAGTAATTAATGACAGGATTTTTGGGTGAACTATCCCTTTAAGGGATTTTGGTAAAAAGTCTCTTTCTATTTATCCTTGAACTTCCTGCCAACACCAGACGTTACATTCAGCAGGCTAATGTGCACTATTGATATGTACTACACACTATACTGTTTTTGAAAGAAATAAATACTTTTTGTTTTAGCATGGATGGCAGTAAAGACATTAATAATGTCACATAGATGTCTATTTTAAATAAATAGCCTACTGTTCTTTTGAACGTTCCATTTATCGAAGAATCCAAAAAAGTGTCACCGTTTCCACTCAAAATTAAGCAGCACAACTGTTTTCAACATTGCAAATAATAAGAAATATTTCTTGAGCACCAAATCGGCATAATAGAATGATTTCTGAAGGATCATGTGACACTGAAGACTGGAGTAATGGCTGCATGAATAAATTACTCTTAAAAAGTCAAATAAACACTTATTTTAAATTTAATAATATTTTACAATGTACTAATAATTTCAGTAGTAATAATAATAAAGGTCAGTACGTTTGCACGAACGAGTCTTATGGACTACGTTATGCCCTTTTAGGAGCCTGACAGTCCCTGGTCCCCATCCACTTTCAATGTGGAAAAGAACAGCGTGAACAGTCTACAAAATGTCTCCTTTTGTCTTTCGCTGCAGACAGAAAGTCACACAGGTTTGGATAGATGGGGGTGAGTAAAATATGACACTGAGCCTTTAAGTTCAGCCAAAGAATAATTGTTTTTCACAAGTGAGTGCAAATGACTGTTTTGGGTTATGCTGGAGCCACAACGGATCACCGCTCATCAGGAGAACGAGACTCATTCCTGCTCGGATTGCAGTCAAGGCATTTTATTTTGGATGTGTCTAGGCCAGTCTGGGTAAAAACAGCCATTGTGGTTTTGTGATGGCAGCACATCAGATGGCGTGGACGGAGTTTTCAGAGAAGGGTTTGGTTAGACACTCTGATAGTTACTCAAACAAGGAGGGGTCAGAGCTTTGGCAGTTGCTATAGAGACGAGACAGAGAGCAGCGTGGGAGACTGTATACTGTGGGAGAACAGATGAGCGTTTCAGGTGACGCTCGCTAACATCAGGAGGGCTAATAAAGCTGGCAGGATTCAGGTCATATTCGTATGTATTCAGGTCATATTCTTTGTGTGCTACGTATCTAGACAATCTCTTATCGAAAATATTATTGATGCTGCTCTAAAAGTAATGTAGAAATTCCGGTCAAAATATCAGGGGCGTTTTCTCCGAGGAGGCAAGGGAGGCAGTGCCTCCTCAAAAAAACTGGATGAGAAAATAATCGATACTACAAAAATTAAACAATGCAAATACAAAAAAGAAATTCACTCATTTTTGTAAAGTAACACTGTCCATCAGAGACACCCACGGGTGAAGTTATAGCAAGGCTTGTCTCCCCTGAGCCCATTGACTTTTAACAGACCCCCTAAAGCGTGCGGTGACTTTAAAGGGGGGTAATTGAGAATGGATGGGGGAAAGTCACGTGAGAGTAGGCAATGCCTCCATCGCGCTATGATTGGATATGATCGGTTATGATTGGACAGGATTGGTTCGTGTGATAAGTCCCGCCTCTTCTTTTCGTGCGTGTTCTCGAATTGGCCTGAATGAAGACAATGATGGTGTTAATGGGAAGACTAATTAAAAAGTAAGTAAACAAATCAGCCACTTATATATCACCTCATTATGTTGTATGGAATTACAAACCTGCGCACATATTTTCAAAAGTACATAACTATAGAATAAATTCTTAATGCGAATGTGAACGCCGTCAGCGTTAATCACAGGTTCGCGTTTAAAGTCTGTTTAGAGAGAACGGCGTCGTCTTAGTGGCCCCTAATTTAATGACAAATGTTCATTTCAATGGAGGTGAATCAATCAAAACTAACTTTAGCTGGAAATAACATTATTCAAGAACCGCTATAAAGCCAAAACAATCTCTGTTACCTTAAATTATATGTTTATCTCTGTAAAGCTGCTTTGGAACAATCCATTGTTAAAAGCGCTATATAAATGAAGATGACTTGACTATGTAATGTCAAAATCAAACTGAAAATGACCTGAAAACATGATGACTGTGTGGGTTTTTAGTGAGCAATCAGCTTGAGGAAAGGAAAGGTACATCTTCGTGTCTGTGACCAGTACAAGATCGATGACTGATGAAAATAAGCTGACTATTAAAAAGAAAAGCTGAACGAAAGTTCACAAATAATATATATTGTTTAAATTGTTCCTGCCTTTAGTTATTATTTTGGAATAAATGTTCAAATGTGTAAAAACACTAACTTGATGGAATTTTTTCTTGCTTTTAATAAATAGAACATTACATAGTGTAAAAATACAATTGTATTGGGTATCACTTTTTATGTAATGTTTATTTAACTAGGACAATCTCTCTCTCTCTCTCTCTCTCTCTCTCTCTCTCTCTCTCTCTATATATATATATATATATATATATATATATATATATATAAATGCATGTGTGTGTGTGTATACTGTATGTATGTATGCATACATATATACACATATATATACTTCTTACAAATGATTTTTTGTATTCTGACAGACATTCATCAGACTTGTTTTTATTAAATGGAACTTAATTAAAAGGAACTGTCAGTCCCCAGATGCCACAGTTATTTATGTTCTTTTATATAATTGATGCCAAAAATAGTTGTGTGCTCACTCGGGGTACAAATCAATGTTTTAGCTTCATCTCTTTGGGACAAATCCGATGCGTTCGGCGGTTGGGGCAGCAAATGCTCGCTGACTCATTGTGCAATCTGTCAGCCCGTCACCTTGTCAGTCTAAATGAGCTGAGTAGAAACTAATAGAGGAAGGATGTGGAGGAAGAAAAAAAAAAAAGATAAACAGTCGGGCCTCTGACGTCAGATGCTTTTTTCATACGAGTCTGTAAATAATGGAAATGCCCTGCAAGTGTCTCGGAGTGGTTTCCATGGCAATGACCTATCGCTGTACATGCTGGCAATAAAAATGCTATGTAGTAGCCTACGACATATGTTTGCTAGTACCAAGAGGGAGGACACAGGGTTTTCTTTGTGGAGCTTTGTGAATCAAATGTCACTGTTTTTCTTCTACCGTCGAGACATGAGTTGGTACGCCGCACAGTCCAGACATGGACTTAATTCCTCAATTTAGTGGCATGTGCGTGTGTCACTGATGTTTTTCTCATTTTACTGTTCTTCTATTATACATAGACAACAAAAGACACAGCCTATTATCTAAGAATGGATCCTATTATCCATTCTTTACACCACAACCATATCTGAACAGGAATTTTGCTCGCCAAATGCTTACAGTATTGTTTGTTTTTATTTGCTCCTCCTGCACTGAAAAAAACAATACTGTAAGTAAAATTTACCTCATTTTTCTTTGGCAAGTTTTTGCATGCATATTTTTTAAGTAAATTTCACACATGGAATTAAGTAAACTCACTAAGTTAAGTGAAAGTAACTAAGAAAATAAGTCATTTTAACTTAAAGTAAAAGGTTGAGTAATATCAATTTAGTTGAAGTTTCCTTTGCAATACATTTCACTCAAACAATATAATATTGAAATAAACCACACTTTTAAAGTATACGCTTTACTTAGAAACATCTAAATAATTAATTCAGTATATATTGTGTTAGACACCATATCTACATATTAGAAGATGTGCTATGTGAACGCAGAGACCTCAAAACTTGGTAGACAATATACAATGAAGGTAACATTTGATGAATCGTTTTTGTGTTTGAATGTGTCATTTTGAGTAGAAAATGACCTTCAAATGTCACAAAATGGCAAGTTACTAATCCTAACAACAAAAGCAATGATAAAACGGTGTAAATACAGCTTGAAAACAGTGAAAAATCAGCCTGATTAATTATTCAAGGCCCAATGCATGATGGGAACACCAGTATCAGAAAAGTTGAGTAATTTAACGTTGATATTTACGCTTTCATTTCTACACGCTTGAATTGAGTACTGATATAGAATTTACTTTTACGTTTTTTTTATTCTTGCTTGAACTAACTTTTTCATGTAAATTAAATTGTTTTTTGTCTGTAGTATTTACTTCACCACAAAATCTGTTTTATCAGTGTGTCCGGGCAGTGAGGATGTAACCAGCAGGGATCAAGGCAGCAAAGTGTGCAGTGCCTGAGGGAGAGCTCTTCTGAAGTGCTCATAATGTGGAGCAGGCTTCTTCAGCCCTTTAAAACACAACTCAATCTCAGCCCTGCGGCCACCGGCGCCAGCTCCACTGCCTGTTTTATAGGCCTTTACTGCTGTATTTGTACGTGCATGTGTGTATGCCGCCTCTCATAAAGGCTTCTTTGAGGGCTGATTACATAGTAATCATAGATGAGGGACATGGATGTATGATGGAGGCTTTAAATATATAGCTGTCAGATTTCATGGTGAAGTGTGACCAAATGGAGTTTAAACCACAACAGAGGAACAACAACAAACTAGCCTTTAGCTGGTCTCTTGTACATTGCTACAAAGCTGCATTTTTACTGCTGCGCTTCTGCAATGTGATTTTCTTCTTTTATACTGTAACATTTTATACAGAGAGACAAGTTTAAGTCAAAGGTTGAAAGTGTAAACACTGTGGCTCTGTGGTGCTATCAAAACATTGCTCTGTTTGTTTGACCAGCCTGACACAGCAACAGCTCAGCCAATGAGGTGCGTTGGGGCGGAGCTGTCTGTATAACTGACCAATGAATGGGGAGTTTCCAGAGAAACCTGTTTGGAAACAATCTGATTCTTTGCAGTGTTATTTTAGTTTTTTTGTATTTTTTTTTGCATTTATTAACTGGATTTTATTTTTATATTTTCAGTGTTGAGTTTTATTTTAGTTTTAGTTTATTTGTCACTTTAATTCGGTTTTTTTATATTTCTTTTTAGCTTTTTTTTTTTTTTTTTTTTTTTTAGTAGTTTCAGTTAGCTGCCAACGTAAATTAATTATTTTTAATTGTTTCAGTTTAAGTTACAAAAACAACACTGATTCTGCGTCTGAATATGGTTACTTCCTAAAAAATGGTATGTGAAAAACTATATGCTAAATGAGTTGTATGCCCAAAGACACAGTATTCATAAACTACAAAAAACAAAACAAAAAATATTCAGATGGCCCTTATTTCTGGTCAGATTCTGAAGTGTGCATCCAAGGGACACCTTACTATCCCATGAGGCAATGGGAGAGAAGTTTTCATATATATAAATGGCATAGGAACAGTTGTCTTATGATATTGTAGGTCACAGGTCGCCTTTGTCACCATTGGCTCTTGGCTTGCTTAGTTAAGGAATTTTAATTGAATATTCAACAATATTATTGATCTGCCTGCATTGACACCATTATATGACAACTGAACTGAGCTGGACGATGACATCACACGGTTTTCTCCAGAGCGGCTATATATATATATAGATGAACTAAATTAAAAACTTTTTTACAACAAAAATGAAACATCACTGAGCACTTAAGCTGGACTGTGACACTCTGGAAACACATTATTTTCAATCTGTATTGTAAAAAGCGCTTCATAAATAAAGGTGATTTGACTTGACAAGACTACATGGCAGACGCGGTATGTAGTATCTGTATTGTATGCGTACTTCATTAACGGTTGAGATGTAACTTCTTGATGAAATGCAGTATGTAACGTTGACAGTATGAGATTTTGGACACAGCTACTGTATAACATTTGGTTACACTTTTACAGACTATCTGAAATGACCATAATATTCACTCTGTAAGCAATGCTCTGTGAGATTTGATTACATGTCATTACTGTATATACCCTTCAATTATGTGACACAATAAACATAGCATGTGTTTGGTAATGTGAAAATGGGAATTGGTCCAAAAAGTTCATGTATACATAAGAAAATTCTTTGTAGCTCATAATGCTTTGCTTAGTTAAATAATGATGTCTTGATGACAGACTGAATATAGTTTGCATGCTAGAGGCAATAGCGATGGTTTTAGTCAAGATTAACCCTGAGAGTTTCTTACCAGCAGTATAAATTTTAACTTTTATATTTGTCTTGCCTGGAATACAATTCTACACAAAGGTTGGAATGTTCTTCGATTGCTCATAGGAATGTAATTATTCATTAAGGTATAATGCCCTTTTCACAAGATGTAAAATATGTCTTTGATGTCCCCAGAGTGTGTATGTGAAGTTTTAGCTCAAAATACCCCACAGATATTTTTATATAGATGTTCAAGTTGTCACCTCTTGAGGGTGAGCAAAAACGCACTGTTTTTGTGTCTGTCCTTTTAAATGCAAATGAGCTGCTGGGCACAGAGGGCGGAGCTACAACAGCTTGTGTCCTTTTACCTCACACAGACATGCACTGAAATTTTCAAAAACTTTTAGCCTTTTATGTTCAAAACGGAGTTGGATGATGGAGAGACTCAAGAAGAAGTGACAACATGTAGAATGCAGGACATTTCTGAATTTATGTATAGCTTATGTGGAGTTAACTATATTTTCTAGTCATTGATTAGCATATTCTGTCATGATAATATATAAACCGTGTTCAGGGGGCGGTGTTAATGTAAATTTTAGGGTTAGTGATGTCACTAACCCGGGAGGAATGTGGTGTAGTCCCTACCAGCTGTTTGTTGTAGTCCTTAAAAAGCAATTTCTGTAAAAGCAAATATCTCCCTTTGCTTTGAACTTTGAGCATTGTAACTTTGCAAATGTTTTTTTATGCTCAAACAGCAACATTACACACTAACTAAAGTTAGAAAAGTGAAATCATAATCAACCACCCCTTTAAACGAATGTGCATTGTGACTCATTATGATTATTAAGATTCAACACTGTGCAGTTCAATCTAATCTGATACATTTCCACTTTGTTCCCAGATTGTTTCCAGACTTATTCAGAAAACGAAAATTTGAGAAGGGGACATTCTGTGCAATGATGTTTAAATGAGAAAAAAAATCAGACAGATGAGTATTATGGCTCTAAATGAAACGAATCATCCCTTCTTCACACATCTGTCTCACAGTAACACTGCAACCTGTCCCTCGTCTTCTGTCAACCGTCTCTTTGTCTCTCTCTGTTCCTCTCGCTCAGCGTCTGGGGGAAAAGACTTTTCGGTTATTTCTCATTCCGACAAAAGAGGATTGAAAATCCTTGTGACAGTAAAGCACAGCTTGCTTCCACCAGATCTGCCTTTAATGTATGATACTCTGACAAGGAAACGCATGTCATCCAAACCGTTATTCATCAAAAATTAATTTCCTTTCTTTTAAAAAGCCAAACCACTTGCTCATTGCTGCGACTTCTGAAATGACTCCGGACTTCTGACTTATGAAATCTAATGAGAAGATAAGAAATGTATCACAAAAAAAAAAAAATGATGATCAAAAGAAATATCACCCATATCATTATGAAAAATAATTAAACCAGTGGGAATAGTAAATCTTGCCCCTGAATCATCCCCTGTGAAAACATCTAAAGTTTTCTACCTGTCTTCAAACTTAATAAAAATGAAGAAGAAAGGTCATTTTGGTCAAATCTATTCTGGAATTTCGAGCACATTTAACATTACACAAAAAATTTCTTGCATCCAACCATTGAATAGCTCATAAATAGCTCTGTTTTTTCGGCTGAGTGTGTCTGTGGTCTGCACACTTATCTGCTAATGAGGGGATGTGTCAGGGGTTGTCAAGGAGGAACTCTCCACATCTGGGAGGATAATTATAGAACCCTTATTAGCCTGACCCTCACATTCTTCCTCCTCTGATCGCTGCAGGAACGATGGCTTTTTAAGAGCTCACGGGGTCCGATAGCTAGGGTCTGACTGAACTTGACAGCTGGTCACTCACAAGTTGGCAACATGCGTTTATTGGCAAGGTCTCCAGAGAGCAACTTTCACTAGCGAGCAAGCACACGAGACTTTAGAGATCGTGAAAGATCCTGTTAAAAAGACCAGGATAGCTGTCACTGTTGTGATTTGGATAGGGCCGCCACTGTGCTTCTAAACTAGCATACACGTTATAAATGTCTTTACTGTCACTTTTGATTCATTTAATGCATCCTCCTTGATAACCAAATGATTTAAAAAAATATATCTTACTAGCCCCCAGATGTTTGGTAGTGTGTTATGCTGTTCTTTCGAACTTTCTATTAGTCAAAGAATCCTGAAAAAAATTGCATAAATGAACATTATTACTGTTTTACATACAATATTACTGGTTTAATATATTTTTGATCAAATAAATGCAGACTTGGTGAGCATAGACTTCAACATAAAAACATAAAACAAATGTATTTGTGCTTGCATGTATGCAATTAATGTAAGTAATTAATCAGTATGTGTCACAAGTGATTGCAGCAGACAGAAGAATAAAGTCCCAACACGAGTTTGATTATAAATATTCAAAAGGCAAACAGATGGTGACAACACACATAAACATAAGAGAGACCAGACAGAGAGTGAACGTGAGGGTACAACTTAAATAGGAACTCAAACATGATGATTAGTAGAACACAGCTGAAACAAACAAACTAATAATTACCGTAACCAAGGAGACAGACTAGTGGCGGGAATCTGAACAAGGAAGACACGCGACAAATGAAAACAAACTGAAAGTCCATGAAAACAGAAACTAACTGAACACAACGGTAACAGAATGTCATGCAATTCATTTTACATTTAAATTGGAATAAAGCTAAAACTAAATAAAATACTCTCTTATGTTTATGGTGAAATATTTTTAAATAAATTGAACAAAACTTCGAAATGAACAGAAATAAAATAAGTTCTAAACTTACTAAAACTAAACATGATAAAGAAATCAATTAAAGCTAAATAGAAGGAAAAACTCATACAAATTAGTTTTTACAACCAAAACTAATTTTTAACAAAATTACTAAAACTTAATCTAAAATTACAATGAAAACTGTGCTTGTGTTTGTGTTTGTGTGGGTGCGTGTGTTTGTGTGTCTGTGTGTGTGTGTGCATGTTTGTGTGTGTGTCTGTGTGTGTGTGTGTGTGTATGTTTGTTTGTGTGTGTGTGTGTGTGTGTGTGTGTGTGTGTGTGTGTGTGTCTGTGTGTGTGTGTGTAGTATTCAGAGATTTTCTTGTGATGGATGTGTGCTGATGCTGAGGGCCAGTGACGGTGATCTGACGTCTCAGTCTGACTCACTGCCGTCGAGTGTGTGTGTGCATGTGAGTGTGTAAGAGGGGGGATGAGACGCCGCGTGGCATTACATAGAGTCCTCTCTCTCAGCCCAGTGCCTTCAGACCATCCACCAGACTGCTGTGTGACGCACTCGCCAGACTAACCGTCACACACATTCACACAAGCTATACGGCTTCTCTTGCGGCCGTTTCTGCGTGCTCTCAGAGATCAATATGTGCATTTGTATGCGTGTGTTTGGATCTGGTCAAACAGGTTGCTTATTTCCTGCTTTTGTTTTAGAGCTGAACATGATTATGCATATGAAGTAGTGAGCTGGGTGGCCTTGATATGGTGAGCCTCGATCAAACAAAGCTTGCACATGTGAAACACAAGAAAGTATTGAGACCAGCTATGAAAACACAAGCCAGGACAACACTCTCTTTCTGTCCTGTAGCACAAACTTTTTGAAGCCTGTGAAAAATGTGGTCCGTGTTTCTTTGAATTTGCAAAAGAAATATACATTTTTAGTGAACCAGGGCTCTGTTATGTTGTGTGCTAGAATCTGAACAATTTTTTATTTGACAAGACGTCCTCAAATGCACCATAACCAAAGACATCGATCTAGCACACTTGTACATTCGGGTTGGGGATCGATACAGATTTCCAAATTCTGATCAAATTAGGTTATGATTCACAAGCTGCTGATTCAATCAGATTCCATTCTGATTCATTTGGGTATATTTCATTAATGTACATTCTATGTAAATATGAAAGAAATTCTTTATTTGCTAATTCGGTAAATTCTATTGGGCCCTATGAAATCCGTTTTATTTTTTCCCAAATTCTGTTTATTTTATCCCAAATTTTGGATTCCATTTTTTTTTCGTTTACATTTTTTTGGACTCGAGTCAACTTTAATGGTTAAATTAAAGTAAATTTTAGTAATCGAACAGCATGTCTAATTAATTTATGAAACTTGTACAATTTAACAACAATATATTACAATTTTAGCAAAAATGTTTTTTACCAATGTTTTCTTTTCTGGATTCCATTTTAACGTTTTAATAAAAAACATGTCTAATTAATTGAACTAATAAAAACAACAATTTATCATTTTTTTCCATTTCTGTGAATTTTTTTTCTCTCTAGAAATTCTGTGTTTTGTATTTATTTTTTTCTGGCAATGATTTGAAGGCAAAACCATTCGTTTAATTTATATTTGTATCATATGAAATAAACTTTTTTTTATACAAGTGCCTTACTGTTAAAATGAAAACATGGAAGAAAAACTGTGATTATTCCTTGAAAAATAAAGTTTTAATAATAATTTATTATTATTAGTGTAAGTATTATTATTACATTGAGACATAGCTAAATTCTACATCACAACATGAATATATTTATTAATATATCACAATTTCTTTAAGTTAAACCAAACTTTTATTTTGACGGGTTGCCGTGAAGACCTTTCCGGTTTATTTCAGTTTCTGAAAAATATCACAGTTGACTGTGATATTTTTAGTAGTTTTAGTTAACAATAACAACACTGCTCATGAATTGCTCTCAGTACAAAGATGTTTCATCTCATAGGTACATATTCAACATAGTCAATATCAGAATCATTCAAATAAAAATGGTGAATTATTATTTTTTTTAAATAGTGCAGACAGAAACAACTTGTGTGTGAACAGCCCTTAGTTAATAACAATATTTCCTTTCAGTAAAGTGTCGTTTGCGTGTCTGTGTATATATATGCATAGAAAAGCCATTTATTAGCTACAGCCCTGCTGCTCTAACCTGTAATCTCTGTATATTTGGGCACTCAAATGTGCCATTTAGCCCTGAGAGAGAGAGCATAGCTGTGCTGGAGAGATGATTCTCTCTGTTGCCTTGAAAGAGTTGGTTCCAAGGCCTCCACATGTGCACCATCGGTCCTTCCCAGTCTGTTTTTCTGCTCTTTTCGCTTTATCTTTTTGTAAGGAGGGCCGGGAAGTGGTGAGGGTTCAGGGGCTCTGACGTTTATTCTGACGTGTATTGTTCTAACGCATATCATGCCATGGTGAAGATGTTATCTCATTTATGTCACTTCACAAACACCATTCTCTCCTGAGCTTTCTGATAGCAGACTTTACATCTCTTTGACCAAGGCAAATTTACCAACGTCGATAGTCTCACATATAGCCAGACGACTTTGTAGTTTATTTTGGCCAGTTAAGACAGGAATAAAGCATCTGACTGACATGTGAAGCAACTGACTGCATTTTCCATTTTAATGTGACATTTACAGTGTCTGAAATAATTGGTACCACAGTAAATAAATAAAAAAATATCTTAAAATAATATGTACAGCGGTATCGGTCTGAATTGCTGTACAGAAAACACAGGAAGTTTTTTTGCAGAAACATATAAAAAAACAATTTAATAACAATTATTTTATTTTAATTGATCATTTTAGCCAGGTGTTATAGTTTGCCCTTTTAGCCTTTAAAGCCTGTATCATTTCATGGAGGAAATCCATGAAAAAGGTCACGAGTTAGTCATGACATATTTAGCTAAAATGATTTTTTTGCTCTAGATAGCACCACAGAAAATGAAATATTTCCTATAGCTTTGTGTGTTTACATGACTTGAATGACATTCTATCTCCTAAAGACTTACTGCAGGTCACTAAAACTGTGATTATGGACATGCTTGATCAATTGAAATGAATGCTGTCTTAAATAACTGAGCATCAGTCTCTCAGTCTATTTTTCTCCTGTCATTACATACATGCATGCACATTCTGTTACAGTACTCTGCAAATACTGTGACTTAGATTAGAGATAATTCAGCCAACAGACCATTCAAATACACTTGTCACTCCTCTAAATGCTTAATCCCATTCTGTGCTTCAAAGCTTAGTTAAAGTGCCCCTATTATTGCGATTTTAAAGGTTCCTGATTTTGTTTTGGAGGTCTCCTACAATAGATTTACATGCAGTAAATGTTAAAAAAACACTTTCTTATAATATGCATTGTGCATCACCTAATTTATCAAAGATCGTTTGAAGATCCGTCTGTTTAAACCCCTCCTTTCCACGAGCCTGCTCTGCTCTGATTGGTCAGATAATGTCCCAGTCTTTTGTGATTGGTCTATCCGCTTTTAGCGCATCAGAAATTAAACGACTATTGCCATTGCTTGAGGCCAGGTCAAAGTAGATGTTTTTTGCAGACAGCCAATGAAGACCATAGGCTAGCATTATGCAAATTTGGGCTACACTTTATTTTTAAGCTGTCCATGTTAAAGTGTTATTGTACATTTATGAACTGAGTAATAATAATTAACTACATGTACTTAGTATAGGGTTAGTGTTAGGAACAGAGTTTGGTTGAGGGTTAGTTGCATGTAATTATGCATAATTCATAGTTATTACTACAGTTACATGTAACGTGTGTAACAAGGACACTGTAAAATAAAGTGTTACCCAAATTTGTTACATTGTTATGCATGTATATGTAACAGGAAGTAAGACTGGAATTGTTGTTGACTAGTTTCGGCAGTTCAGACTCAGTTATTTCTTTTAGGAGACAATAACTTCATCTGTCATGCACTTTAAACTTTAAAACTTTGCATTAACAAACAGCTATATTATACCCTGCATGAAAAGTAATATTCTAAAAAGCATAATAGGGGACTTTAATCACAAAAGCACTAAGCACATAAATTCACTCACCAAAAATGTGGGTTAACGGCAGCTATTTTCTATATTCTGTCTTTTCTTTTTGTTTAGTCACTCATGGTCGTCACTCCCAAAGGTTTGAAGTGTGTACATGACTAGTTTCGCACCATAGAAACACTAAATCATAAAAAAAGGTTAGGCTTATGGAATGGGTGTGTTGGTCCTCTAGTGTCAAAAGGTTAAGATCCTTGAATTATGTATAAGATACAGAACAACCAAAACAATTGTTCAAGCTGTCAGGTTACTGGATGGTAACGCACAAGCACAAGCAAATAGACAAAAGGGAAAAGAAACATTAAGGGCTGCACGTGCACAGGTCAATCAGAAGGCAAACTGCTCAAGATCGTTCTAAACAAATGTTTAGTCTCGCATGGAACAGAAAAGAATGTTATGCAAAACATTTGCAGTCTAACTGCAGCTCTTTTTGAAATGAGGTTTTACTATGACGCGTGTCAGAGCACAATATGAGAGATGAACAGGTCTGTTATCAGCGGTGAGATTGTATCTGCGTGTGGGTGTCTGTCTCTGTGCGTATGCAGTCCAGTTCACGTGTCCACCGATGTTTTTGGGAACGCAGGTGGAGATTTGGGTGGGAAGTAAATTGATATGATCTCACAGGTCATGAAAGTGATGTTGAACTTTTAATGATTGCCAGTCAAAGGGGTAATAGTTCACCAGTGCAATTTTCTGTAATGAATAAACATGAATCATTAATACAGTTTATTTACACTTGTATTGTTGAAGTCGCAGTCAAGTTGATTTTGTGATGGATGTTCTACTCAAAATGACTCGTTTACCACGTTATTGTGTTGTAGGTACCATTGCACAGTATTCATATATATATATATATATATATATATATATATATATATATATATATATATATACGCCTAAACTTGCTGAAGTGCATGTTCTGCTTTGGTTTTGAGTTACACTGCCGTTCAAAAGTTTGGGGTCCGTTTGATTTACAGCAGGGCTTCTCAAAGTCTACACTCAAAGGTACAAATCTGAATTTTCATCAGTGTCAAAGGTCCGGAACTATTGGTTATTACAAAACTTATTTTTTAATAAACATGCATAACAAATCAATACTCCTTTTATGAAAAAATAAGGTGCCTTTTGCATTCAAAATACATAAATAACAAGTGCAAAAGTGGCAAAACAATTAATTTAAATGTCAGTATTTTTCTTAATAAAACACAACAAGAGGTAGGCCAAAAGTAACATGGTGCAAAATACAGAGCAGTCTAATGTGAGAAATGGCACTGTCTGTCTCCCATCAGCTGCCGAAACCGTGACACAAAAGGTGTGGTTGCTAGACGGAGACACTGGCCTAAATGTTCAGTCAGTAGTTTTGCTGTCCGTACCTCTGTATTTTGTGGTTATTGCCGTTCAAAATGTCTGAGTTTTGTTTCCAGGGATGCAAACACATGTAGGCCTATGGTCAAAAAAGAGAGGTAATCGAACCCCTCGCCCCGCGGTATCCAAAATATCCAGATACTTACATTGCCACCAACCCCTGCCATCCCCGGTCCACCCCTATAGGCACATGTAACGTTAGGCTAATAAAATTAAATTCAAACAAAGTTGACAAAAAAAAAAAAGGTTTTATAAAAAGATAAACCTCACATATTTCAGCCTTTAAATTATTTTTCACAAAAAAAGGTTTTATAAAAAGATAAACCTTACATATTTCAGCCTTTAAATCAGTCCAAAAAGATAAATTACTTGACATTTACATTTACAATATTACATAATAATCTTTTATTAATAGGCCTAATAGTAAAATTCGGTCCGATTTTCCCGTGGCGTCTGTCGTTGCTATGCAACCATGCACTGTGCTCTCGACGACAAAGAAGTTTTAGTAGCTAATAGATTTCCACCACCGAAAAACGCTTGCTGTAGCTCTGCTACAAGATTTAACGTTATTTATGGAGAAAAGAAAAACACCCGTAGTGTTTAGGTGCACCCCCATCCTTCATGTTGACTGAACTGAACAATGTTGTAACTTAACGGAAAGGACGAAGCTGATTTGATTGTTCTTGTCACATGAACTGCAGTGCGCTTGCGGCATTCTAAAAAGTTGAGGCGTTTTCGATACATCTCGCTGCGCCTGAAAAAAATTAGCGCCTCGCTTCAAATATGAGCGCGCTTGCCGCTCGCCTGCATTTGAAATAACGAACCGGAGCGCGCAAAAGACATGATATGTGAACGGCCCCTTGACGAGCTACCTCCAATCAGGCCGCGAGAGCGACGTTTTGGAATTTGGAAAAGATACGCAGCAAGAAGAAACACTAGTGGTTCGCGCTTGCGTGCATCCACAGTTTTAATCCTTTACACACAATTAGTGCTCTTGAAATATGAAATGGAGGTGGGTCCGGATTGAATTCCCTCTGGGTCCGGATCCGGACCGGAGTCCGGACTTTGAGAAGTACTGATTTAGTATGATTTTTATTTTTTCAGCAAGGATGCATTAAATTGCTCAAAAGTGACAGTAAAGATGATTAAATAAAACATTCCTCATTTCAAATAAAGGCTTTCTTCTGAAACAATTTGCATGATTTTCACAAAGTATTAAGCAGCACAACTTTTTTTCAACATTAATAATAATAGAAGAATAAATGTTTCTTGAGCAGCAATGCCGCTTATTACAATGATTTCTAAAGCATCATGTGACGTTGCAGACTCGAGTAATGATGCTGAAAATTCACAGGAATAAATGGAATTAAAAAAAAAAAAATATATATATATATATATATATATATATATATATATATATGATATATATAATTAGAAAACAATTAGTTTAAATGGTACTACGGTATATTACTGTATTTTGATCAAATGAATGGAGAATAAAAAGCTTTTGAATGGTAGTGTTGTGTAAGTAAAATAATCTGTACATATTACATTAGGGTGGACAGAAATTCTATATACACTCATTTCTATGCTGCCTGGCATATACAAATGTTGCTGTGTGAGTGTTTGAGTAAAACTAACAGTGATTGTTCACTTTTCATGTCAACAAGCTTTCCCAGTTTAGGTGAGCAAGTAGGGCCAGAACTTTACTTTACTTTATTGTCCTTGAAAAGCAATATTTTATGTAGACAGCAGTATACATACACATACAGCAACACACACAAAATAACACACATTTTATAATACGTCATTTTAAAACATGATTGCAGTGAGTATAAAGGAGTTCTTGTATTAGAATAAGCAAGCTATGCTGATAGTCAAAATGCATGCATGACTCTGCTCCTAGTCACAAACTAGTCAGTTCACAGACACACATATTAATGTGCTGTCCCACGATTGCACTATTATTGAAGAATTTAAAAATAAAAATAAATAAAGATGGCAAAAATAGTTGTGTTACTTGGAAAGATTGTTGTGAGTAAAATCCTTTTAATTTTAAGGTTAATGACCTTAGCAGTGGCTCACTGACCAGACCACCATCCGAGTTGTAGTGAAAGCGATGTCACTGTTTGTGGGTGTGTTTTCAGACATGCATGAACATTTCTACCTGTGTTTCTGACCTGACTGCAGCATGACTGCTGGGAGTGGCTCTGATTCACTCTCCTACAGGAGTTCCAGCTAGTCTTCATCTCAGAAATCACGTGACTGCTACAACCCTTATCATGAACCTGCTGTTGGAATGTTTCCAAAACTACACATGACACTAAGTGACAATGTTTCCTCTGATATTTGCATGCATTTTAATCATACTAAAGTATTGCTTACAAACCATAAAAGCTAAAACACACACATTTTTATGGGACTTTCCATATGATGATTTTTAGCTGTATATTCTATCCCCTAACCCTAAACCATACCCATCACAGAAAACGTTCAACATTTTCAAAAAACATCACTTAGTATTATTTATGAGCTGCTTTCCTCATGGAGACCAAACAATTTTTCCCACAAGGACACGAATTTCGGATATTGCCTTCATTAGGGGGACATTTTGTCCTTATAACGTAGGCCGGTGTACCTGAACCACAACTGAACACACACACTTGCATGTTAATGTTGAGCCAATAGGCTTCCTGGCAGTATTCTCAAAAGCTCTTCATAACAATGCACTGTAGCTCCAGGGTTGCACGTCAGCAGTGATTGGTCACTCACCGTGAGTCATGCAATTTCTCAAGTTCTCTCTCTCTGACTGAGACACATGCACACACACACACACACACACTGATGCATAAGTGAAATAGTGTCACATTCCCACATCCCACTTATGAACCGCTTAAACATACAAATATATGGTCACTGTGATTTGCCAAGTAAAACATATTTTGTTGATCCTGGAACAAAATTCCTGTCCGAAAATGTAGTCCTAACCCTATCCCTACCCCTAAACCTAACCCTACCCATAACTTATCCCTAAAATTAAAGGTAGGCCTACATGATAGGTGAATAACACTGATGTAGAATCACCAAACCCTGGTTGTAAGCCTAAACTTGACATAAACTGTAAACTTGTCCCTCAAACCTGATTGGTTGATTGGTATGTTGTTCCAGGATCAATAAAGATGTTGATCCAGGAACACGTTGTACTCGCTGAAATCACGTTCACCACACAGGAACAGATGATTTTTTTATTTTTTTTAAATAGAAAGAAAATAAATATTGTGATTTAAAGTCACATTGGGCTATATAAAGTTGCAATTGCGCAAAAAAATGATAACACTGCAGTAAGGTTTCATTAGTTAACATCAGTTTTCTTAATTAACATGAAAAATAATGCTTATTGTTAGTCAAGTTATCTAATACATTAACTAATCAGATCACAATGTATTACTGTATGTGTTTCCATTGTGTCTTTCTGCGTGGAGCACACGATTGGTTTTGCCAAAACAGATTTTTGATACTTGTGGATTTGAATTGCTGAGTCATTTTTCTGAGGGAGAGAAGCCACTGCCAGTTCTTTTCTTCTGCTCTTTCTCATGATTTGGTCCGCTAACAGTCACTAGTCCTAGAGCTGTGTGTGTTAAGCCATGCTGTGAACCAACTCATCACTTGGCTGCGCGAGTACGAGCGTGTGTGATTGTGCGCGCGAGCACAGAATGTGTCATATGTCAGTGCAGCCGGAAGGTTTTTATCAATGGCACATACAGTTCACTCACAAAATCCTCATCACACAATTTGACATTGGAGATACGTCTCTTCATTTCACACACCCACAGCTCGCAACATGTTTGCTTAAGAGCTCAATCTGTTTGCACCTCTTCTTTCATTCTGAGAGTGTAAGAATGCCAAGTTTAGGTGTTTAACAATAAGAGGGGAAGAGCTTCACCATGATTAATGATGATATTACAGCTTTGTTAGAGATTGCATGGTTGACACAGCTGAATAAAACCCAAATCGTTACCATATGCTAACAGCTAAATAATCAAATTAAGGAGAATCAATACAAATGCTTTGATTTCATCATTTTCCGTCAGATTTGTTCGGGTCAAAGTCAACAATTTTTTTACAGTAATACAATAAACTGAAAACGGTACAATCGATTTGTATAATTAAAGTAATATTCCAGGGTCAGTATAAGTTAAGCTCAATCGGCAGCATTATTTGTGGTATGCTGTAAGTTTTATTATTGCCACAAAAAATATATTTTCTTTAACAAATCATCAAGGTGACGTGGAAATAAATCGGCACTTTTTTGAGGATTTAAAAGCAGAAGTGTTAAGGTTATAATTTTATAAAAGCACTAACATTACTTCTTCTGTGAAGTGAGCTGTAAAAATTGTCATTAATAGTCATCAGTATTTTAACATTTACAGATTCACATTCACTTCTATTATAAGTGCCTCACTGCAACCCAGATTTTTGCTTTGTTAAAGTTGCAACATAAGGGAAGTAGTGACAGATAATTTCTTACATGTGACGCACATCCAAGTGAAACAGATTAAGGATTAAATAATTGGAGAAGTCCCGAATATGTCACCAGAATGTCAGTCGGTCAAGTTATGAAAAAAAAAGCAAAAAGAAAACTGCATTGAGGAACTGTTCACAATAAGATGCATTTAGAAAATGAATAGAATATGTGAATTTTCGTCTTTAAAGAAAAGAAAAACATTTTTGTCATGGTCAACATCATGCCACGGGTGCTGTCGACTATGGACGAATTGCATGTTTATATCTCGCAATTCTGAATTTATAACACGCAATTCTGACTTTATATCTCGCAATTGTGAGAAATAAAGTCCATCCATCCATCCATCTTCTTCCGCTTCATCCGGGGCCGGGTCGCGGGGGCAGCAGTCTAAGCAGAGATGCCCAGACTTCCCTCTCCCTAGACACTTCCTCCAGCTCTTCTGGGGGGACACCGAGGCGTTCCCAGGCCAGCCGGGAGACATAGTCTCTCCAGCGTGACCTAGGTCTTCCCCGGGGCCTCCGCCCAGTGGGACGTGCCCGGAACACCTCCCCAGGGAGGTGTCCAGGAGGCATCCTGAACAGATGCCCGAGCCACCTCAGCTGACCCCTCTCGATGTGGAGGAGCAGCGGCTCTACTCTGAGCTCCTCCCGAGTGACCGAGCTTCTCACCCTATCTCTAAGGGATCGCCCAGCCACCCTGCGGAGAAAGCTCATTTCGGCCGCCTGTATCCGGGATCTTGTCCTTTCGGTCATGACCCAAAGCTCATGACCATAGGTGAGAGTAGGAACGTAGATTGACCGGTAAATCGAGAGCTTTGCCTTACGGCTCAGCTCCTTCTTCACCACAACAGACCGGTACATCGACCGCATTGCTGCAGAAGCTGCACCGATCCGTCTGTCAATCTCCCGTTCCATCCTTCCCTCACTCGTGAACAAAACCCCAAGATACTTAAACTCCTCCACTTGAGGAAGGATTTCTCCACCAACCTGAAGTGGGCAAGCCACCCTTTTCCGACTGAGGACCATGGCCTCGGATTTGGAGGTGCTGATTCTCATCCCAGCCGCTTCACACTCAGCTGCAAACCCTCCCAATGCATGCTGAAGGTCCTGGTGTGAAGGGGCCAACATGACAACATCATCCGCAAAGAGCAGAGACGAAATCGCGTGGTCCCCAAACCTGACACCCTCCGGCCCCTGGCTGCGCCTAGAAATTCTGTCCATAAAAATTATGAACAGAACCGGCGACAAAGGGCAGCCCTGCCGGAGTCCAACATGCACTGGGAAGAAGTCTAACTTATTACCGGCAATGCGAACCAAGCTCCTGCTTCGGTCATACAGGGACCGGACAGCCCTTAGCAAAGGACTCCGGACCCCATATTCCCGGAGCACCCTCCACAGGCCGCCTCGGGGGACACAGTCGAATGCCTTCTCCAAATCCACAAAACACATGTGGACTGGTTGGGCAAACTCCCATGAACCCTCCAGCACCCTGTAGAGAGTATAGAGCTGGTCCAGTGTTCCACGGCCCGGACGAAAACCACACTGTTCCTCCTGAATCCGAGGTTCCACTATCGGCCGTATTCTCCTCTCCAGTACCCTGGCATAGACTTTCCCAGGGAGGCTGAGAAGTGTGATCCCCCTGTAGTTGGAACACACCCTCCGGTCCCCCTTCTTAAAAAGGGGAACCACCACCCCGGTCTGCCATCCCAGTGGCACTGTCCCCGACTGCCACGCGATGCTGCAGAGGCGTGTCAACCAAGACAGCCCCACAACATCCAGAGACTTGAGGTATTCAGGGCGGATCTCATCCACCCCCGGTGCCTTGCCACCGAGGAGTTTCTTGACTACCTCGGTGACCTCAGCTAGGGTGATGGACGAGTCCACCTCTGAGCCCTCAGCCTCTGCTTCCTCAATGGAAGACGTGACGGTGGGATTGAGGAGATCCTCGAAGTATTCCTTCCACCTTCCACCGTCAACAGCCGCCCACCCCTACTGTAAACAGCATTGGTGGGGGACTATTTCCCCCCCCTGAGGCGCCGGACAGTTTTCCAGAATCTCTTCGTGGCCAGCCGATAGTCCTTCTCCATGGCCTCACCGAACTCCTCCCAGGCCCGAGTTTTTGCCTCCACTACCACCCGGGCCGCAGTCCGCTTGGCCTGCCGGTACCTGTCAGCTGCCTCCGGAGTCCCACAAGCCAGCCAGGCCCGATAGGACTCCTTCTTCAGCTTGACGGCATCCTTTACTTCCGGTGTCCACCACCGGGTTCGGGGATTGCCGCCTCGACAGGCACCGGAGACCTTACGGCCACAGCTCCGAGCAGCCGCTTCAACAATGGAGGTGGAGAACATGGTCCAATCAGACTCAATATCTCCAGCCTCCCTCGGGATCTGGTCGTAGCTCTGCCGGAGGTGAGAGTTGAAGATCTCTCTGACAGGAGATTCGGCCAAACGTTCCCAGCAAACCCTTACAGTACGCTTGGGTCTGCCGAGTCTGTCCAGCCTCCTCCCCCGCCATCGGATCCAACTCACTACCAGGTGGTGATCAGTTGACAGCTCCGCCCCTCTCTTCACCCGAGTGTCCAAGACATACGGCCGCAGGTCAGATGAAACGACCACAAAGTCGATCATCGACCTACGACCTAGGGTGTCCTGGTGCCACGTGCACTGGTGGACACCCTTATGCCTGAACATGGTGTTCGTTATGGACAAACTGTAACTAGCACAGAAGTCCAATAACTGAACACCACTCGGGTTCAGGTCGGGGGGGGCGTTCCTCCCAATCACGCCCCTCTAGGTGTCACTGTCGTTGCCCACGTGAGCGTTGAAGTCCCCCAGTAGAACGACGGAGTCCCCAGTCGGAGCACTTTCCAGCACTCCTCCTAGAGACCCCAAGAAGGCCGGGTACTCTGCACTGCCGTTTGGCCCGTAGGCACACACAGGCAGACCTATCCCCGACCCGTAGGCGCAGGGAAACGACCCTCTCGTTCACCGGGGTAAACTCCAACACATGGCGGCTGAGCTGGGGGGCTATAAGCAAACCCACACCAGCCCGTCGCCTCTCACCATTGGCAACTCCAGAGTGGTGAAGAGTCCATCCTCTCTCAAGGAGTGTGGTTCCAGAGCCCAAGCCATGCGTAGAGGTGATCCCGACTATCTCTAGTCGGAACCTCTCAACCTCACGCACAATTTCAGGCTCCTTCCCCGGCAGCGAGGTGACGTTCCACGTCCCTAAGGCTAGTTTCCGTGTCCAGGGATCGGGTCGCCGAGGCCCCTGCCTTTGACTGCCACCCGATCCTCTCTGCACCGGCCCCTTACGGCTCCTCCTGCAGGTGGTGAGCCCACGGGAAGGCGGTCCCACGTCGCTCCTTCGGGCTGAGCCCGGCCGGACCCCGTGGGGAGAGGCCCGGCCACCAGGCGCTCGCATACGAGCCCCAATCCCGGGCCTGGCTCCAGGGTGGGGCCCCGGCTGCGCCATACCGGGCGACGTCACGGTCCTTAAAACTGATTCTCTCATAAGGGGTTTTTGAACCGCTCTTAGTCTGACCCGTCACCTAGGACCTGTTTGCCTTGGGAGACCCTACCAGGGGCATATAGCCCCAGACAACATAGCTCCTAGGTTCATTCGGGTACTCAAACCCCTCCACCACGTTAAGGTGGCAGTTCAAGGAGGTGGGGGTTCAAGGAGAAATAAAGTCAGAATTGTGAGATGTAAACTCGCAATTGTGAGGTAAAAAGTCGCAATTATCTTTTAAAATATTTTATTCTGTGGCGGAAACAAGCTTCCATAGTCGACTGAGCTTAACTGATATTGAACCTAAAATATTCCTTTAATTCTAGATGAGGATTTGAGTGAGGCTCACTTTTAAGTTACCTTTAATGCCAAGCTTACTTGCAATTTACCAGCCCATGACAAATGGTAAGAATTTGTTTTTAGCTTTAGCATATTTAACTACAACTTTTCCCTGAAATGGCCATAATGCAAGAGCTAAGGTGTCCTTAGGCTCTCCTTATGTTCAATCCCAGTCGTTCCACTATGCCTGTATATTTGCTGACTGGATCTTCCACTAGTGAGCACTGTGCTTGTTAGGGGTCATTTAGGGACTGGGTTTTACTTTAAACATGAACACAACCAGTTTTTTTTTATGAGACAATTTCAGCTTGATATTTTTGTTAGTGATCCACTCCAGTTCATCCCAAGCCATCTGGGGTTTGTTCATAAAATTTTACGACATGTCTCGATGTCCGAGTAAATACACACTTTCCTCTCTAGCACGGCTCATTGAGTCCCTCCGCCAAGACCAACAAGAAGGTGGTCCTCATCTTCGCACATGCTGGAGAAGACAGCATTGTGTTTCTGCCATAACACACACACACACACACACACGGCTCTGTTTGGCTTGAGAACTTTTGTACTCGGCTCACACGCTAATTTATTATTTGCCCATGTCCAGCATGTTTATCTGTCGGGGGTGTTGGATTCCGGCAAGTATACAGATAAAAGCTTGAGAGAGAGAAAAGAGGAGCGCGGGGTTCACACTGAGGGTGTGTTTGTCTATCTATGTGTGTTTTTAGTGTGTGCCAGTGAGAAAGCAACAATGTGTGATGGAGGGTGAGGGGGTGAGCGGTGATCTGCTATCGTGTTTTCCAGCAAAATGCGTGACTCATTTATATTAGTAGCATTTTTAAAAAGGTCTGGGATTTCGGTATCATCACTGTCTTTGGCATATTCTATGCTAATGCCAAACATAAATTAAATGGTGGCGATGAGTCACAACAAATTGAATGTGATTGGAGGGCTTTTCGACAAACACCAGCAGCACTTTTTCTTAGGAGTAAACAGATTATATTCTCTGCCATCTTCACACATTTGGAAACTATCTGCAATATTTTGATCTTGGCCAAAGCAACATTGAGATGTGATCAGAGTCACTTGGTTTCTCTAATGTGCTTTTCTTCGGGAGATCAACATGGGTGTGCTTTAACCTTGATCCATCTCCATTAATGAGAAAATAGTCACCTGCTGTTCCAGAACTAATAAGCCACTGATGCATGCATTAGAGACGGAAAGAAAAACCACTCTTCTACACAACGCTGCGACTCCAATCACAGTAAGTTGAATCAGTCTGTCTGCCGTCGGCTCCAACAAAAAGCTGTGAAGTGCTCTTGGTGGAGACAGCGCTGTCTGTAACAGGCTACCGACAGGGCTCAGTCAATACGTGCCACAGCCACTGGAGAGAAACTAAATGAGATTTTTTTTTTCTCATGCTCCTTTTAACTCTTTCTTTTTTCTCTCTTCTTACCTCAGTAGCTTCCTCTCAGCCACTTTCCTCTCCCTCCATCTGCCGTACTGCCACTTTGACAAGCCGTCACAGTTGTCAAATACGAAAACATGTTGGAGGTGATGTTTTTTTTTTTGTTCTTTGACAAAGAAGCCTTTATCATGGCTCAGTTCTCAAATATCTAAACGCCCTGGTTGTATTATCCTATTCACTTTTTTAAGATAGTAGAAGTATATTAGGCAGTTCAAACCTACACTGTAAAACAAATGCTGTGAAATTTACGGTAAAAAACTGGCAGCTTAGGTTGCCAGAAATTGCTTAATATTTAAGGTTTTACAGACTTAACTTAAATTTACAGTAAAAAAAAAGTATTTCATTATCTGATATAATGTTTATTTACCAATTTATTGAAGTACTAATATCTGTTTTGTACCATTGTAATATACTGACAACCACCAATTACGGTGCTGATGAGAGTCACATGATGAATCAAAGCTCATCACAAGCAGCATTTCCACACTCTGTACCGTTAAATTCATGACAATTTTTTACAGTGTATGTATACACTCTTAAAAGTAAAGGTTCTTTATTGAAGAATGGAAACCGTTTTCCATAAAGAACCTTTAGCATTCATGGAAATATTCCATTCCACAAAAGGTTCTTTATAGTGGAAAACAGTTCTTTAGATTATTAAAGAAGATATGATGCCCTTTTTCAGTGTCTTGATTTTGGGGTCTAGAATAGGTTTTCATGCTTGAATGTTCAAAAAACACATTATTTGACATTGTTGCAGCACCTCTCTTCCCAGTCTGTCAGTAGGGCTCTAGGGTGCGTTTCCCGAAAGCATCATTAGCCGATGGTCACAAGTTCCGTCGTTATCAGCATAGTTCAACGAGTGTTTCGCAAACAGCATCGCAAAGTTGTGTGGTTAGAAGCATAGTTTCTTGTTTGCATGACATGTTGACTCAATTAATCCTTATCTTAAATCCTTAACCAAATATGGTTCTTCTATAGCATCGTTGTGAAAATCCCCTTTTGGAACTTTTATTTTTAAGAGTGTATACTTTTAGCACCTTTGCTAAACGCAGCTGCATTTAGGGAAGCATTGTTGGTGTGTAGGTGTGCGTGTATCCGTGTGTGTGTGTGTGTGTGTGTGTGTGTGTGCGTTGTACCTATTCAGTGGCAGTGCCATGGGAGGAGATGTTGTCACAGTGGCTTTGCTGTCATGCTTTTAACTGCTGGCAAGAATCCTGTGAGGTCTACCTTTGGGCCAGGGCTAAATTTAAGTTTGCCGCTCACAGTCCTAATCAGTCGTATCAAAACAACCATTAACTGTTGATCGGTCTGCCTCTTACGACTGCCAGTTCCCAGCGGACGCCACTCATAACAGGGCCAAAGAGAGAGAATCACACAGGAGCATGTCCCTTCAGCCCTTGGGTCTGCACTGCTACAAGCCAGAGCTAACGATCACTCCTGAGCCCTCTCACACGCTGCGCACACACACACACACACACACACACACACACTCACACATGTGCGCTTGTGTAGTTAGCATACAAACAGGCCAAAGCTCAAGACCACAATCATGATACAAGAACAGCAACATGACCCCAACTCCCGGTCCCCCAGGATCTCTGGGTAATCTCTGGTCATTTTGTACTTACGAGTAAATCTGCAATAAGTAAATTCATGCCTGAAATACCCTCTAAATCACAGGCAGGGATCTGCATCTCAGTAAACGCAGCTGCATATCATCTGAACTCATCACAAATCTGACGGTGGATACGCAAATGTCATATTGCAATGAACTAAAGGCACTTTGAACAGGAAACAGCACATGGTTACCCTTTGCAATTGATTTGAAGGCGATTCACAATGGAAAATCTCTAATTCTGGAACGTCTTCTGAAAAACACATGACCGTTCACTGCTTATCGACATGCATGGATTTACTTTGTGAACATGTGAATACAAACACATGGAAAAAGAAACAGGTATTTATAACAGTACTAGCCTCATTTTCTAAATGTCTAAAGCATTATATACATATATTATTATATAATACATATAAATATAATAATATGTAAAAGTATATTGTCAGCATACATATATATATTTATATATATATATATATATATATATATATATATAAGAAATTAATACTTTTATTCAGCATTAAATTGGTTAATAAAAGTGACTGTAAAGACTTCTACATTGTTTAAATAAGTCTGTTTCAAATAAATGCTGTTCTTTTCCATTCATCAAACATTAAAAAAAAAAAGTTTTCATGGTTTCCACAAAAAAAAACATGATATATTTTTTTTGTGGATATATATGTATATCTATAGTTTTTTTTATTATCTTCTATAATTATGTTGGTCACTTACTGCATGTACAGTACTTCATATTTATATTTATATCACCAAATGTGTGTGGGTTGCCTGATAAGGGGTCAGTTTTGCCATCAGTTGGAATGTGCTGACAGCGCTGTTTTTCCCTTTTTACATTTGAAAAGATACACATCAGCCACGTAAGTCAAACTAAACTCACATTTTAGTGAGTTTTCACCTTCACGATGTAAATTAGTGAGTGAAGCAAGTGGTTAAACAAAATGATGGCCTATAGTTAAAGAATTAAGAGGATAGGGGAGGGGTTCCTGAACATCCTCAATGGTGTTTTGGGAAAGCCATCTGCTGTTGTTCATGGTTCATTTAACAAGCTACTGAGGACAGACCGTTTGCCCTGAGAGCAACAGGTATAAAAGGACTCTGTCCGGATAGAAACCGCTTGACTTTTTCAAACTGATGTGCTCTCCACCCTCCCGTACTTCCTTCTTAAATTTCTAACTTGTAACAGAATGTTAAAACCTAAATTCACCTTTAAAAAACTGCTTGTATTTTAGTCCAAAACCCAGTCAGTGTGTACATTATTGGACAAATAACACAGGTATATTTTTTCTCTTACCTTCCCAGGAGTCCATAGGTGTATTGTGAGTCTGCAAGCAGTAAAGCAATCTCCCCTTGTTTCATTGAAAGGGTGCACTCTTCCAAGGCCTATACATGCAGAACGGGCACATTTTAAACTTCAGATAACACATACTGTATAGATTTTACTGTACATATATAGATTTAGTCTCAACAAGATAACTTAAGAAAACAACGCTTATTTGCAGTCTTCAAGGCTTTAATACAGTGTTGACAAGATTGACCTTACTAACTTTCCACTGAAAAGTGAATCAGCAAGGAGGTGACTTTTTCCCAGCCTTGAGTAAACACATACAGAACTCGACATGTGAAAACACAGGTTAATCCCTATGGAAAACTCTGCAGGCAGCAGGTGCGAGGTGATAGACAAGATGCAGGCAGGTGTTCCAGAGTTTCCTGTGCGTGTGTGTGTGTGTGCGTGTGTGGTTACGGTTGTCCTCCCTTTGCCTGTCTGTGTCTCACCTGGTTGACATCTCCCTCTCCGATAACGAAGACCAGCTTGCAGTCTTTCTCCACCACAGTCCTATCCTCTAGCACACCCTGCATTTTTAGCGTGACTTCTTGGCCCCAAGCCGGGGTCATGGCATTCTCGGGACTGGCCTGTAACACCTTCTTCCTGAGCAGGCGGTCATCTACAGGCGGTTGGGGTAGTGGAGTGAAAACGGGGGAGGGGAAAGAGAACAACCAGACCCTAAAGCAATAGTGTACAACTGTGTTGTGGATGTTCTTAGTGGGTCACCGTGATTTTGCCAAGTAAGACATGGTCCTGGATCAACATATTTTGTTGATCCTGGATCAACATTCCTGTCCCAAAATGTAGTCTTTAACCAATCCCTACCCCTAAACCTAACCCTACCCATAACTTTTCCCTAAAATCAGAGGGTAATGAAAGGTGAATAGCACTGATGTTTAAGTACTTCACCCTGGTTCTAAGCCTTAACTTGACATAAACTGTAAACTTGTCCCTCAAATCTGATTGGTTGATTGGAAAGTTGATCCAGGATCAACAAAGATGTTGATCCAGGAACATGTGGTACTTGGTGAAATCACGTTCACCGTTCTTAGTGTGGTGTCTTTCTGGCTAAGCCAGTAACCTTTTCCTTTTAACTAGCCGCTAGTTAAAAGGAAAATTCGGTTATTATTTACTTTCAAACCTGTACAACTTTTTTTTCTGTTGTGGAACAAAAAAGAACTGTTTTTGTCCATATAATGACTGTCAATGGGGTCCAAAACAACATTGAACTCTGCTGTTTGAACAAAAAACACAGAGGCAGTTTTCTTAGTTTGGAAATGACATGGGTGAACTAACCCTTCAAGGAGATTTTTGGGGACATCAACATCACATGGTGTAGACCAACATCCAAAACATTATTTCAGCAATACATCGTACACTCTTAAAAATAGTGGTTCTTTGTTGGAATATGGTTAATTGAAGAACCGTTAACACCCATGGAGCTTTCCATTGAACAAAATGTTCTTTGGAATGTTCTTCAGATCTCTAAAATGTTCTTCACACAAATTCTAATGAAATTTCGTGGACAAAAAAAAGGTCCATTGTTATGTAGGCCTACAGCTCCCATAGAAGTCACTTACTTTCCAACCAAGCAGCTTTCTGTTGGTCAACAAGACAAACATCTACGTGACCAACTTGAACCCGTTGCAAATTCTGCGTAGGGAAATATTTCACCCACAAAATTCCTGATTGCGTTGATTCCTATTGAAATGCTTGGATTTCTCTCACGCAAATTTTCTGATCAATGTTAAATGTGACCACAGCTTAAGACAAAAAAAGAAGGTTATTTTGAAGAACTTTTTTACTGAAAGGTTATTTTGGGAACTCAAAAGAGTTCTTATAAGCATTGGGGTCACTGTGAAAATGCCCTTTTAGGCGTTTAGCGAAGATACAGGTGTAGCAAAGATACAGGTTTTGGCGGATTTTCAATGATTTCCTGATAACAAACTGGATGGCTTGAGTGTTTTATTTGTTTCAGACTAAACAAACTTGTCATCGTGGACATACCTGTAACATCCTTCCAGTCGTCTGCCAGAAACAGCTCCTCAAAGCTGGTGCTCGTCCACTCTTCATTGTCAAAATCTGGAAAAAGAGAGTCTTCTGAGCTGTCCCTTTCTTCCACTGCTTCAATGTCCTTAAACCGAACTGATTTCCCAAAGCTGGGAGTCTTTGTCAGTGTTCTCCTGTCCTCTGTGTCTGATTCATTGTTCTCAGGTGGGCTGATGGGAGTATTTGAGGGAATGGGCTCATTGGTTGGGTCGCTGCTGGAGTCATTAGCATCTGTGGGCACGTTGCTCAAGTTTTCAGCACACTTCATTTCTTCTACCTCTTCATTTTCCATTTCATCTTTCCTCTCACTTCCTTCTTCATCCTCTTTGTCGTCCATTGGTTTCTTCTCATCCACCTTTCCTGTGAAATTCATTCTCTGCAGCTCCATGATTGGTTCTTGGAGCACCTCCCAGGGCTGCAAAATACGTTCTTCGCTCTTCTCCTCCTCTTTGTCCCCAACTGATTTTACAAACATTTCAGACTCCAATGTTGTCTCCTCCAGTTCTCCAGCTTCTGGTTCCATGTCCCCACACGGTGCTATGGAGACCATTTATCTCTTCCTAAAAGTGCTGAATGTCTTTCTAGCACAGGCCACACGCCAGGTTTGTAGAAATTGATGTCGCTGCTATTCAACTGCCAAGCCGATGAGCACCTGCATCCATTAGTGACAAGCCGTAGTATTTTCTAAAGCGCCACGTCCATATGGACTCTAATAGAATTACCATGGAAATGCATCGCTGCATGAAATAAATCCCATCTGTGGCCAGTCCATTTCCTGCAGATCTCGTAAAATGGTCCTTGTTGTTATGTTTCGCAGTGAATTTGTTGATTCGGTATCGAAGGATGCAAGTAATGATCAATGCATGAGAATTGTGTTGAAACAGAAAGCCCTACTGGTCAGTAGAGTTGTGTGCAGTGATAATCTGTTGGATTAGAAGAGCAAAATCTAATCTGCCCCAACGTCTGTAAGCTTCTTAATGACTTCATCACGTCGTTCCCATAATACTGTTTCCATGAATGCGTCCACCAATAAGAGGACTTCAGGGACTGTTTGCTATTGTGGTTGTTTTTACTTACAATAAAATGCAATATAAACATTTTTACAATATAAACAGTTCTTAATAAATATTGTATAAAGATAAATATTCTTCCAATATAAGTACGCTACCTTTCAAAAGTTTAGGGTTTGGTAAGATTTTTTTCAGGTTTTATTAAAAGCATATATTCGAGCAAAATATTGTGATATATTATAAGAGTTTAAAATAACTGTTTACTATTTTCAATACATTTTAAAATGTAATTTATACCTGTGATGCAAAGCTGAATTTTTCCAGCATCATTACTCCAGTCTTCAGTGTCACATGATCCTTTAGAAATCATTCTAATATGCTGATTTGCTGCTTAAGAAAAAATCTCATAATTGTAAATGTTGAAAACAAGTGAAAGAACAGCATTTATGACTATGTTTTATCACTTTTTATAAATTAAATGCAATCTTGTTGAATAATAAAATAAAAAAAATCTTACTGACCCCAAACTTTTGAATGGTAGTGTAGATATCATTCTTATGCAATTTTGCTTATATTGGCAGAACAAAACAGGTATTTGTTTAGATACTGAGCAAAGGTAATAAGAAAATACTATATTCTCATGAGGAGAACTGGCATTGACGGAAGATAACCCACAGCGTGAACAACAGGTTTTTCCAGGTTTGCAGCATGCCAAGTGTAAAGGAGACATCAATGAGCCATGCATAATTTTCAAGACAAGACAAGCCTTTTCAATGTCCTTATGCATGATTATTTTACACTTATTAAAAACACACTTAAATACATATTTAAAACAACAATCAATCAACAACACTTGACTGGCAACAATAACATTTATATATAAACTTTAAATGATGCAGTTTGTTGAGTGAGAGATAATAAACATAAAATGATTGCACTATTTAGCAGTGCAGCATTAGTGCATCGAATTTAAATGTAGGCCTAAATATTCATATTAGCACACGGATGTGACTTTATATGCAGCTTTGAGAATGTTGATCTTGGCTTTGTCTCTAAAGATGAAACACTAGAGATTTGTATTTGCTTTCTGGATTCTCCAGAGGCTGCCGGCACTGTTTATGGCAAGAGTAAGATTAACCAAAGGCCACAGGACTGACTTCTTGTTTAACCTGGGCCTTAAAATGGCACTTGAACAGCTGTGGTGGAGTTCTGTGAATAGTCACTAAGCTAATGACTAAGCGACTTACTGTTTGAAAGAATGACACTTTAAATAAAATTGGTGTTTTATGTAAGAAAGACTGATGTGTGTTTATCAATTTGGTGAGCTCAAATCTTTCAAGATTGCCACATACTGTGGAAACCTTGCCAACTCTGTAATATTCTCTGCCAGATGTAAAATCCCCAAACAGTTTTTTAAAAAGCATTTGGAAAGGAAGGGAGTTTCAGAGACGAAACTCAAGGCTTATGAATAAAATGATTCTGGATTTTCAATGCGTTGACCGTTTTCTTTTCAAGTTGCTTGTCTTATTTGAGTGTCATGTACTTGATCCATTCCTAAGGCTCTGACACTTCAGTTATGGCTCTGTTTGCCTAAAAATATTGAACTCATCTGTATATTTAATGTAAATGTACACATAGGGTCTCATGGATTAATATGCCAAAGCAATTGTAGAGTCAGTGGCATGTTTTATTATAAACCACAATTCAAGATAACATATACCGTTTGTCCAGTCGGCTTCAGATGTCCCTGTATCTCAGACAGCCATATGGCAAGTAGAGTTTCCATTAGAGACTATGAGAGAGCTCCTTAATCCAAAGGCCCAAGCACCTTGTCTGTTGGGGATTATGTCTTCCAATTAACCTAAATTCTCTATTTCCCCCCCTCACTGTCCATTTCACCTCATCTGTTTGCATGCTTAAAAGGTGCAGATGATTGCCTGGCTAGATTAAGTGAACCATTTTTCTGTATGCACATTTTAATCTAGTTTAAAATGACAGTCCGAGCTTTTACATCATCATTTTGTTCACAGGAACTTTTCTTTATACCACAAAATCTCCAAGATTTGCAATTGACACTGCAATTAATTTCCCTCAGGCATACCCAAATTTGTTTGCTTTATCTCAGACTGTGATAACTGTTGCTTTTCAATTGAACGGTTTCATGAAAAAATATTTTTAATGATATTTATGATATGCATAGGCGGAAAAGGCGATTTAACATACAGAGTTTTATTCATACATGAAATTGAGATTTTTTTTCACATGACTGCATTTGATATTTTACATTACTATTACTATACTGTAATTATTTTTTAGGTATGTTCTAATAGCTATATATATGCTGAAATACATATGCATATTGTGTGTGTGTGTGTGTGTCCAGGTACTTATGAGGACAAAATGTCCCCATAAAGATGGCAATATGAAATCTCATCTGTGTGGGAACATTTTTTGGTCCCCATGAGAAAAACAGCTTATAAATCAGACTAAATTATGTTTTTTTTTTAATGTAAAAATGCAGAACGTTTTCTATAGGTTTAGGGTTAGGGGATAGAATATAAAGTTTGTACAATATAAAAAATTATAATGTTTGTGGAAAGTCTCCATAAAACATGAAAACACAACGTTTGTGTGTGTGTGTGTGTGTGTGTGTGTGTGTGTGTCTATGACGTCGCCAGAACGCTGTCTTGTAACCCCGCCCAGCTGAGAATGACGTTTGGACTAGAATGTCGCCACTACACCTCAGTTCCAGACATGGCAGCGTTGAGACAGGAGCATCGATATGGACTCTCCTGTGGGAAGATTAATAAAAGCATTCCCAACAAAACCATCTTTCACGTCAAGCTAACAGACACTGCCATCCGGACGCTGGAAGCCTATCAGAATCTCAAGGTAACGCGTTTGGTTCGATTTCGTCAGTGTTTATTTGCTCCACTGATCTCAATTGGACAGAAAGAAAAGTTCAGAACTCGCAACTTCAAAACAGTTGGCTGTTTGTAAAGTGTTGATTTATTTAGGAAGAGTCGTCTACGTCACTTCAAGTGCAATATGCTGTTTGAACGGGGACAAATAGTAGCCTAACAGGAGGAAATCGGACACATCCAGTTGTTAGCCTACTGTGGTGCGTTAAAGTTATTTTTTATTTAACGTTATTGTAACTTATTGATATTTTTATACTGTGACAAAATTAAACCCATGTCAATCGTTTTATTTTTACGTTAAGCCAGTTGAAATTGGCTTTACAAAATCTCTTATCTTCCACTTTAGATTCAACATAAGGCGTCTCTTAATTCTTTCTGACAAATGATACGAAATGCAACCTGACACTGTCTTAATGCTGGATATTGCTTTGCCTATTAAATTATGATCATTTAAAAAAAATGGGAAAAAAACCTTTCTTTTACCCAGAACACTCACGGGGATCTTACGGTCTGAGAGGGGCTCAAGGTTCAAGCTCGAACTAATCGAGTAGCATTTAGCCTAACAATTCAAATAGTCATTTAGGTTATTATTTTTTATTTTTTTATTTCGCTATGAAATATTTCATTTACTCGCATTGGAGTAACATTTCAATTCGCTGCAAGATTTAGTGAACTATCCCGAGAATTAAAGCTTATATGTGCGCATTTAACCTCGTATTGTCTCTTTAGGGACATTTAAGTTTATAATAAGTTCTTGAAGTTGTTAACTTAAATGTGCCAATTGCATGGCAACAGTCAATTACATTTAAAATGAAAATATTATTATTTGCTGTTACAAACCTTTATGACAAAACCGAAGGTGTTCTACGGAATGACAGCCTCAGTCCCCATTCACTTTTATTTTATGCAAAAAACAAAACAAAAAAACATGCACTGTAAGTGAATAGGAACTTGACGCAGTAACTAACATTGTGACTAACATCTCCTTTTGTGTTCCAAGGAAAAAAGAAAGTCAGACGGGTTTTGAACAGCATGCGGGCGGTTAAATGAGTTTTATTTTGGGTGAACTATCCCTTTAAGTGCAATGTTCGCCTCGCGCAAAGGAAAGCTGCACTTTACCAGTTATCCTTGGTAATCAATACGTCTCATTGTCACCGTCGGTTCTACAGTACAGATTCCAGTAATATCAATACTTCAGCGGTAAAACGTGTACGCCAGCTGGACGGGGCGCTTGGTCAGTCAGCTTCATCTCAACCACAGCGCTTCTTGACGATGATTGGACGATCAAGGTGTATTTTTGTTGGCATGCTCTGTCGTATTGTTGTTAGACCTTTAAACGCTTGGACGCCGTCCCGATGTCATCGCTCATTGGTCAGCCAGGCGGTGTAGTATGTCGTTTGACCCAATCAGAACACGAGAAGACTTCCTCGAGCTTGCAACAGGAGCTCTATATGAATGTTATATTGTCAATAATATGTGACCTAGTTGATAGAGTGAAAAGTAGAGATAAACACGTTGGGCGTGTAATATTTTTGGTTCTGGTGGGGATTCCTTAATCTGTTGGATTTTTTTTAAATTCTTTGTCTATAAGTTATATATAGATAGATAGATACTATAGATAGATAGATGCATTTAATATGTGGTTTGTCATTTCCATTGTCTGTTATACATTTCAATATTCAGTTCTGAGCCTAGTTATATGTATTAGGCTATCGCATAAACTATACATTTAGGTCTAACTACTATTAAGTTTTTTAATTAATAATTTGATAACACGCACTTATTGTGTACACTTTACGTTTTTTATAGTGTACTGATATTTGAAAAATACTCAACTTAACCGTATCCCACCTCAATAGCAGCAAAAGTGTTTTGCAATACAACATGAACACAATACCTAACAATTATATATATTTAGTAGATAAAGACACCTAATATAAAGTGTTTCCATTTAATTTTACGAGTAAGAGGTAATAAATTATCGACAATGTATGGTTGGAGCTGTGGCTCCGGTCAGTCTGACATATGATGCTCATGGGAGACCTCGGGTACTAGTTTATCAATTACAAATTAGGCCAGAAGTGAAAATAAGAACAGTTAATTCATTGTAATATAATCAAGGACATGGTCAAGTCAGGTCACTAGATAGCTCACTGTCCTCCTCTGACCTGTGCTCATTATGTGTTTATAAGCTGTTCTAGAATTAGAAAAAACAAAGTTCAAGTTAGCTACAGCACCACAACTCCCTTCAGTAATGTTTAGCCACTAATCCGACCACAGCAACAAACGCAAAACCAATAAGCCAATATTTTTTTAATAAGCAACTTGAGCTGCGCTGTACGTCTAAGAGTGTGACATGACGGCCTCTCCCTGTAACATCCATAATAGATAAACATGCTTGTTGACCAAAGCTCCAGCTGTACCTTGAAGATAATAAGTGCTATCTTTTGACCTTGCTTAATGGTTTCGAGCTATGCTGGGGGAAGCCTAATGTTTTTCTCCCTTTTGTCTCAGTAATTTACGTCAGTGATGAGAATGAGTCTGTTTCATATGTATGGCGTTAATGCTCCTGGACGTTGGACTGAGCTTAGTGTTAAAAGCTCAACACAGCTCGCAAGAGATGGTTATATAAAAGGCCTGTACACGCTTTATGTGGCGGACAAACACCACAGATAATGTCCAGGCCTGCTTGATTTAGTTTGATAGACCTTTAGAAAAAAAAAAAAAAAAAAATTGCTTTTTGTAACTTACCTTTAGTCCTAATTAGTGCTCAAAATTTGTTGGCTAAAGGCTTTTCCCATGATGTTTGCCCTGTCCCACCCCCACTTTTCACTCAACATCCTTGCACTCATCCACGCCTCACACAATAACATTTGATTGGCTCATGTTAAGTCTTTCAAGTTGAGATTTATTAATCGGACGCATTCCAGTGCAGATTAGCAAGGCCCGGCCTTGATCTTTAGGCTCGCACAAGCAGAACCATGACACTGCTGAGAGGCCAGTGACAGCCAGCCTTTCATTCCCTTGAAAGCAACCCCCCTCACACGCAGTCTGCATGAATTAATACAGGAGAGAGGGCAAGCAAGTCGATGAGGGCAAGCAAGTAACGGGAGACTGTAATTACTGGGAAGGGAGGCTAATAGGTAGGCATGATATTTCACTGAAGTTAGTGCCTAAACACATCTTGTGGAAATGCTGGCATTGTGGGTAAACACTCAATACAATGAAAACCCTCACGCCTTTCTAAACCTATATGACTTTCTTTCCTCAGTAGAACACCTTTTTTTTTTTTTGCATACAATGAAAGTTTATATGTTGTTTTGGAACTGATTGACTTACATTTATATAGACAAAAAAACTTGTCACACAGGTTTGAAAGGACAGTAAATGATGACAGAATTTTGATGACCTTCACTCATATAAGGCTGGTACAAAAACATTTGCGTTGTTTTTCTTAAACCGTCTTGGAATCTGTTCTAGCAATTCAGCTGGAGAATCCATTTCCAGGATTGTCTTTGTTTCTTTCTAATCCTTTGTATAATAATAGTAGATGCCAACCAACACCTTTTTTTCTTCTGTCCCCAGGGGTCCTTACCAAATCAACCGGCAATTTGCTTCAAGGGGAACCAGGGGGTAAGATAAATGTGTTTTTCCTCACCCCTCCTGATGCCTAAAAATTGCAATCCTTTAATTAGACCTGATTGTCGAGTCGTGCAGCTAAAAAACTCACGGCACCCCTCAGCCGCCTGCATACTCTCAATATTTCATGAGCTCCTCAACCATCGCCTGAAATGGAGAGGGAACTGTAGCTCGCAGTGACACCACTCTAAGGGCCTGCCCGACTAGATGGGGAACATTTATATAATTATAGCAGCACGCACGTTCATAAGCGCAATTATGCTCCATAAATTAGAAGAGTGTCATCGTTTGGATGCGATTCCTGGGTTTCGTATCATTTGCGTGCCAGTGGTTTGGTTTATATGCGAGTATTGTTATTTACAGCTAGTGAAATTGGCAGTGCGGTCTCACTGTACGGCCTAGGTGGATTTTTAGTAGGGGGAGCATTCCAGTGAAACGTCTGTAAAGAAAGATGCCTGTGTCTAACCGGATTAGCACATTCAGCCGTAGCACAGCTCCCCATCAGCGCCTGCTAGCCACAATCAGGCCCGTCGAAAACATACTCATCTGATCCAGAAGCGGGACAGGAAAAGGACTCAAACAAACGGCGGCCTGTGTGAGTCGATTGCGGTCGGAAGCCCGGGAGAGGCTACTCAACACCCCCGAGCTGCTCGCCAGGTTACTGGGTCAGACTGGTGACTGGAAAGGCTTTGTCAAGAGCTCGAGGAAGAGGTGGGGGTGTTGGTAAACCCAAGGGAGCCGCTGTGTGTCTCTATGCCTGTTGTCTCAGTGCAGACATGAAAGACCCGCGACAAGGAGGGGGATAACCGTGGCCGCTCTGTCTCCTAAAGCATCGCTCGACCCCCACTAATTCCACAATTATAATATGCAAAATACTGTCACATGTAGTCAAGCAATATCTGATCTAATGAAGTTTCTTCCGCTTTAAAATTAGAGTAGCATAGTTGTGTCAAGTGTGTAAAACTGGAATCTGTTCTAATTGTCGAATTAGATATAGTGATTATATCTTTAGCCCATTACATATTCAAATTGGCTGCACTGAATTTGAGCATCCATCCCCTCCTCCTCAGATAATGGGCTGCTGGGCATTAATGAGGTATTTGAGCCGAGTGTGTGTGTGTGTCAGAGTGACAAATTAAGCTATTACAGCTGGGGGTAGGGAGTGATGTTAAGTCCACAGTACTGAAACCAAGTTATCAGTCATTCGATTAGCCGTAACCTCGGGATGCTTTCACTTTAGTCAGGCTTGATATAATATTGAGCATCATAGTTTTACAATGGATGGATATCTTTGAACAACACTTGTGAGATAGATGCCTTTCTTGAGGCTATGTCTACAATAATCCGGATTCATTTGAAAACGCAATTATTATTTTTTTTGGCCTTTCGTCCACACTGAGACGTCATTTTTGTCCTGTGAAACTGAGCTCTTCCTTGATCATTTTGACAATGACATTTTCGCATTGTAGTGTGGACTGTGAAAACAGAGGTATTTGAAAACGATGACGCTTGTTTAGTCATGTGATGCATGTAGACCCATAGATTGCTATGGTTATACCGGCCTTGTTGCGGCTGCTATTCATGTTCATAGTGTTTTTAAAAATAAATGTTACTTCTTATGTACAATCTTCATATTGCATTCAACTTCACTCAGAGATGACAGAAAATTGCTGTCATGTGGCAAAACTAGGGCTGTACAATATGGACAAGAAATACTCAATGTTTTTTAATCACAGTTAACAACATTTCCTTACACACCTACTTATCTTTATCATTTTTTGGAAGCTGGTTTTATTGTTGATATTTTCAGGCAACATGTCTTTGCATAAATGATGTGTGACTGTTTTGGTTACTTATTCGTGGCTTTTGAACTCTTTTCATATGTTGTGCAGTTCGCAAATGCCTGTATTATCAATTTTTATACACATGGTTTCGGGAAGGTGCGATTGCAAAAAAATTTTCTGTGTGAATGCTTTGCCACAACGATAGCTTGACAGTTCTTGCAAATGACCTGGCTCTATGATACATCATCTCGAGTCCTTATCCTGCCCTGAGATCATCTTCCCTGTTTCAGCGCTTTCTTCCAAACCCATTGTGTTCTCACGCCAGGTTTAGGTGTGCTGCATTCATATTGCACACTGAGGGGGCTGGCGGAAAAATCGTGCTTTCTACGGTTTAGAAATCACGCATGCTCACATCGCGATTTTATTACGATTTCAATTAGTCACAGAGCCCAAGGCAAAACATGGGCACTTGTGTTTTAGAGACTGGTTGGGTGTGACCCAGATGCGTCAGTAAGTAGTGAGATATTTTGCTAATAAAATTATTATGCCAGAAGAATAGTGTGAGAACTTTGTCTGGTCTCTCGTTATCATGTCAGTGAGCTTTTATTATTATCTTTTATATATACTCAGTAAGATGATTTAAAGGGATAGTTCACCCAACAATGAAAATTCTGTCATAAATGACTCACCCTCATGTCGTTCCAAATCCGTAAGACATTCGTTCATCTTCAGAACACAAATGAAGATCTTTTTGATGAAATCTGAGTTTTCTCAGATTTTCAAGTTTTCTGTACTCTCCATTGACAGCTACGCAACTACCACTTTTACGCTTCAAAAAGTTCATAGAAAGATCGTAAAACTAATCCATATGAATTGAGTGGTTTAGTCCAAATTTTCTAAAGATACACAATTGCTTTATATGATGAATTAAATGAATTAAACTCACTCATACTGTCAAAAATGACTAAAACGTCATTCGAATTAGACAAATAATCAATTTTCTTGTCCCTAATAATCAACATAAAGCAGGGGGAACTTGCAACAGTGTCATATAATTAACAACACAAGCTATCAGTGAATGAATCGCACTCACTGAGACTGCCGTCAGTTTCTTATATATGCGTCAGTTTATGGCCTCGTTTACACTGTCAGTGAAATGTGACCCAATTCCGATTTTTTACTCATATGCGACACAGATCGGATGTGTTCTATTGAAAGTGTTAACAGAAAAAAATGCATGCATTCGGATATTTCGAGATCGGTTTCAGGCCTCGTTCATATGTGGAAATAAATCAGATATTATCAGATATGTGCCAATGCGACTGTCATGTAAACGGGCAGATCGGATTTTCTGAGGCATCAGGCTACGTCTCCACGGTTTAATGACGAGAGAAACCCAGATGCATCTGCAAAAAGATGGATGCCCCGACGAAACATTGTGTTGTCACAGGAGAGGAATGTGAACACACGTTGACACAACATATCAAAGGTTGGCTTGCTCATCCTAAAATTTCAGACCCACTGCGCCTCTTTAAAGCCCGCCACAATCTCATGAAAGTGCGTATAGGCTATTGCACAATTTTTTTTCACGTGCCATTTACGCCAAAAACAGTTTTTTTCGTGCATGATACGCACTTTATGGCGTTCAATCAGAAATGTTAACTTTATGCAAACGAGCAGTTGCATCATCAGTTGCATCAGTTTATGCAAACGATACGCACGTTTACAGTGCGTATCATATGCAAGCAAAAACTATTTTGGCGTAGCCTATAAATGGCACGAGAAATAAAATTCGTGCTATATTCACTTTCATGAGATCGTGTTTCCACCAGTCCTGAGATCTCGCTGCGCGTTCGTCCATCTGTGCAAGAAGACCCCTTTAAACATGCGCAGTGTTTCAGTCAAGGGTAAACATATGACTCGGATATGGGTCACAATTTAAAGAACGTGTAAACGGACGGTCCAAAAAATCGGATATAGGCAACAAATCAGAATTGGGCATCAAGACCTGCAGTGTAAACGAGGCCTATTATATCCATGTATGTGGATGTACAGTCATATCGCAGTAAAATCGCTCCGGATCTCTGTCCTGTCTTGCCTCGAGACTGATGCGAGCTCCACCGACAGTCTTCTATTGGTTGCCGCTCGCTGCTCGTTTGCATAAAGTTAACATTTCTGAACTTTTGTCACGTGACTCCCGTCGCTTGACACGCTTACATTCTTTCGCCGGTGGGTCACTGTCGCTCATGTCGCCAGAAGTCGCCAGCCCTCCATTAAAAATAAATGGGAACATGTCGTTGAGTGTCGCTGGCGGTGTGAACGGGGCTTTAGCCAGGTAATTTCCCTCCACCTACAGGAGGGCTCCCCCATACTAGGGAATTCCCATAAACCTAGTCTTGGCTTGTCTCCAGACCTTTGACGGGACAGCGTGGAAAAGTCAGGAAGTGCCCTGCTGAGAATTGTAAGCTGCCATTTTCCACTAACTTGACAATGCTTTGATGATGCGTGTTCATGTGGCAGTTAAGAAATAATTTAGCCATCATTGGGTTTTAACAGATGGGGGAGCTTTAATTTGCTCAATTCTCACCATCTGTGGAGGATGAGGATGATGCAACTGATGAGAAATAACACAGGAAAAGATGGTTCGAGTAGTAAAATTCCTTTCATATTACAGGGAGTGATCCCCAATCCTGGAGGATTTATAGAATCTGAATGCCTTTCATGGCTTCACTAGGGATGTTCGGGTTCAGTTCGGATTCTCAAAGACTGGGATTTCACATCACACAGCCCCATTTTCTTTTAGTAATTGGATTTTTGCTGCACAAAATTAATTATCCAGAGGCTACAAATATATATGTCTGTCTCAATAAACAGAAACCGTTCTCACGGGGTTAAATATGAAGGGGTAACGGCAGTGTCCTGCAGTTTGACAGGCTATATCAGGACATTTCTGTATGACTTTCTTCCAATACTTGTAATATACATGCATTTTTATGATCTCATATTAATTGAGAGACTAAGACATGGCCATAAGCGTGAGAGCATATTAAATTAGAGAGCATGTTATAATGCAGAATCATGTAAAAGTTGCATTGCACAATTTTCATAATTCTTTTAAGGGGCAGGAACAAATTAGGATGTCTGAGAATGATGAATGTCTGATGGTAAAAGAGAAAGCTTTTAAAAATCTAGTTTAAAAACGCGTTTGCCAGCAAGTTCTTAGAAATGTGATCTTTCCATTCATGTTGGTATCATACATTTTTGGAAAACTTTTACTGTATACCATTTTCAAAATGCAATGAAACTTTTACACGATTATGCATAATATTATGCTCTCTAATTTAATATGCTCTCTCAAGTATATCTGTGTATTTGTCTCTCGATTGATAACAGTGCATGCCATGTATAAAATTGTGATATAGTTAAAATATCAAGTGGTGTAACCCTCAAATAAAAAGTATTGAATATTGAATGGACAGTAGTCATTGTAGACATCATATTTAATTAGTTGCAAATAAAAATGAGGTTGCTTTTTCAAATGCCGTCCAATTTGACATTTTAAAGCCTGAAGTAACCATAAAATAAAATAAAAACCTTGACACATACTCATAGTTCTCCATGTGAGTCCTCTAGTTGTTATGATATTTGTGATATTCCTGTTTATTCTGATATACCACATTGGCTTTTGATTTGGTGGACTTTTTTTTCTTACAATCTGGAGACAGTTTTTTTTTTTCACGTAGACATTTCTAATTTTATGCTACGCAAAGAATTAACATCAACATTTATTTAATTCAGAAATTGAAAACGTGTTCATCATAATCCATTGAAATTGTTATGTATTTTTGAATAACAAAAGATCCAGACACACAAAAAAAGTTAAGTCAGAGACACTTCTTTACCAAAAACACCTGTTTATGACTTTGAGCAGACGATCCAACAGCAACAAGAATGTATACCTCCCTTAAAGGTTTTCTGAGTGAGTGTGTTCTGTTGGGGGTAAAGCATTTCTCTCGGAGATGTTCTCATGGTAAATGTGTGTGAAGGTTTAGCTTCCCCCACCCATCTGTCATCTCGTCATCGCTGTGATTGTCTCAACCTCTTTTCTCTCGCTGGGATGCACCAGTTCTCCATCTCGCACCTCCGATGAGTGTGTGTACGTGAGATTGTGATGGAGTCTCAGAGAGTGTGTATTAGTGTAAATGCATGTGCGTTGTAGGGATCCTCTGTAGCTAAGCTAATTGGATCTAAGGATAAGGCAGTGCACCTATTTTACTCAAATTTGTCTTGGGATCCGTGAATTTAGTATGGTTAGTTTTGTTTGTGACTGTGGTGAATGAAAGTGTGTCTATTAGTTGCTGTGCTTGCCTGAGCCAGGGCCTCTGTGTGTGTGCGAGCCTGGCTTTTTTCCTTCTTGAAAGCTAATTAGAATGACAATAAGAGGAATGAGCGTAGAACGCAGAGTCTCTGGCAGCAGAGGCTGTGTGGGGGGAGCTGTCCCACGTGTGAATGAAAGGGCACACGCCGATTCTTTCATCCAGATGTGACGTGCATGGCGACGTGCACAGGGACCCGAGTGCCCGTCTTGTCTGGGGCCCGGTGTTTTGACTGGCAGAGCTGTTTGCTGCACGGTCTTGACAGGCCATCTTTGACAAAGTCCTTGCAAGAGCAGGGAGGATCTACTTTTTTTTAGTGTCAGAAGAAGTCTTTGAATAATACTGTGAGCTTATGGTGCATTCAAGTCAGAAAGATTGTATTAACGAGTTTGACGCACATGAATGTCACCAAGCTCAGTATTTTCTTTAAAGGGATAGTTCACCCAAAAATGAAAATTCTGTCATTAATTACTCACCTTCATGTCGTTCCAACCCTGTAAGACTTTTGTTCACCTTCGCAACACAAATGAAGATATTTCTGATGAAATCTGAGAGTTTTCTGTCCTTCCATTGTCAGCTATGCAACTGGCACTAAGATGCTTCAAAACATTCATGAAGAGATCGTGAAGCGGTTTAGATCAAAATTTTCTGAAGAGACTCGATCACTTTATATGATGAGCCGATTGAATGAGGTTCATTCCTGTGTTACGCAGCACGTTTGAGTTTCCACAAGAACCAATGAGGTTTGTTCTCGCGCTTCAAGCAAGTTCGGTTGAGCTTCTGTTTATGTTTGCTGATCAATGTTAATATGTGAATAAAAAGCCTAAATTCAATCTACTCATCATATAAAGCGATCGCGTCTCTTCAGAAAATGTTTACTAAACCTCTCAATTCATATGGATTACGATCTCTTTATGAACTATTTGAAGTGCCAAAGTGGTAGTTGTGTAGCTGTCAATGGAGGGACAGAAAGCTCCCAGATGAACGAAAGTCTTGCAGGTTTTTAACAACCTGCCTTAAATTAAGTACAACTAACTTTATAGTCATTTTAACTTAAATTACATTAAACTGACTTAAAAAAAATGGTGATGCTTGTATAACTTTCTATAACTTATAACGTATAAGTTAAAGCTATGTAAAAACATATTATTGATCATCATTTTTTACAGTGCAGTTACTTCATAAAGAAATGCAATATCAAAAAGAGTTGCAGTTTTAAGTTTATCTAGTAGTGATAAAACAAAATCTAAATAAAAGCTTTGGTAAAGTAAAATTTTGGTCATTGGTTAGCTGAAATATTCATGCTGTTAAGGGTGTTGTGTTCTCAGGTGATAAATTAAAAGAATAATCATCAATAAGCAAACTAATTTTACATATTGCTAAATAGCATCATTGTTGGTCACGCTGAAGTGTCCCCACACTACTGACATGTTGCTTATCCACAGTGTGTACACAAAATAGACATCGACTCAGTCAATACACGTTATCGAAGAAGTGCTAATTAAATGTCACGGTTTCATTCAATTATTTCGTCAGAAACAAATGTTTTTCTTTGCTTGCCAAAATTTCGGTACATCATACTTATGTAGTCAAAATGTGTGTGTTTCTTTTCTACCGAACTTCTTATAGCAACAGATTTGTGGAATATTCATTATGTCGAGCTGCCCGGATGAAATGATGAGTAACAAAATCATAACAGGACTTCATGCTTTTGTGCAAGTTGATCGACAGACCTGTGCTATTTGTCAGAAATATGCAAATAATGGTAAAAATGTGGCTAATGGGTAAGTTAGTGCTCAATGTTTATTTATTTTTATGCACACCAAGAACCTCAAGTAAAGCATATTTGGTTTCAAAAGTATCTTCCTCTGAAGATAAATGTGATTAATGTGGAAAACCTGGTGTGTATTCGAAACTCTTCCAAAAATGTTGCACTGTACATCTCACAGCTTTTAAATGGCTTAGCAAAGCCAAGAATTGCAAGGGGAAGATCACAGACACTTCAGGCCTTTCATGCACGGACACACACAGGGCACGTTCACAGTTCTGACGTGTCTGGACCGACTTCTGAAAGAGTGCGGCTCTGAGTATATCACCCATTAACGGGCCGCACCTCTCAAACGTACCATCGTGATTCCATAACCCACTCATTATTTGATGCTTAAAACCTCATATTATTGTCATCTTGGGTTTTAAATGTTCTCTTTTCTTTAAGCATGCCTGTTGCTGTTGATGTGGATGGGATGTGTCAGTTTTCAGTCACATGAGTGGAGGCATTGATTCTGTGCCTGCAGGAGGGGGCTTTGGCTCGGCCCAGCAGGATGCATTGCTTCTAATAGTTTATAGTAGTTTTTCATCACATGGGTTGTTTAAATCGTATTTGAAGAGCATTCATGGCCACGTCTAGCCGTCACGTGAATGCAGCGTGAAACGGAAACCTCTTTCAGGTTTGTTTTTGTTCGTGTAGCTTGTCTGTCATGGCCATCCGGCAGTCTAGAGCGTGACTGCTCGGGAAATGAGCAATGGTCTTGTAAATAAACATTGGCTTAAAAACATTCTGCATTTCAGGAACAAGTTGTTTTGACCAGTTTCTGTACTGAAGCTTTGAATGAAGACCTTAATATGACAAGCTTGAAAGAGAAGTACCTATGGAAGTTGGTGCAATAAATAAATAAAAAGGTTATTATATTGTGACTTTTATTCTTTTCGAATTTAGAAACTTTTATTTATTACAATTGTGATTTTTCCTTACGAACAACTCTAACAATGGCAACTCCATATCTCATGATTGAAACTTTTCTCTTGTAATTGTACCTTTAAATCTCCGTATTTTGATCTAAAACTTCACAAATACAACTTTTTACTCACAATTGCAACTTTTTCACAATTGTGTCATTTTGTTTTTATTATATAAAGATATATATATATATATATATATATATATATATATTATATATATATATATATATATATATATATATATATATATATATATATATATACACACATACACATACACATACACATATACATACATACATACATACATACATACATACATACATACATACATACAGACATTATTATTTAATGGACCTGAGCTAACATGAACTAAAAATGAGCAGTTGTATTAACTAACATTAACAAGGATTATTAAAATCTGTTGCAAATGTCTTTAGTTAATGTTCTCATTAGTTTGTTAGTTAACACATTAGCTAATGTTAACTAATGAGACCTTATTGTAAAGTGTTACCATACTATTTTAAACTTTCTCTCTATTACCTTTTTATTTTTTAGTCTGAGGCAGAAAAATGCGTCTGAGAACCTGTTTATTATCATTATTTGAAGAAGTGACTTGTAATTGTGTGTACACTTAATATTCAGTCTGTACAGGCCTTATTATACTATCCTAAATTGCTAATTGCTCTTTGAATGTTTCTGATCTCCCTGCATTTCCCACCAATCCTGTGTATAAAAATACAAATACTACACATGCTGAGCGAAGACTGCCTTGAGCCTTTCAAAGCTGGCGTTGTGTATGAATTTTCAAAATGTGCAACATTAACCAATCAAAACGTAGAGAACTGTTCCACTATTGTAATCTCAGAGGCCAGTGAGTGTGTGGACGCCCCCATAGACCTGCCTCTACTTAATTTGCGCAGACTCGTCACTATAGTAACTGATAGGCGAGTGGAGGATGGCTTCTGGCTGCTCTGTGAATGGGGTGCATATGAAAGCAGCATGCGGGGTGCTCTCCTCCCCCATTATCAACACACACGCACACACACACAAGGATGGTTATGGAGTCAGGTCGCCCAGTGCTTACTGAGCTTGACAGATTAGCCCTCAGGTGCTAGAGAGGAGAGAGAGACAGATTTTGCTTGGCATCCGAGGCAGTTCCTCAGGGGATGAGACAGCCACCATAACCCCCCTCCACCACCCTTCTTTCAGCTCCACAACTTCTCATCGCCAACCCCCCTTTATCCTTAAACCAACCCCCATGCATCAACAGACATCCACATCCACCCCCCTCTGGTTCCTCCCCATTTAAATGTAACGGACTTCAGCCCGGTACAGACAAGCTCATGCACTGCACTCACAATACATGACTCATGGCATATTAGTTGATCATATCATAAATGGTTTGGTTGAGAACCCAAGTTTTTTTTTGAGAAACATGACAGGGTTTCCCAAAAGGTAGAATGCATTATCTTTCTCCCTTCTTAAGTGCCACTTGTTAGAACTTTTGTCATATCATCTCTGGAGCCAACTGAAACTCTGCAATCTTTCATGGTTTAAATCTCTTAGCGCATTTAAGACACTGATAGATTCCACTGGTTTGAAATCTGGCCGACCGATAGTCAAGCCTACATATTGAGAGAGCGGCAAGGAGGAACAGAAGTGAAAGAGGAGGGCAAGAAAACCAGAGTTGCTATGTTGCACCATGCACCGTCTCATTCATATTACACTACCCGAGCTTGGGCTGGTAAGATTGTTTTTTAAAACACTTTTATTGAGCAATAATGCTTTAAATTGATCAAAGGTGACAGTAAATACACTTATAATGTAACAAAAGGTTTCTATTGCATTCGGCTGTTACTGGAAGCCAGTGGTTATAGTTTGTAAAGTTATAAATATGGATATTTTTCTTACAAAAACACTTCAGAAGACCTTTTATTAACCCCCAGGAGACGTAGTCTATGGATTACTTTTATGATGGATGGATGCGCTTTTTTGGGCTTTAAAATCCAAGTTTCCATTCACTCCCATTTTAAAGCTTGGAAGAGCCAAGATATTTTTGAATATAACTCTGATTGTAGATGGCTTGATGGGGAGTAAATGATGGGATCATTTTCATTTTTGGGTGAACTATCCCTTTAAATACTTCCCCCTAATGTATCTTGCATTAGATAAAAAGAACAGTACTTCAGACAGTATCAACATTAACTTGAGCGAGCGTCAGTCTCATAGTGTACACTTAAATCAGATGTTGTGATGGTCATTTGCTCAGTTCATAATTCACAGTTCCCATAATTCCTCCATCTCGCCCCTTATGTAGTGGATTATCATTAGCAATTTAATCTCAAACTCTGTATTATCCTCTCTCTCTCTCTCTCTCTATCTCTCTATCTCTCTATCTCTCTATCTCTCTATCTCTCTATCTCTCTATCTCTCTCTCATATCCCTCTCCCCCACCCCTCTTTTTGTTTTTGTTTTTTCGGATGAGTGGCTCTGTCCGTTTCAGATCAGGGGGTCATGTAGTCCCGTTTCTCGGTCCTGGGCAGGGATGTCCCAAACCCCACCCTTCCCCCACCCCCTTCCAACAGGCCACACGTTCCTGCTGCTTATGAATAATATAGGCCAAACTCCGTGCCATCGCATGCGGCGGGAACAAAAGACGAGCGCCTCGCAGGAGCCGTGGACGACCGTGCTGCGTGAAGAGAACAATGGTGACGATCGCAGTGAAGACTGACTGTAGGGTAGACCGAACCAGCGTAACTAATTTAACCAGGCCAAAGACAACTGAACTCTGAAGTAGAAAGTGCTCATTACGTGACTGGTCAAAGTCTGGAAAGCTGGAAACTTCCCTTCTGTTCTGAAATGTAGAGATAGTTAAAGACACCATGAAATGAAAATAGACAATTCTTGTTTTTTTATGGCATACTGCAGTATATATATATATATATATATAATTCATATGCCCTTAATCAAAATAACTTCCTCTCCCTCTTGCAGCAACATCTCTGATGACGTGTTTATTGGCATGAGGGTGGGACAACCTGTCACTCACATGACAAACCACAACCAATCAATTCCCAATGCACAAAATTTATTCTTGTCTGAGAAGCAGTTTAACTCTGATGTGTCACAATAGGGAAAAAAGACTATCGCAACTTCTATTTCATGCTGATTTGAATCAATAAGTCAACTGGCAGCAGTATTGTTTACGAGGTGGCTGTCAGTTTCAAGCCCTGACCTGAAATAATGATGCCATGTGTGAGGACGAGATGTTCTGTTTCGTCTCTTACATACACTGACCCAATACGGCTTAAGAAAGAGAAAAGAAAACAGCACCTGAAACAACACGCCAGCTTCTCTTCTTTCCAAACAGATGTGCGCTTCGTAGGAACAAAACACAAGCATTTAAAATCATAAAATCTCTTGAGCGGAGAAAGTTTCGAGTACTTTAAATCTGGGGGGCAGTGCATCTCACCACCTCATAAAAACATTATGATGTTCTTAGAGAGAGCCAGAGTTGTTTTTTTCCATGGTTGCTACAAAGCACAGCCTTTGTCTCGTCCTCATTGGCCTTGGCCCCCGCTAAGTCGTTCTGTTCCAGCCCAGTTCACACCTCACAGCCGACTGAAAGTATTTGACATCTCCAAACACACATGGCACCGTGTGGCAGATGTGGTGAAGATGGGCCGCAGACGAAGGCTTTCTGTTGCGCTCTGCTCCCTTGTGGCTGTTATGACGTGGATGAAGCCCACCTAACGTGTATGTGTTAATGCTATTGACAGTGGAAAATGTTTAACTTACAGTACTGTTGTTTGGCATAGTGACTTTGCTGAACTGGTCACTAACTGTAAGAATATAATTCACTAATAATTGCGTACTTGCGTGTACAAAAAAGTTCTGGCTGATATTAGAGATTTTATGGTCTCTGTATGGTCTCTTTTTGGTTATACACTACCTAAACTAAAAGTTTGGGGTCAGTATGATAAAAAAAAAAACACTTTTCTTCAACAAGGATGCATTAAATTGATCAAAATGACAATAAAGACATTTATAATGTTACAAAAGATTTCTATTCAAATAAACGCTGTTCTTTCTGTTCATCAAACAAAAAAATGTGTATCACGGTTTCCATGAAAATATTAAGCAGCACAACTGTTTTCAACATTAATAATAAGAAGACATGTTTCTTCTGCAAATCAGCATATTACAATGATTTCTGAAGGATAATCTGACACTGGAATAAATTACATTTTAAAATGGAATAGAAACAGATATTTTAAATTGTAATAATATTTAACAATATTACTCTTTTTACTGTATTTTGATCAAATAAATGCTTTGGTGAGCATAATATATATATTTTTTAAACATTTCGGATTTATATCCGTTATTGAAGGTTGTTTTTTACATGCTCATTTCACCTATACACTGAGATTGGTTTTCCTGTCATCTAACATTCACTTAAAGTTAGTCTTTAAAAACACTAATAATTTAATAACACTGTTAAAAGTAATCTTTCACAAATCCCTAAATGAAAATCCATTTTTAATACTGTACATTATAATTTGGTGATGATTCATTTAATGAGATTTTAGTTTTAATAGTATATAATTTTAATATTTATTTATTTATTTATTTCCCCCATATATGGTTTGGGATGGTTCTAATTGTAATCCTAAATTTAAGTGATTATATTTAATTTGTTAAATTAAATAGATTTTTTGCACTATAACATTTATAAAAGAGGTTTTATGCACAAATATGTGTGTATGGTTAGTAAATGAGACTCGCTGTGAAAAAAACAAGGTGAATAACACAAAGGGCTTGGGTCTCAATCATCACAAATGCACAAGGCTTGTTGAGAGAGATAACGTTTCAGTAACATCCCTTGAAGCAGTCTGTATTTGCATTGTAACCTTTCTGATGTACTACGTATTGTACTGATCTAAAAGCTGATAAATCTCACCTGCCGAGATGGTGGGCGTTGGCTCTCACTGGAGGAATGAACACAAAGAGGAGCGAAAGGCAAATGCATTAACAATCAACTTGAAACACAGATAATGAACTTTGCTCAAAGCCTTTGGATTTCTCTGACACTTTTGAATCTTGGATTAAGATGTGGATACCAACAAGTTATAAGGAAGCCCTACTTTTATTGGTATCAGACTCATATCTTGCTGTATAGCCTTTAAATCTCTCTTAAGGCCCGTTCATACCTATAAAGTTTTAATATAATTGTATGAGAATATATAACATAACTATAACGATAAGGATACAGAAGCATGATATCATTGGAATCGCTTTCAGAATGATTTTTTTTTCAAGCTGATGAATTATTAAAATGCCGTTTTAAAAAAAAAATTACGGTTACGACATGGCGTGAACACAGAATTAACTCGTTGTTTTGGTTCAAGAGGAACTGTAAAAGGCGGCACTCTGTGAATGTCTGTCTTCTCTGCATAGACTCATGGAACGCGCTGATGACTTGTATTGTCTGCTCGAGCAGGTGCATGGAGGTATGGAAATACATATGTTGACAGACAGGTAGGAAAGCGTATCATTGCATTCGGACCGAATGCAATGATTGGACGAACATTTTTTTGATCCTGAGACTTCCACAGAAGATATATGTTTGAATATTTAGACCACTTCTATTATTGTGAAGAGAGTTTCAACCAGTATAACAAAAAGTGTTTATAAAAAAAAACCCAACCGTTAAAGCAGCAGACGACAAAACTGCAGTGCGTGGTTAGAATATACAAAACGATATCATCCACGCTAATATAGTTATTGGTGTGAAGGGGCCTTTACTCAGATCTAAGTGGCTTGGTGTGATCCTACCGTCCATATAAAACAACAATCTCCTTGGAGACAGAAGCTGGGAACCAAGGGGGTAAATGACATATGGTTATGAAGATTGACGAGGCAACCGGGAATGGAAAAAGAGGGTTGTCCCCAGAATGGACTGACCTGCATGACATTGATTAGAATCAGAATATGAAGTGTGCATGGTGGTTTGGCCAGGGGTCGACAAGTGAATGTACCACGTGGAGGAGATGGGGACCAAGGGTTGGGGTGAACGCTTGTCTCCCGGAGGGTAGGGGATGGGGGATGTGATGCTTTGAAAAAAAGGGGGTTTTAAGGGGGGGTAAAGACTGTAAATCCATGGCTGTGCTGATGCCTCAGAGGTAGACTAGCTTTTGTTCGTCGGTGTGGCCATTTGAAACGCAAATGATTATTCATTCCTGTGCACTATTGATCTACTTCTGGGACCTCCTTGTAATGACTTGTTGAATTTGGGCGAAGATGTCTACCACTTTTGGCAGTGTCTTCCAGCAGAACTATAGCTGTTGGCTGACCGTGATGCTTTTTTTGGTTTGTTTCAGGAAAATATGCATTAGTATGATCATGCCCTACTGCCTTTGTTTTTTGAAGCTGAGGACATAACTGGGTCATTCCCCGACTCAACCCCCATGAGTGTCCATCGTCGTAGCCGGCTACTGTTTGCTTGCATGTTGTGACTGCTTGTGAGTGCTTGTTTTGTCGCACTGAAAACTAACAGATAATGATGGGGGCAGGGTTCGTTCTGTGGGGGTAGTGGAGCTGAATGTGTGTTTGTGAGACTGGAAGCTTTTTATTGGCTCCATGTGGCCGACAGTGCTTATGGTTGTACTGCGTGACCGGGCATTTGTGACAGCCAAAACCCTTTTCTGCGGTGACCGTACATGCTGTTTTTAGATCTGTAGGATGGATTTGTGTTTTCTAGAACGTTTATGAAGCATGCAGTTGTAAGAAAGTTGGAACAATGAACCTATAGGATTATAAACAGTGCATTTTATTGATTTTTGTTGCAAGAGGCCTGTAAATATGATGATGCCTTTGTAAAAGACCCCCTTTTTACAATTACATAGGCAACTGTATATTTCATACATTAACCCTCTGGGGACTAAGCCCTTTTTGGTCCGTTTTCTCTATTTTTACACTTGGGCTTATAAACCATATGTAATGGAGATGGAACACTATGTGTTTGGTATCTATGGATTCAGAAGACCCTAAGCTAACATAAGCATGCATGTAATGTGTTTATAAAAGAAGTATGAGTGAAAAATGTACAATAAACTAGAGAATTTCCAAAACGGAAGTTCGATTTTTGTCATTTATTTCTGAAAATCACACATCACACAACAATAGTGAACAGTTTTTTTAACAAAAAATATGTTTGTCAAAGCCTTTGCTTGACAGACATGTGTAATTGTTAAATAAAATGTGTAAAGAACAATGAAAAATGTAACTTTATTTACAAATAGTCCCAGGCGTTTTTCTTAGGAATGCTTAGAATTTTCTAAGCAATGCTTCCTCCTCGTCACTCTCCAGTAATTGTTCCAGAGCTTGTTCCACCGTAAATCGTTTACTGCTTGCCATTATAAAAGTGCTAAAACTAAAATAATACTATAATTGTATGTATATATATATATATAATTGTTCTGTCTCTCTCTCATATTTCTCTGATAATCCGTAAGCCTCCGTTCGCTCTCTCTCCTTCTCTCCATTCAGCGCTGTTTGCGTCATATCCCTAACTATATAGTACCACCCCTTGCAAGGCTACAGAGTCCTCTGATTTGCTAGATACGTCATGGTAACCTTCCTCTGATTGGGTAAGAAAAAAATTCTCCATCGGCAATTTTTCCATTGGTTGTTGCTTGCGGAATCTGCCAAACAACATCGATTTCATTGGCCTTTTACATAGTGGTATTGCGCAACAAGGAAGTGTGTATATTTACAAGCCGGGTACTAGGGTTGCGGCGGTGAGGAAAATTTCCCACCAGTTAATCTACGTGTGACAACACCGGTAACCCCGGTGTCACCGTGGGGGGCGGGGCGGGGGGGGGGTTAAATAGCTTTTAAATGCGTGCGCGTTATACTTTCACTTTCGAAATAAGCTTTTCTGTAATTCGACTCGTTCTCATCTCCACATGTGCTAAATGGAATCCTGATGCTTGCTGATCTGTGACGTGACTGGCTCTTGGCACGCACTGCGCAGTTCAGTTTTTAATTATAATGCATGCTCTCTTCTGAACTAAATAACTGATAATTATTATATTTAATTAATTCAAATAAATATTTTAGCAAAAACGAATACTTTAAAAAAAGTCAAGACGTCGCGGTGTCACGGTGGGAAAGTGATGTCACCGGTGATGGGGCTTAAAACCGGTAACACCGTCAACACCGTCTATCGCGGCAAGCCTACCGGGTACAGTTATCACTGTTTTCAGCGGAATCTGAGGAAGACGGTAAAAAAGACCGCACCTCTCTATCATTAATAGTTTTTAAGATATATACACATTTGTAAAAGTATGCCATTTTGGGCGGTACCGCCCAATCCGTCCCCAGAGGGTTAAGGCCCATATTATAATTGTTATATTTAGCTTCTGTATAGTCATTGTACACATGCGGATGAAGAGAGTTTGGCATCTGAAATTACACACTCCCTTGAGTGGGTACTTATTTTGAATAAGTAATTACTTCACGAGTTTGTTTCTATATAGTATGAATGTGTTAAGCATGAATGTACTACTTTCACTATGCTGTCATTATCATGTGACCCACCAGCGTCAGTTACGCTGACTTTCACAAATTTTCTCCCGTGGCCTCATGGGATAGTAAAGTGTCCATCGTATGTGCACTTCAGAATCTCGCAGGAAGTAGTAGGTCACCCATGTGCTTTTTGCCTACTCTTTTATGAGTTTTTCAGACATTCTTATACTGTCACATACTGTTTTTCGCCTTCTATATAGTAGGGAATTTTGTATTTTGTGAAGTTTTGTTTGTGGTTGTTTTGTTTTTGGCCAATTTCTTGCTGTAGAAGTAGAAGCTGTAGGTTTTGATTTGTGAGTTTTGATCACTTGTGGGAAAATTGTTCACTCTCTGTGGACAAAGGTTGCACTATGCTTTTTGAGAGCTTTCATGCCCTAGGACATTGATGCATTCTTTAAACCAGTCTTTAACCGAACTTGCTCGCACAGCATAACCCTGCATATTTGAAAATACCCTGTGGCTCCATTTGACTGGGGATTTAAAGGTGCCTTGTTATTCCCTGCCATTTCATTTATGGAAAAATCACACACCTGAAAACTGTTTTGAATGATTTAGGTGACTTTTTGTGTCCATAGTCATTTGCCACCTCACTTTTGGACACGTTCAGGCACAAATGATAGACTGCTGCCTCCCGAACAAAAATGGAGTTTTTAATTTATGCGGACACTACCCATCCATTTCCCTCAAATCTAGGACGCTGCCTCAACTAAAACATCCATCATTATCTGCTGGAGGCTGTTTGAAAGGAAAAGCTGTTTTTAATGACACCGCAATACCTGTTACTTAATGAGTTTGTATTTTGAATTGCCTTTCTGTATTAGTGAAAGTAGGTTTCTAGGCCTCCCTGAAGAATACGGCTTGTCTTTTAATATCAGAAATAGCCTGGCTAAAGTCTTAAGTTATATAGTATAGAAGCCGCCGGATGAAGGCGAGTTGAGTGCCGCGAGGTCGATTGTAGGAACCGCTTTTGCTCAGACTCACAGCGCTCCCTCACCATGTGTTCGGCAGTCTCGAAGCACTGCTTCTTTGGCTTTGTGCATGTAGAGTTGGACAGAATCTTATTGATTCCTTTTCACAGGACTTTACACAGGTAGTGAGGTCACGCTGCCGATGTTACTTGCTCAGGCCTGCATTTGTTTTGGTCGCCCTCAGATGACTGCGGGTATTATGTAACTGACTCAGTTACTGAGCCGTGACCCTTGCGTTGCCTCAGAACACAAACTCGGAGCTGCAGTCATTCTGGCATGAATAAGTCAGGACCCATCAAAGCACAGTTTTGCTGAAAAGTTTTATAGCACTGAAGTAGCTTACCGTTGACCACTAGAAAAAAAGAAAATACCATTTTCCAATTATAACTAATAATTCTGCATAGATAAATAGACAATAGTTTAAGTAGGTTGCCTGTCTTAGTTTATTTTTTGCTCTGTTTGCCGTTTTTGGCATTCTACGCTTTATTAAAGCTGAGCAAAAAGCACATACTCTGTTGACAAAAATAAAGGTTTCTTTTGCTCATTTGCCTTAAATAAAAACAAAAAAACATGTTCATTACAAAACCAGAACATATGAAATGCAGTAGGACGTTGTGCAGTAGGACGCTTGTTACAAACCCACGTTAAGCTCATATAATTAGAAAATATGAGTCTTTTTTTTCTTTTTTTTTCTGAAAAAGGCAAGGACAAATCATCTCGCCATGAAATAGGTTTGGGTACAGCAAGTGCCTTTTCTATGAAAGTACTGTAATAACTTAATTGCTTTATGAGGACATGCAACGTTTTATGTACAAGCTGAATACGGTGTTTTGGTGAGTCGTAAGAGAAGCTCATTTGATTGGTTTATTGAATGAAAGATGTATTTTACAAAAAGCTTTTTTTTGTTAAGTGCATTGAGCTGGAGCTTTTCTCGATAAGCAAAAGCCAGTGTGTTTGGAAAGGCAAGGACATTTTTTTTTTGTACGCATTTATGCATTATCTGTTTTGCAAGGGTATTTCCATTGCTTAAAATAGGCATTCTGAAGCATGGGGGTATGAAAAAACATCCATTTCACAATTAAACTGTTTGTGTGCATGTATATAGTGGGCATGATTTAGGTATACCTTTTATAAATGTATATTTAGAATTGAAATAAACGTTATTGACACAGGTCTGAAATGTCTTTTTGTTTTTCTTTTCATCTAACAGTATATCAAGATTCCTGCTTCCTCGGATTCTCCTGATGCTTTCCGTGTCTTCTCCTTCTATCTGTCCAGTGACAGTAAAGACAAACCTCAGGCCAGCTTTGACTGTATTCACCAGTATGTTTCTGGGTAAGACACTGATGTAAAACTTAATCAAATAAGGGAAAACACTTTACAAACAAAAGTTCAAACATATAATATAATATAATATAATATAATATAATATAATATAATATAATATAATATAATATAATATAATATAATATAATATAATATAATTAAAGGGGTCATGACCTGAGAAATCAAATTTGCCTTGATCTTTTAACATTTATAAGTCTTCGTACCATTAAAACATTCGGCAAGTTTCATAGCTTAAAACGTCCTCATTAAAAACAAAGCATTTATTTAAAGTCCCTGTAAAAAAAAAAAAAATCTAAACCCATTATAAATGTTAGAAATGTATTGCTAAAACATATTACAAAGACTGTGAACTGTGTAGTTAGACCGTTAAACAGTTTTTCACCATTGCTATTTTCCGGATTTTTTGGGCGGGGCTAAAACGGGGCTCGATGACGCACTGGAGCCCCTGAGCTCCTGGACACGCCCCTACTTGATGACGCACTGAGGCGGGCCCCTTCCCTAACAATAGAGCACATTCGCATCAGTTCGCCACTCAATCGCGAGTTACTGTCAGTACTATTAGTTACTACAGCCTACAGTTTGCTAGCTAGCTATGCCTTCGACACGGAAATGCGTAGGCTACTACCTGGATGCGATCATGTACAAAACAGATCGGTGTCTTTATTTAAATTTCAAAAAAACGATCACATCAAGAAGAGGTGGATTAATTTTGTCCAGAGCCAACCTTGATGGAGAGCTGAGGATCACCGCCAACACCCGCCTCTGTAGTGATCATTTTACACGGGATGGTTTTATAAACTTTCGTCGAAGACAACCGGGATTCACTGATAATCCGCTGTTACTGGTGAATAGGGCCGAACCGACTATCTCCCGCCTCGGCCTTCATCTCACCGTCCCGAAAGCAGTATCACCTAATATCACCGTCAGCAGCTTTCCCGCGAGTGGGCGTGGTTTCAGCGCAGCCAGCGGACACGCCCCCAGCGTTTGAGAGCAGAGAATACTGCTCATTTTTTCAAGATTTTGATGGCTTATTTAATGTACTTGCCGGCTTTTTTTTAGCATTCAAATTTGGCTGGGTGGCTAATAACACATTTTTCTGTGGTGTGACAACCTCAGAACACATACTTAATTTTGACTTTACAGGGACTTTAATAAAGCTCCAAAAACAGCTCCTTTTGATATTGCAGGATCTGTGAATAATTATACATCATCGCTTTATAGGCTCCGCCCACAGGCATTCAGTTGCTTAGCGGGTGACATTTGCTACACTGGATGTGAGTGTCACGTCAAAAGTGCCCATTATAATCACTGACACTGTCTTCACTGGATACAGATGTGCGTTCAGTTTCTGATGTACTCCATGTACTTGAGTCTGTTGACAGGACAAATGAAAGAGTGAAAAAATTTTCTCTTTAACCCATCCTGTTTAAACAGCTCATTTGCGTCTGTACAGACTTCAGAAGAATCCCAGCGTCGGAAAAAAGTGGGTGGTTTATTTTAATGGCGTCCCAGATCGCGTCGGAGGATTATATGTTTGTTCGGAGCATTTTGTAAACGAGACCCAGTGTAATGGAGTTTTCTTTTGTTGAAAGATGAAGCAGTTAACTGTATTTAATCTGACAGCAGCTGCATCACACACTGCAAGTAAATGATTTCATAATGCTTTGTCTGTAAACTATGGTTTTATGGATAATGTTTTCAAAACACTTACTCGTGTGCAATAGCGAGTGGGGGTTGAAGGTGTTTGCTATGCAATGATGTCAGTCAAACAGAACAGTGATTGAGCCTTAAAAGTCTAATAATTTCAGATAGAGGGTCAGTATGAAGGTTGAAAATAATAATTTTTCCATTTATGTATTTTTTTGTTTGTGCAAAAACTTTATTAACATAAGTGAACCTCAATGAACACATTAAAAGAAAAAGAAAAAGTCCATGTCATGACCCCTGTAAAACAGTATAAAATAGCATTTTGTTATTTTCTCTGGGGAGCGCATAGTGACAGTTCATACTAACCGGGAACGGTCGAGCTCCAAAAAGAGAAGGGGGAAAAGCATAAATAATGAATATATTATTTAAGAAATAATTCATACAATACAAATGCAATAGGACTTATGGGGAAAGAATGAATTTGAGTCATTATTCACTGATATTCACAAAACTCTTTTTAGTTACTTAATGCAATAATAAAAGTAGTAATGTATACTCCTATTACTGCCATTAGTTATTGTGTGTCTTGAATAAATCGGAGCATTGAGTGTTAGTGGTTGTTTGTTAGGATCAACATTTACTTGGACCTTTGAACCCAAGTTCCATTACAGTATTTGGCGTCACGGTCGGTTGTGAAGTTGCTGCTCTTGATCGGGGTGGCACTGATCTGTTCGCTCTCCGCTCAAAGGGGACTTGTAGTCTCACAATACTCCACTTGTCTCGCTGAAGAATAGCATTACATAGGTTTGTGGGAAAGAGGATGCAAAGCAATTCCACAAAAACCGGTTAAGACCATTAGTCATAAATTAGTCACTGACTTTCCGGCTGCTTTGTGGACAAAGGGAGCAGCTGTAAAACTTGCACATGCGGAGAGAGGAATTAAACATGTCAGTCTTTTCATAGCAGGTCGATGCTCAGAGCTTTTAAGGAAATTTCTGTGCAATTTTCACACTGATTTTGATTCACCCTTTTATTCACAATGCTGTTAACGTTATTACACAAACAAACCTTCCATATCAGATAACTTGCATGCCATTTGCTAGTATTTTTTAATTACTTATAAAAATATATGTACTTTAAATAAAAAATATTGATTTAATGGTTAGATTCAATAAGTTTTTTTTTTCTTGCAGATTTTCAGTAAACCTGCTATAAATGTACCTTTTTAAAATACCTATTTTTAGCAACATATAAATGCAGGTTTTTTTACTATATGTATTAAATAATCCTGAAAAGTGTGTGTGTGTGTGTGTATACATATATATATATATTAGGGCTGTCAAACGATTAAAATATTTAATCGCGATTAATCACATTAATGTCATAGTTAACTCGCGATTAATCGCAATTATTTTTTATCTATTCTAAATGTCTCTTGATTTTCTTTTTGTCCCATTTATTTTTTCTCATTTTAATGCTCTCAACATGGAAAAGTGGATCGGCTTGTTTTGTGCAAATGTTTTTTATTGAAAACAACATTGACATATACTGTGTTCAATTTCACACTAACATTCTCACTTGGAGCAAATAATCTCTCAATGTAACACTGTCCATTAATAAAAGGGTGAAAGAAATACTGACGAGGTCCTGATATTGACGAGGGGGCGGAGAATTCGCATCAGCTGTGTGTGTGTGTGTGTGTGTGTGCTTGGCCATCAAGTGGTATTTCAGACTGGACGCGCTGCGATGATGATAGCTCAGTTCACAACGTCAAAACACACAGATCACTTTGGTCTCGTCAATGGAACCATTTGGCAACTTTTTAAAAGTAAACTTTCCATTCAGAATCTTATTGGCATCCATCCGGCTCGCAAGCTCAAAAGTGTGTGCGGCGCGCTTGTTGTTTTGTTTCCGCTCTAGCTAGATCCGCTTGCGCTTTGGTCGACGAAGCAACAAAACGTCCTCGCATGGCGCAAGCCATTGAAATGAATGGGTTTCATAGCGCAGCGCATGCAGCGTCCTGTTGTAACAGCATGTGAAAAAAACTACAAAGTTTGCTAGGCCAAAAAGACCGTTAATCGCGCGATTAAAAAATTGACGCCGTTAAAATGGGTTTGCGTTAACGCCGTTAATAACGCATTTAACTGACAGCCCTAATATATATATATATATATATATATATATATATATATATATATATATATATATATATATATATATATATATATATATATATATATATATATATAAATATAAATAAAACAATGTTTATGTATTCAGACATAAGAATTTTAATATAACTTATACGTTTATTATAAATTAATAAATAAATACATTTAATATTTGTATAATTTTTCCTCAGACAAGCTCTATAGCCACGTCTTGACTCTCCATGACATACATAAATTCATAAACACTCTTAAAAAAGATGACATATAGTAAGAAACATCAATTAATTGTTTGTAATTTCAATAATTTTGATCATTCAAAGACTGTAATTAAATCCCTGGAATTTCAACAAATGTATATTTTCCAGCGTGACAATTTAACTCTGTGTATTTCCTTTTAGAAATGGCAGGGATCATCTGGAAGGTCAGGGCAGTATTCAGGACAAAATCACGGTGTGTGCCACCGACGATTCCTACCAGATGACCCGCGAGCGCATGTCTCAAGTGGAAAAAGACATCTTGAGTCGCTCAGCCATTGAGATCAAACCTGGATCCACACGTCCAAGTAAGAATCCAGCTCACACGCACACGCACACACACATGCACAAAGGACCACTCCATATTCAAACATAATCATCTCTTATTTAAATCAAATCAAATAACACATTTATTTAATCCAAAAGCAAGTAATCCTACCCTAGTAGTGTCGTTAATTATGTTCATATGGTTGATAAACCAGAGCGTTTGTGATTATGGGATGGTTGTGTATCAGCCGAGGCGTGTAAGATGTGTTTCCCTCCCCCAATACCTCCTTCTCAAGCATTTATCTGCAGATGACACAGGCTTGAAGCCACAGACCTGTTCCATTAATCTGATTGAGACTGCCAGAAGTATGCGCTAACAAGTCTCAAGCTGGGTGGATGAAGTTTAGCTCGGGATTTTAATTACCATGGCTGGGGATCAATTAGGTTTTCATCTGCAGAAATACTGAATTATACATGGGGACTCTCTCTGAAGCAAAGTCTGCAATTCCCCAAGCGACGACTAGAGAGAAGGACACGCGTCGTTTTGGCCTCTCGTATCTAAAAAAGCGGATGCTTGATGGAGTGATTGGAGAAAATAAAGTCTGTTTGATTCAAGGCAATTAAAAGCACTGAATCGCGTTCGCTGTGGAATGCAAATAGTGCCCTTCCAGACAAAGCCCTGCAGAATACTTTTTTTTTTGTCCGTATGTGTCTCAATTTTCCTTGTAATGTAAACACATTTGGGCTGCACTGCTTGCTGAGGATATGATTTAGGGACGGACATTATAGGAGAACCAAAGTGGGATGATTTGATGTTGCACCATTCATATTTCATATAATAGGTGTGTTTTGTTCACATTCATATTGCGACCGAGTTTATAGTATTTGCTTTGGCTTTTTATTTCACCACCACAGACAAAAAGCAATACTGTCGCCATGCATATTTTTAACCAGCTCCAAATGCATATGGTGGTAGAAATGGAGCCATGTCCTTGCACAATTTAGTGCCTGGCAGATACATTTGTTTGGCTAAAACAAAAATAAAACAGCCTCCCAACGTTTTTTCCCCATCTCTGTAGTCGAGGGCAGAAACCTCATGCGGCGACACTGTATTTCTGTGGTGGAGTAATGGTACACTTACTGTATCTTCTAAATACTGCTTTGCCATCATAGTTCTCACAGTTGGCAGAGGCTTTCAAATGTATGGCAGGTATTTCAGTGGATGTTTAATTATAAAGAGCAGAGGTATTAAGGTCGCTCTGATTTTGCACGCTGGCGTGAGCCGTGCAGAAGAACATCATCAAACATTTAGTATGTACTTACTGTGATGATGCATGTTAGTTCTAAATTCATTAAGCTATCAGGACGAGTACAGTTGTCGTTAGTGGTAAACCGATATGGATTTTTTTTTGAAGGCCAATGCCGATATCTAAAGAGTAGGGTTTCAAACGGTTCTCAGCGCTGTCAAAATAAAAGTCTTTATCGACCAAACAGAAAAACTTGTCAGCCAATGCCAAATATCGGCCGATAATATCTGCCTTGGCGATATATATCGGCCCACCACTGGTCATCATGTGTTTGTGAATACATGAACATTTTTATAAACTAGCAATACACTGTAACACTTACTATAAGCACCTTTATCTATGTCTCAGTGTTGTGGCATATTTGAGTATGCGGGCATGATTAAACAAGTGATTACTGGGCTTTGTGAGGTAAACAATTTGATTTTGGAATTTGATTTGATGAGATTGCCTGTAAGGCTAGATTTGATTAAATGTTTGATGTTGGAGTTTTGTGACATCTGTCTACAGTTCATACAGTATTACCCCCGTAAAAAAAAAAAAAAAAAAAAAGTATTTTTATTGCTTTTGCAGACAAAGTGTTTAATTCAGCACTTTTTGCAAAGCGCAACATGTTTAGGCGTCAAGAGGAATTCAGTACTTTGTGTTTTTTCTCTCTCTTGTTTGTCAGCATGTTGGACTGTCACAGTCAAACATTCCTCATAAATAGTCATTATTCTCTCAGCTCCATGGTTATCGCAATACATCATGTAGTTAATACAACTGTTGAAATGTGAAGACAGCTCTTTTAAGTATAATGAAACGTGCCAGCATGTGCGATTGCAGAACTTGTAACTGAAAAAAAATACAGTCTGATACATTTGAGTACTGAGTGAGTAATTTAATTACATGTACTTAATATAGGTTTAGGGTTTGATGTTAAGTTCGTTTTGAAGGTTTAAAGAGATTTTTGACGCTAACATTTTTTATTCTGTCATCATTTTTTTCACCACTTCTTGTTATCAAATCTGTAATCTGCAATTTGAGAAATGTCAATGGAAGTCAATAGTCACCAAAACTGAATAGCTACCAACATTCTTCAAAAGATTTTCTTTTGTGTTCCAAAGAACCAAGAAAGTCATACAGGTTTGTAACAACATGAGGGTGAATAAATGATAACAAACAGTACATTTTTAGGTAAACTTTCCCTTCAAGTTAATGTGAGGATTGCTTAAAATGACTTAACGTAAAATGAATTGAATTTAACCCAGGCCATTCTGATTTTAACTCGCAAGACAACAGCTAATAGTTTCAGCAGCGATAATAAAGCCCTAAAGCAGTATAATTGGACGCATGAACGTCATGTAAAACTGGATGCGCACAGAAGCATTGCAATCACTGTATGAACAGCTTATGATTCACTTTGTCCTGTTGCAACCTTCAAAGTACAGCTTAAACTTCTAATAAGATTAGGTATGCTTGATATCTATTAGCACTCCTGTGTCCTGCTGGCTCCAGGTGAATTAGCATACTGGTGGGAAGATGGAAAGCAGAAAAAAAAGGGCTCTATTTTAGGTGCTTCCGTTTCCACAGCTTATTATTTGCACAGGAGAGAGCAACGTTTACCGTCAGCTCTCTTTCACACTCTACGTCCCTTCTGGTGCACGCCAGTTTCAGAGTGCACATCAGGAGAATGGGTCATACGATTGCTATGTGGGCCGTAATGTTTACTCAAAGCTGTATTTCCTAAAGTGGTTCAACGCTTGCTGTTTACACTACTGTATGTGCGACAGTCATTTGTCACGGCGCCGCAACCGCTCACTCCTTCTCCGTTATGTGTGTGTCTAATTTCACCTCAGGGCGGCTCGGTTTTGTTTTGCGTAACGAGAGCTTTGGGATTTGAGTGGCCCCAGAAGTTCTGTGCTATTTCCAGAGCTCTCGGTTTATTTTCAGTGCTAAAGAGGCAGTCGGGTTAAGAAATAATCTCTCAGCCCGTTTTGTCACTTTTTTAAGTCTTATCAGATTCTGAGCTTGTTTTAAACTCTTGTGAAGACGTCAAAATGCATTAAGGAATAATATAAGCATTACTTACAAATTGTAGTCCACTACTGATTGCAAATTACATGAAAAAAATTATAGTTAGTAACATTATTTATTGCACTTTTAGGTAATGTAAACGGACTACTTTTTGATTACTTTTAGATTGCTTTTGACCTAACTTGTTTTCACATAGATTTCAGCAGGAAAGTCTTGTACTATATTGATATAAAAAATACAAAGAGAAAGAAAATATATTCCACTTAGGGCTGGATGATATTAAAGAAAAAGGCAATATGCGAAAACTCGTTAAAATAATGCGATACGTGATACGGTAATGCTTTAAGTGTGTAAAATACATTTTAATTATATTTAAACATATTTGAAAACTGAAAATGAAATAAGCAACATACATGTTTCACATTTTTGTGAGAAGAAAGCATCCCTACAACTTCTGAAAGTGAAACGCAGGGTTTTACTGTAGCATTACATAAAAAGTAAGTGTCGTTTACTTTAGGTTTATTGAACAACAGAAATTTAATAATCAAATGTAAAAAATCAAACACTGCTTAGTCTTCACTTATTGTATTAAATATACACTGATTCTTATCAAAGCTACAAAAGTTATTCCGTCAGGAGCAGGTAGTGATTTTCTCTAATGTTGTTTGATTAACATTAAGCATACAAACGTAAGCGAGTTTATTAGGCCGCTGTCACTTTAAGAGCTGCACAGATCCAATATATATAGTTACATGCGTGTTTCTTTCTCAACTGTTTACTCCACTTAAGATATAACTGAATGTGTTAACGTGAATAGTCACCTAGGTGGGCATTTTGAGATAATTTTGTCTGTATTTGGCCATATAAGCTGCGGAAGAGAACTGAAATCAGATTACACGCTGTCTGAGAGGCGGCTCCCTGTGCGCCTGAGTACTTTGCTCATGGCGCCTAATAACATTAAGCATGTCACATGTATGTAACAGTCATGCGTCTAGTCTGTTCTCTGCTGTCTGCATCGGCCTAAAACTTAGACTTCTCATAATCTTTTGAAGTTTTAAAACCATTCAGTTATCGTAAGCCATTGCAATATGTACATTTGCGATATTTCTATCATTTTCATATATCTTGCAGCCTTAATTCCAGTTTCCATAATTTCAGTTCTTACCCAGCACCGAACATAATTCAATTCAATTCAATTGAATTCAATTTTATTTATGTATAGCAAACTTAAAACAACCGAGGTTGACCAAGGTGCTTCACAAGGTAGATACAACAACAATACACTACTCACACAATAAAAGTACTGCAATAGAACACTATAATATACTATAAATGAGATTATATATTTACATTAAAAAGATAAAAAATAAAAAGTTGTCAGGAATGATAACAGACCTAACTCGAATGAAATGCCAAGGAGAAGAGATATGTTTTTAGCAATGATTTAAAACATTCTAGAGTTGGACAGGTTCTGATATGTGGCAGTTTGTTCCACAGAGTAGGAGCAGCTACGCTGAAGGCTCGATCACCTCTTGTTTTAAGTCTGCTTCTAGGCACATCCAAGAGGAGATTGGCAGACCTCAGCACTCTAGCTGGGGTATGGACATGGAGAAGCTTTTTTATATACAATGGAGCCAAACCATTTAGACATTTAAAAGCTAGGAGTAAGATTTTAAAATTGATCCTGTAATCGACAGGGAGCCAATGAAGATGACGCAAAACAGGTGTGACGTGGTCCCTCTTTCCCTTTCCTGTCAAGACGCGGGCAGCGGCATTTTGAACTAGCTGCAGACGCTGGATTGATGACTTGTCTAAGCCCACATATAAGGAGTTACAGTAGTCAAGGCGAGAAGTTATAAGAGCATTTATCACCCTCTCCAAGTCCTTAGGACGGAGATAAGCCTTTACCTTGGCTATAGTTCTCAACTGAAAGAAGCACGATCTAACAGTGGCAGACAATATCTGTTTGTCAAGTTTGAATGCGCTATCTAACATAACGCCAAGACTCCTCACAGTTGAGCGACTGTTTGCAGTTAGAGGGCCGAGGGAATCTACATCCAGCAAATCATGGTGTCCAAACACCATGATCTCTGTTTTATCGCCATTTAGGTTGAGGAAATTTAAATTCATCCACGTTTTAATGTCTTTCATACAATCAAACAGGGGCTGCAGTGGGCTCTTTTTTTTAACATTCAGGGGCAAATGGATTTGAATGTCGTCTGCAAAGCAGTGGAAAGAGACATCATATCTCGCGAAGATAGAGGCCAGGGGTAGCATATACAAAGAAAATAGGATGGGGCCTAATACAGAACCCTGAGGAACACCGCAGGTAAATGGAGCTGTTTTAGAGAAATAATCACCAAGGTGGACCGAAAAACTCCCTATCGGTTAAATAGGATTGAAACCACCTTAGTGCCGTACCCTTGATCCCCCACAATTTTCCAGCTGTGACAGGAGGATTGAATGGTCCACAGTATCAAAGGCGGCAGTGAGGTCTAAGAGTACTAAGACGGCAGAGTCCCCTGAGTCGACAGTTAAGATTAAATCATTAAAAACTCTCAAGAGCGCTGTTTCCGTGCTGTGACGGGATCTAAAGCCGGACTGGAATTTTTCGTAAACATTATTATTAATTAAAAAAGTTTGCAGCTGTATAAGGACTACTTTCTCCAAGACTTTCGATAAAAAGGACAGTTTGGAGATGGGCCTGAAATTGGAGAGAACAGAGGGGTTTAGATTTTCCTTTTTTAGTAAGGGTTGCACAACCGCATGTTTAAAAGCGGACGGAACATAACCAGAAACAAGGTAAGCATTTATCAATGCTAAAATACATGGTCCAAACCTCTCTAATCAAACGAGAAGAAATGCTGTCTGAAGGACAATTTGTAGGCCGCAGATGGTGGACCACCTCAGATAAGGAGGAGATTGATATAGGTTCAAACTGATCTAATACCGCAGGGCAAATAGGAGGAACAGAGGGATCATAGTCATAGGATGTAATTACAGATGATCGAAGGGCAGAAATCTTCTCAACAAAGAATTTTAGGAACAAGTTACAAAGTTCCAATGTAGGTGTAATAGGGGCAGCGCTATGAGGATTTGTAATGCTGTTAAACAAAATTAAAAAGAACCTGTGGCCTATGCCGATTGTTTGCAACAAGTTTCGAGATATAATCTGATTTTGCAAATTTTACAGCTCTCTGATAGTCCGATAGATATTGATGTAAGATTTCGAATGACACTGAGTTTATCCTTCTTCCACCTTCTCTCTGCTTGCCGACAGGCACGTCTGATCGCCCGGGTAGTATCATTTAGCCAGGGCTCTGAAAACGCTTTAGTGCGTTTCATCTTTAATGGCGCTACAGAGTCCAAGATATTTCTGCAGATCGAATTAAAAAGAGTTATGAGTCCATCAGCGCCAATACCATCACCACCATCTATGTTATAAAGCACAGAATCTCTGAAAGCAGCAGAGAACTGTGCCGGGGTTTGGCTATTAATTGTACGACGGCAATGTGCAGAAGGGGACTTAACCACAGAGCATGGGACTGTAATCGTAAATAGAACGGGGAAATGATCCGAAATACATATATTACATATTTCATTTACATGTACACACAAGCCATGAGACAACACAAGGTCTAATGTGTGTCCCTTTTCATGTGTTGGACCGGACACCGACTGAGTTAGATTAAAAGCATTTAAAAGATTTGGTACAAATGATAAGGTACATTTTTTTGTTTTACAGACCAAGTAATAATATTGAAAATCATTAGTGACCTCTTGGTGTTTGTTTTTAGCTCTTCCCTCAGGTAAATATGTGAAGATTAAGAAGAAACAAGGCCTGCCTACAAGCTCTGACAACATTAATAGACACTCACCCAGCAACAAGAGGAGTGGTGCACCCAGCTTGGTGGCCCATAGGGCCTTGAAGGAACGTGTCATTCACATTCTGGCCTTAAAGCCCTACAGCAAGCCAGAACTACTGCTCTGGCTGGAGAGGGAGAAAGCCAGCCCCAAAGACAAGGCCGACTTGAGCGCTGTGCTGGATGAGGTAAAACACAAGTGCACGGCATGCTACAGTGCAAATGCTCGACAAACGAAATATTTATAATATACATAAATGGAAGAATGTGTCCAAACCTGTGTTGTCGTATTACTGTGCTTTTTAGTATGATTTGGTTTCAATTTGATGCTCTCACTCTAGTGATTGTACTTGTGTACAACAATATATAAATATCACTCTGTTTTAAAAGAATATTTCTGCTTAAATTACATGTCATTAATTTACATTACATTTACATTAAGTTTAGGGTCAGTAAGGCCGTGTGTCCACCAAAGCGTTTATAGCCAGCTGAAAACGCTATACGCTCTGCTGAAAACGCCTAGCTGTGGGCGCTTGAGAGCGTTTTGGCAGCGTTATTTCCGTTGAGACGTTTCGTTGCTATGATACAGAATGTCTGCAGCACAGTTTACTTGTAACTGATTTCGCAGATAATTTGTTTCATACTAAGAAAATATTTTTCCACCATTTTGTTCGGTTAGCTCTGCTGGTTGATGTCGTTGTACAGAAAGAATGTTGTGACAGTTGGTCGGTGTGGTGTTAGTCCCGCCCCTCCTCCACTGTGATTGGACGGCTGGGTAAAAAGTGTCAGTGACGAGCACTGCGTTTTACTCAAAAGTTGAAAATTTTTCAACTCTCGGCGACCTGTAAAAACGCCGAGCTCTCAGCGCTTCAGCGTGAAATAACCGCTCAGCGCCTTGTTACGCTCATGGCGTTCTAAAAACGCGGCGCTCCCATTGAAAACAATTGAAAACATGCGCCAGGCGCGTGGAAAAACGCTTTGGTGGACACACGGCCTAAGATTTTTTTTAATGTTTTTGAAAAGTCTCTTATGCTCACCAAGATTGCATTTACGCGATCAAAAATACAGTAAAAACAGTATTGTGAAATATTATTAGTTTAAAATGACTGTTATAAAACTGATAGTTCCGGTCCTTGATTCTGATTGGTTGAGCCGCGTTCGAAGCCGTTGTAAATTACTCAACAAACATACACCTTTGACCGCATTACATTAGTATTACTGCGCAACTGCCGTTTGTGATTCTTTGTTGCTGCATGTGTTGCTTGGCAACCTCTTTGGAACTACTTTGCTAGGCGGAGGAATACATGTGTTATAAATATAACGTTATATTTGTTGTTTCTGGTGTTTATTTTATGAATAAAATAAATATTAAAATGAATATTTTTATGGAGCAACCGTTTTATAAAAGCAATAAGCCCCTTGAAGCCGTGTTTTACAGTGAATTTACTCCGCTCCGCGTCGCGCCTAACAACGCCCCTTAGCTGTTCTAAATTCACTATAAATCACGGCGGGGCTTATTGCTTTATTTTCTATTTTAACATATTTTAAATGTTATTTATTTATTTTTTGGGAAAGCTGAATTTTCAGCATCATTACTCCAGTCTTCAGTGTCACATGATCCTTCAGAAATCATTCTAATATTCTGATTTGGTGATTTGATTGAAACCGCTAACTCATAAGCTTGTTCAAGATTGTTTGAATAATTTTGACTTGACTCAATAAAAAGGAACCAGTTCATGAGAGTCATTTGTTCACAAATCGAAAAATCATGAATTGCACTGTTGGTTATTGCATGCAGGAAACACTTACTGCAAATGTAATTAACTGAGGCCACCCCACAAGATGATATCTGACCATCTGCGTATGAATGCACACAAAGTTTTCCTGACTTCCCTCGCTCACGGAGGCTAGATTTTAAATTGTTCCACGTTTTTATTTTTGTCCCCTTTCGTGACCATTTTAGTTATAGTCTGGAGCCTGTATAATATGTTGTTAATTAAAATTCTTTGTCAGTGTAACATTCGCCACCAGTGCCAAGTTTTTTTTATCTCTCCCATCAATCCTACTTCAGAAAACACAGTTCAGTACTCGGCTTGTACAGATAATCTAGTTTATGTCCAGAGCTGCTTCACTATTGCATTTGTGCAGGCGAGATGGCCATGGCTGATTTTGTCAGTATTTGCTAATGTTTCCTGCTGGGTTTATTTTCAGGAGTTCCTGCACAGTCAACAAGGGGAAGTTGCAGTGCTAGCGGTAGCAATTAGCCTGCTGCCTTAATGATATTTCGAGAATGGATCATGTTTTGACCAGTGGCGTAACAAGGCAACACCGGGCCCTTATATATAAGAGATGAGATGACTGACAAAATCAGGAATAGCATACGCGCACCACAACAAAATAAAAAAACACTGTTGACGGCACACCATAACACATTACTCACTGCTATGACTACACACACATAGGCTTAGGTCCAAAGACATAACAAAGATGCTTACTTGCATTACAGCGGCATTTTCCATGCTTTCCTCCGTGCAAAGTCAATAAAATCCTTAAGATCCAGATGGTGCGCACGGGCATTCTCAATTGACAGTAGCTATGGCAAATTGAGTGACGCAATACGCATGTTCACCCGGGGATTCCCCAGTCTCAATTCGAAACAAATTACACCAAAATCCATCATTGTTCGTTTCAAACATGTATTTAATGATCAGTAAAATATGTTTTTGTCATTATTTATTCAAACAATTTCGAGAGAAAGTAAAATGCGATCAGACTAAAAGTAGTAAAATGCGATAGGGCTGTCAATCAATATCTTCCAGTCACGCGGGCCCCTGATTGGTCCGGGCCCGTAAGCAACCGCGTACCCTGCTTACCGATAGTTACGCCACTGGTTTTGACAGAGGATTGAACTGGCTTCTTATCCCATTTGTAGAAGTGCTCTACAGAACGTCCCGTGCTGCGATACATTTATGCTTTCTGTTTTACATTTACGAGGTCTGAATTGAATTAGTCTCCTCTGGATGTATTTAATTAAGAATGTCCTTAAAAGGCCTATCGTATGTTATTTTTCTTTCTCGTAAAAAATTCCGAAGTGTCATATTTCTTTAAAAAGATGCTGACTGAAGGAAAGCTTGATGGTTCAAGTCACTCTTGAAATATTGTTTACTTAAGTGCATTTGGGAACTGAGGGCAGTTTCTGATTAGGAGAATAATTCTATTGTATATTTCCTTTCAGGTGGCTAAACTCAATCCCAAAGACCACAGCTTTACTCTAAAGGATGATTTCTACAGACATGTGCGGAGGGACTGGCCCGGCTATGTGGAGGAAGAGCGCCAACTCATTCAAAGGGTGTTGGCAAGGTACATTTTCTCAGTTCTTACAACATAATTTTTTAAATATGTATTGCCGTTTTAGTGAGTGAGACCCTAATCTACAATACTTTAACTTACTATATCTTTTCTTTTCTTTACTCTACTTCCAACCTTTTTTTGTCTTGCATACTCCCACAGCCCAATTACGTTTTTTGGACACATTGCTTGGACACATTTCTCAATACTTTATACATTCTGAATACATTACTCAACTCTTCACACAGTTCTTCTAACCAACTTTCAGCTTGGCACAGCACTAAATTTCACATTCAGAATGCTCTTAAACTATCAAAACACTTAATTTATGTCACAAATCAGGCCATTCTTACATTAGCACACTAGCAACGTTTCCGGCCAACAAACACACTTTGTCACTCAAAAAAGCAATGACCTAAAAACACTGACTCGAGGTAGCATTATACATGTTTTCTTTTGAAAACTGTTTTTACAAAACAAGAACGACACTCTAATTTTGAGAATCCAGTGCAAAATTATTTCTTAGTTTGCCCTTCTGTAGAGATGGTAATGAAATTGAAAAGACGAACACTTGTGTAAGTGTTCAGCTACATCTAATTGTTTTGATTGTAGGGTAACATGGGGGAAGATGCCCAACTTAAGAAATCATGATGATAATGCATCAGCCCAATGAGTTATTATAAGAAATAAATAGAAACATTTGCTTATTTAGTTGTTATAGAACAAAATGTAAAATTACATCTTACCCCAAGGGTCTAACTTTATCTTTTCACTTCAAAATAAAAATTTGATTCAACTAATGTGTTAAAATGTAAAACAAAATGCAGTAATTCATCAACTTTTCAGCGAGTGTGCTTGAGAAACACTGAATTGAATAGGGTTCAGTGCTGGAACTATTGGTTATTTGGAACTATTGGTTGTTCCACGACACACATCACTTCCACATTTCCTCAATTCCTATTGAAGTCTATGGGAGGGTCGTAAACTGAATTTAGTTTAGTTTAAGTTTCTTATCTAATATTTACATGTTGTTTTATTTCAGCTTGATTTCAATTAACAAAAATGTATTTAATAGTTTTAGGTAAGGATAATAACCCTACTTTTGAAACATGTTCAGCTTTCATAACAGTGTTATTTCCCAACTTTCTTTGACTAAGAAGTGCTGATGACGTTTAGTACAGTATTGTCACCCAAGCCGTGCCCCCGCAGTCTGCCGAGATGATGTGTTTTGGAGGCCCTATTAAGTATGTGTTTTAGCACAGATGATGTGGTTAATAGGCCTGTCTGAGCAGGAAGCCATGCGATTCACTGTGCTGTTGAGTGGAATTATGCTGAAAGCTTCTGTGCAGCCGCATTCAGTCCCGGAACAATAGGGGAATAAACGACAGCCATCCTGCCAAATACGAGCTTGGCAGCCGAGTTTTTGGGAGGTTTTCCACACTCTGCCTAACTGACTGTGTACGTCAGTGTCTCCTCTGCCTTCACCTCTGCCTCTCGATTTTTATGCGCACTGCCAGTCAAAGGGTCGTAATGGGACAGCTCAAGATGCTCTTGCACTAATCCCCAGAACGGGACTTGCACAACATGGTGTGTTTGCTGAAACGTGCTTCTGTGCACAAGTTTGTGGTCAGAATTTGTTTGAATGTTTTTGAAAGAGGTCTCTTATGCTCACCAAGGTTGCATTTATTTGAAGTAATACTGTGAAATGTAATATATTTTAAAATGTAATTTATTCCTGTGATGCAAAGCTGAATTTTCAGCATCATTACTCCAGTCTTCAGTGTCACATGATCCTTCAGAAATCATTCCAATATGAAAGTTTGATGCTCAAGAAATATTTCTTGTTGTTTTCAATGTTGGAAACGTGATGCATTTTTTTCAGGACTCTCTATTGAATAGAAAATCTATTTCTGATTTGGTGCTTAAGAAACATTTCTTATCAATGTTTAAAAGTTGTTTTGCCTAATATTTTTGTTGAAATCTGTATGCTTTTTTTTTAAAGGATGTTTTGATAAAAAGAACAGCATTTATTTAAAATAGAACAATGTAAGTCTCTGACCCATTTAATGCAACCTTACTGACCTCAAACCTTTGAACTAGTGGCTTTTTTTTTACATTTTATTTATTAGTTTAATAATATTTATAAATAAAAACATATTTTTTATTTATATTTGACTCTATATTCCACAGTAGTACAGCAGGTTTGTCAGGACGCTTGTGAGGAACGATCCTCCGTGTGATGAAAAGGCAGCTCTATAAGAGGAAGGAGCTGTAGGAAGCAGATTGCCAGAGGAAAGTTCCAGCAGAGTAGGAATGTCTCTGGCACCATTGTTCTCGTCACTGGACATTATCGAGGCTTTTGCCAGTCTCACTGCAGATGTTATCAGTTACCCGGAAATGCTAAGCTAGACTAACAAGCCCTGGCGCTCTGACCGTCCGAACGCTGTACGGCAGTATTAGTGTTTTTACACTCCGCTCAGGAACGACCCAACCTGATTAACACCTGAGCAAATCCTAGACCTGGATCCTGAGCTTTAAATGTCTTCTTGTTTAGGGCCTTCAGTAAGCATAACTGCACCTATATATAGCTTTCTGGAACAAGGAAGTTTATCTCAACTTGGGACGTTTCACGGATTTGTTTCAGAATTTTATTAGCAGAGGTTTCCTGATGGCAAGCATGCAAAGAATGACATTTTGACAGCGTCACACTTTCTGATATTCCAGAAAACTCCAGCCTCTCAGCAGCAGCAGTAGCCAGTTGAAAAGCTTCCAGTCCAGCCATTCATTCCACAAAACCTCAGGGGATTCTCCATCCCAACTCAGCCCTGTCAAGAATCTCTCCATGGTAAATATGCACCTATAAAAAGAAGTGCTACTTTTTTCCCCCTGTCAGCCTCATTTGAAAGCTTTTGCATGTTGTATAATCTCTGAAATGGACTAGCAGGTTCTTATGTGCACAGGTTTGTCATTGAATGTGTGATTGATTTACCTGAGTTGAGTGAGAAGAGCCTCCTTTTCTTTTTCTTTTTTTTTTGTTTTCTTGTGAAGATCATGCTTGGCGCCGTCTGCTCTTTATTTATGGAGATGCTGGAGGCGCTTCAGTCGCTGCTGTTTGCAAGAGCCAATTAAGCTGCTGGTCCACACTATTGCTAGTCGTCGTGCTGTTTTCCATCTGCAAACTTTGTGAAAGTCTCCTTCTTTTTTTACTCCCAGAAACGCCCAGTGCCTTCCGACCATCTAGAAAGTCAGACGCCGAAAAAGCAACGTTTATTAGACCAGAACATGCCCTTGCTATCTCCTTCCAATGGACATCTCAGCTCCTCCATGGGCCGTAGCTCTTCTGCTAATGGAAACACAAGTTTGCAAAGGGGGACCAATGCAGCCCAGCAGAGCCCAGGTGGTCTTTACCAGCGGCACAAGCTCAGCGAGTCCAACAGCTTGCCCAAACCAGAACAGCCAGAACCAGCACAGCAGCCTCCCAGCAGCCCCAAACACACAAGAACTGAACCAGAAATCTGCACTGACCAGCAGCTCGCGAACGGCCAGCACAAAAAGAAGAAGTCCAAGAAGCATAAAGAAAAGGAGAGGGAACGCTTAAAACCTGCGTGGGCCGAGACCAGCCCCGACCTCAAACAGAACCAAGAAAATATTAATGGTGGGTTTAAAAGGCTTCCAAGTAAATATATTGCAATAAATTGGTGGAAGATATATTATTTGCAGAGAAAGTATTATATACACTTTACTAAAATATTAGAGGTCTGTAAGATAAAAAAAAAAAATTATAATAGTAAATAATAATATAAGAAATTATAATAAAAAAATATAATAGTAAATAATATTTTTATTCAGTAAGAAGGATACATTAAATAGATTTTTTAACATGGATCTTTATATATTTAAATAAATGATTTCTGTCACTTGATCAATTTCAAATAAATGCTGTTCTTTCCAACTTTCTATTCATCAAATAATCCCCCCCAAAAATATTCAGTATGGATAATAATAAGAAATTGAGCATCGAATCAGCATATTAGAATGATTTCTGATGGACTTTCACTTTAGACTGAAGTAATGATGCTGCAAATTCAGCTTTGCATCACAGGAATAAATTACGTTACAAATATAGAAAAGTTTTATTTTAATCATACTGCATACATTTTTTTTTTTACTTTTTATGAAAATAATGCAGTTTTGTAGAGCATAAGAGAATACATTTCAAAAACATTAAAACAATCTTCCCATCTCCAAACTGTTGAATGCTAGTAGTGTGTAAAACTAGGAAAGTTAAATGATTATCAATACCAATAGCGTAATTATAGCCCATAATTCATTGATTTTTGTTATGGTATATTTGCTGGCGCCATTCACACAGGATGGGTTTTCATATTCTTCAGTCTTCGATTCTTTAAAATAAATATTATTTAAAAATAAATGTAATTTAAAATAATAAATTGTATGTATTATCATTATTATTTATTAACATTTAAAGGGATTATTTAACAGCTTTTTTAAGCTATCTTGTTAATCGGCCAAGAGATTTTGGTATCTTCAAAATATAATTTCTTGTATAACATGAAACCTCAACGTTCAATTACTTATCATCCATCTACTGTAAGTTTATGATAATGCTTGTGTACAATGCAGGGGCGTAGCACAAGATCCCGGGCCCTATGTATAGGCAGTCCTGATGGGCCCCCATGTTCCAAATAAAATATATTCCAGACTTTTCAAGGGCCCTCTCTCCCCTTGGGGCCCTGGTAATCAGTACTGGTTTTACCCCCAGTCCGACGCCCCTGGTACAATGTCAGGCAGGGATTGTGGGGATCATGATCAATATTTACTTGCACTGCCATAAGGGCAATGGAGTCGTTGTTTCTCAGAGGGCATTTCCCTAATAGATGTATTTGATGCTTCATAACTCCTATTACATAAAAGAAAAACAAAACACCCTGTCTCGACTCTGCCACTGCAGTTACTCTCAGAAGTAACTCACTGCAAGATGCTTTCATTTCAAATGAAATGATGGCGAAACAGGTTCAGACATGCCAAGCAATTCAGGAAATGTTCCTGTATGTTTTGTGTGTGAATGCACAGATGTGTGTGTGAGGTGCCCTTCCCTAGCGCGAGTGTGGACTATTAACTCGCTAACAGCTGGCTGAACCACTGTAAAATACGCAGAGCCCACTTTGACGGCTGGCTAGGGCTGGGCGATAAAACGATAACAATAATTATCGCGATATCATTTTTCTCGATAAAACGATATCAAGAGTTCGATAAACGTTCGATAATGTTATTATAGCGGAACGAAACTCATTTGAGCCGCGCGCGCCTCACGGACTGTTTATCCGCTCGGCTCAAAGTCCAAACGGCAGCGCGCGCGAGCTTACTGGTGCAGCGTTTACTCTGATCGGCCTCGGTCACGAGATCCAGTGAGAAGCGATTGAATTCAGCGAAAAACACTAATGAGTCTGACTCGTTGATTTAAACCAGTTTAAAGGCAGATGAAACAGCGCTGACAAACAGGAGAAACACTGTGCAGCAACGATACAGTCAGAATCTGAATTGATACTGAATCCATTTACCATGGATTTAATGTAACGTTAGCCAAGTAATATTAACTGCACCATGAAATGTGGGATATACATATTGAATTGTATTATTTTTAATGTAGACAATGTATTAAAGAATTAATGGAATATAATTACAGTATATAATAATGTATTTATTTAGGCTAAAGATTTTCATACAAATACCATAGAAACCATAAAGTTACATTTTGCCATGATAGTGAGGTGCTATAGGCTATGCCTGGTTTTATCTGTGGTTATCATGATCTAAATGCATGATACTGGATAACCAATGGTTAATTTGAATAAAACTCAAACAGTCAGAATGTTACATTTACCAAATAAAAATGTGGTTGTTAAATTGTTTTTAATAGATTAACGTAATGATAGAATAGAATGAACATAAATTTAACATAGTAGTATTAGCTTGAGTTAGGATGCAGATTTACTGTCAACTCACTGTCAAATATGCGTTTCGAGATACAACATGTAATATTAATATTGCAGCCTGCACTGTAAACTGTGCTGAAGATACGTGCCATCAAAGTCAGGCAACAGAATTTGTTTCAAGACTTGAAACAATATCCCCCATTAGCACATGCTAAGAAATATATGTTTGGCAAGTGTTTGTCATGATATGTTCTGACAATAAAGAGTAGTTTAAAACCACAATTAACGCTCTGGTTTCTACAACTTTCACTTAGGAGCAAAAATCTGCCTTTAAACTTTTGACATTTCATAATCTTTGAACTTTTAAAGATTTGACATTTATCGTGATAATTATCGATATCGACTGATATAAAAAAAATTATCGTGATAATTTTTTTGGGCCATAATCGCCCAGCCCTACGGCTGGCCCCAGGTTGACGTCTTGTCAGCATCGACCGTCCTCCACGTCCCTTATCGCAACGTTTGATAAATGACTTCATCAGCCCGGGCAGTATGATATGTTTGTGTAGTGAGATTATATAAACCTTTTTATGATTCTTGTCTGTGTTAATGTGTAGACCACGAACGGCCCAACACACCTGTCACCCGTGCCTCGCCTGATGAGCTGCCTGACTATTTAATGTAAGTAAGACCAGATTTGGGCTTTATTTTACTGCTTTGTGCTTCTGTATTTATTTACAGGTGGAGCATATCTGTTGATTTTCCTCATAAATGAATGAAGGAATCGAAAATGAACAGTGCTGCACATTTAAAGCTATAGTGCTTGATTTTACAGACTAGAATTGAAGAATAATTTTTTTAAAAACACGTTTTTACTTTGAAATTATTTGAATTTGAACTGTCAAGGGTCACAAACAGCACTGATCATTTCAGACAAACGCCTTAAGAGTGAGAATACTCATTTATTTTGATATGTAGTGCCACCTACTGGTTTCACCTAGTCAATTTTCTTTTCAGAAAATACAACTATATTACAGACTCTGAGCAGCGACAGAGGTACAAAGAGGATTTCTGTGCGGAATACGACGAGTACAGAGACCTTCATGAACGCATAGGGAAAGTCACGGAGATCTTTGTGCAGTTGGGCTCTAAGATAAAGACACTGTCTCCTGGGACACATGAGTATAAGGTATGGAAAAATACATCATATACACTACCGTTCGGTGTCAGTATTATTATTATTTTTTTGAAAGAAATTAATACTTTAATTCAACAAGGATGCATTGAATTGATCAAAAGTAACAGTAAAGACAGTATTACAAAAATAGATTTTCTATTCAATAGAGAGTCCTGAAAAAAATGTACACGTTTCCAACATTGAAAACAACAAGAAATATTTCTTGAGCATCAAACTTTCATATTGGAATGATTTCTGAAGGATCATGTGACACTGAAGACTGGAGTAATGATGCTGAAAATTCAGCTTTGATCACAGGAATAAAGTACATTTTAAATTATATTATCATAAAAAACAGTTGTTTACTGTTTTACTGTATTTTCGAACAATAAATGCAGCCTTGGTGGACATTATGATGAGACTTTTCTTTCAAAAGCATAAAAAAATCTTACCAACCCCAACAGTTTTGAACAGTACTGTCCATTTTTAATGCAACTTTAATGCCCTGTTTTAAAAGTTACTCGTGGAAGAATGTGTCCTTGTTTTACAAGATAATTCCTTGGCAAACTTTATGTAACAGTTACATAATGCATGATGTCAGAGGTTATTTAAGATTAATGTGTTTGATTTGTATTATTCTAGGTAATGGAAGATCAAATAATGGAGAAGTATAGGAAGTATAAGAAGGTAAGAGAATTGGGTTGAGTTTGAAAAGCACATGTTGAACCATAACTGCATATTTAATATGTTAGGGACTGTCCAAGTAGAGCTAGGCTTAAAATATACTAACTTAACTATGAGCCTTGATTTAATATTCTAATATCAATTCTTAAAATCCCATTTACCTTTCAGTATCATCATACTGATGTTTTAGTATTTATTAGTATTTTTAATTAGCTATTTTTATATATATTTTCATTTTATTTTGTTACAGTACTTTGTTGTGCTTCTGTCATTTGTTTAAAAAAAATTATAATTCTAATTAGCTTTAATTTATTTTAATTTCAGTTTTAGTCATTTAAGTACTTCTGACTTATTTTGTTTCAGTTAGCTGCCAAGGCAACTTTTTTTGATGTTCATTTTGTTTTGCTTTTTAAAATGTTCATTCTTTTCTAAAACTATTTTTAATAGATTTGACTATTCTCAGTTAATAACATTACTGGACCATTTCTGCCTTGTATTCTGGGTCTAAATGAAAACTCAACATTATATGTAGTGCATCTTACATCCTGCAGATGTCGCCATTGTTGATAGCCAGTGCGAAAGCCCCTACTTGTTTGGTTTTCAACGTGTTTGTGATCTTCTCTGTCCCTGTAGAAGTTTCCAGGCTACCGGGAAGAAAAGAAACGCTGCGAGTATCTCCATCAGAAACTATCTCACATCAAAGGCCTGATTCTGGACTATGACCGCACACAAGCGCTCTCCTAGTGCAAGCATTCCACTCTCCTCCTCCTCCTTCCCAGTCTGCTCGTACGGACCAAAAGACTCCTCGGTGGAAAAATCCAGGACCAAGTGTCTCTCCTTGAGAACGACTAGGCATTTCCACATCTTTCCTCCGCACAAACTGTGTGGAGCCAGAGGATCTAAGTCCAAACTATCAAACAAAGGCCAAGACCTCCGACTAGTGACTTAAGCCCTTTTAAAGTTTCTGATTTTGATAAAAAAAAGTGTTGAGGAATTTGGTTAGACGTGAGACACAACCTAAGCCAAAATAGTTTTCTTCCCGACCCCCACCCAAATGCAGCGTACGTGTAACTGTTGCCCTCGATCTTTGAGCTCTGACCTTCAAGGCTGCAGGCTGCTTTTAAGGTACAATCATAAAGCCTGGACGGCGAGAGATGATTATCTTATCCATGTTCGCTGTCTGTTATCGAAGCACAGATTCTATTTTGATATTTTACTGAATGTATATTTGTACACTTGTAAGATCTTGACATCTATTATAGAGCGTTTAATCACTGGATAGAATAAGGGAAACCTGGAAATTTCTCAGCTCTGGGGTGATCCTACCGAACTGTGTAGAGTACGAGGGTGCAACCCGTCATATGAACGTCTGTGTGAAAGCACCTACATCAGACTCTCGGTTAGACCTTTCTCTTTTGTGTGTGTAGCCACACGATGAGCTCTGGGATCCAAATTTAATCTCGAATTCCTGTAGCCAATTGTGTAATGAAAGGAAAGGTGCTTAACCTGGACGCATCAAAATGAGAGAGAAAAAATCAAATATGACAAACAAATATGGAAGAGGGTTTCCATCACAGAATAAAAAAAGGAAGGTGATTGCGACTTTTTCTCACAATTGCGAGTTTACATCTAGCAATTCTGCCTTTTTTTCTCCGAATTGTGTGATATAAACCCTCAATAGTAAGTTATAAAGTCAGAATTGTGTGATATAAACTCGCAATTGTAAGTTATGAAACGTGATATAAACTCGTAATTCTGTCTTTTTTCTCAGAATTGTGGGATATAAACTAGCAATTGAGAGAAAAAAAGTCAGAATTGTGAGTCACAATTACCTTTTTTCTTTTTTATTCAGTGGCAGAAACGAGCTTCCATAAACATTCAGAAGTGATAATATTCTCATGATTTTTGTGTCCAGGGTCCAGTGCTCAAACCACTAGAGCACACTGTGTCTTTAAAATGATGTTAATAACATTGTTATATATTTTATTTGGACACTAAACAGCTGAAACAATCATGTTTTAAAGCACATTTAATTCCTTTTATCCTTTTTTTTAACGAAAATGTATCGATTAATGAAAGAACATATTCATGACCTTATCTGTTGGATATGTTACAGGAACTTCTATGTATTTTTTATTGACATGTCGTTATTGGTTTAATCTCTTGAAGTTTTGAAATAACACTGCGTTCTTTCCCTTTAAAGCATGAAGGTGTTTCTCTGAATCCAAATTTTTTAGTTTGGGTCATGTTTTACGTGAATTAAAGTATACAGTATGTCTGTTTTCCCAGAATGTAGGACTTGATGAACACAAACTGAGGATCTCACTGGTCTTCTACTTTACATAACGGCCCAGCTCAAACACCAAACGTTGTAGAAGCAGAGTCTTTCCAAAGTCCCTCTATGTCCGTGTCATTCCTGTTCATGCCCATAGCCTCATATACATTATGGAAGTATTTTTGTGTCACTTTTGCGCTTTGACATTTCTCTTGTGGAGACTGCTGATCTGTTATTTATGTCACTACAGTGTTAGTTCCTCTAATCCTTGATCCTGATTTGTTATCTGGCTGGAAAACTGATAGATAAATAAATGCCAAAATAGCATTGCTCTTTATATTGTTAACAGTTTGTTTCATTCTTTCATGGGGCAACTTCATGTATTGATGTAGATGCCTTAATAAACTGGACCACATTAACTTAATTCTATGGACAAGTTATTCTGAATTTCACTGCTTTGTGCGTTTAGCACAGTGTTGCTATTGTTGACTAAAACTATACAAATATTTTTGTTTATGAACTAAAATTGTCTTGGCAGCTAACTGAAATAAATTGTTGAAACACTTAAAATATGAAATATAAAAATAAAAGTGAATTCACAATATTAAACACTATAGAAGTATATAAATAATACTAGAATATCATTAGTTTATCACACGGTGTACCTGATATCACTGGGTAATTAAACCCTGTAAATACCGTTGTTTCACATTTAATAGCAGTCAAAAGATCTCTTATTTTGAAGGACAAAAATGTGCAATTATCTACAAGTCCAATTATCTACATCCAACAATCTACTAAAGGTTTTACTTAACCAAAAAGCTGTTTTAACTAATGCTGTTGTCCACCGACTTTTTCATTTCCAGTTCTGAATATGGATGGATAAGGCATTTAATGCGGCATGATTTATTTATTTATTTATTTTTTTCCACTTTTTTCAGCATCATAACCTGGACTTATCCAATCATTTTTCCTGCTTAAATCCCGCCCACTTCTTACAGTTGACTGCAAGATTGGGGGCCGTTTACACAACACCATGTTTGACTAAAAAATGAAAACGTATGCATTTTGGGAGTCTGAGAATGCGAACTTTTGAAAACGGGGTTTTAAAATACAAGTTTTTGAAAATGATACCGTTATCATCTCTGTGTAAACTACAAAAACGCAAATTTGATTTCAAGCGCACGCGTATTACGTGTTCATAGGCTCTTAGCTTTTCTTTAGAAAGTAACATCGCTAACTTCTGGCCTGACGGCAGAATACAGCATTTTTAGTCGTTTTCGTGGATCCGTGTGAAAAGGGATTGCTTAGACAAAGGTGTCATCTGTATGGGAAAACGTGAAGGAAATCCTTTTCCGTTTTTAGTATATTGTTATGTAAATGAACCCTCAAATGTAGCCAATCTTCCTCAATCCAAAACACAAATGATGGATAGAACAAAGTCCCCGCCTTACTTTTTTTTCTTTGAATGTTTATTTCACTCGAATGCATGTCAAAATGCGAAAGAAAAGATCTGATGCTACTTCTGTTACATTGCGACTTTAAATCTAGTGAAGATTTCAACAAAGTTCAAAACTAAATCACTACAAATTAATGTAGATATTTAAATATTCTGTAACCATAAGAGATGTTTTGTGCCCATTAGAATGTAGTTTTTACTCTTACCATTGTGTCTAATGTGGGGGTAAAACTGCTGCGATATTCTTTTGGCAGACGTGAGAAGAAATGCACCAAAACCTTTTTAACAGTGCATACAAATTCCTTTATTAAAGTTCACAGCTTGTTCTGACAACCAATTATGGAGAATCAGAACGTAATAAAAGTCATGATAAACCAAAATTTTAAATAACCAATAACAAAACCCTGTCTGACACCTTAAATAAAATGTAAACAACTCTAGGATCTGTCAGGATGAGGTAGAATAGATCTAATTTCACAGATACTTCTCCACATAAAAGAGACTAAATAATAAGCACTTTTTTTTTCTTTCTTTTTTTTAAAGCTGTGCATCTGCCACCATAGAGAGCAGCTTTTGCCTGGAAAATAAATGTCACAAGCTCCAAACATCATCAGTACCAAAGTGATATAATCTTTATTAAAATGAGCCTACTGAGCGGTGCCTAATATACAGGTGTATTATTTCACTAGGACTGCCATGTTAACACAACAACAGATACGGCAAGGCACTCTATTTAATGAAAGTGCACACAGCATGTGGTCAAACACACACTGTGAAATCTCATCTAAATTATGCTATTTAAAAAAAAATGTTTTTATTTTGCAGGTGCACTGCTGCATTATGGGTATGTTCTATTTTCCTATCTCCCTTATACAACGATTATGTTGATCCCTTTACAAAAGCTTAATGGAAGCCTAATTTAACACTCAAATGTAATCAAAACATTTGTTAGGAAAGCATCCTTATTTTTCCTCCTTCCCTAAATCATGGCTTGATTCTGAGGCTGGGCCTCAAGACTGACAGTATGCCTAACAGAGAGGAAACCAGCCCACAGAAGCCCACCACCCCTGCATTTGTCTGGTAAACGCCCAGTTTGTCAAGTGGAATGAAAAGATCACACACATTTTTAAGTGTATCGAGAGCCACAGATGGCTGACCTCTGAGGCTCTCGATGAGAAGGAAGAGGAACGCATCAAGCTGAGGCACTATGACACAAGCCACATCCGGGCTTTCATTAAGGTGCTGTTCGACTTTTTGCTGGTAGCGTCTGTCCCGAGACTTCTGCGCCATAAGTTGGACGATCACATAGACGTCTCTGGTTAGATTCATGACCAAGGACAGGAAATAGAAGCGAGTGGAGTTCAAGCTCCAGCGCTCCTTGTCGATCTCTTGTATTAGCCCGATACTTCTGGCCCAGAGTATGTTGTCACAGATGAAGTACAAGGCACGGCTGAGGTTGGCAAAAGTAAGGCAAACGCGCAGCACAGGGTCAGAAATATGAAGAGTGCTCTTGGCCGCATAGATAGAGTTCACTGTGTTCCCAAGCCTGAATACTGAAAAAGAGCGAAACAGACCCATTATGGATGATATTCTTCTCATTTCTCATTTGGGGGAAGCGTCGGAATGTGTAGTTTAACTGCAAGAGAAGGAACTTCAGATTTAACAAGCAATTCGCGGAGATTATTTTGGCGTTTAAAAAAACAATTTGGGACCTTCTTTAAAAATACCTGATAATTTAGGATCACTAGAAGTAATATGCCAATGCCTATTTAAAGCTTTATGGAATTCCGCACCTAATGCTGAAAACTTAACAGTGCAAATGGGAGCGTTGAAGTGTTGCTTTTTATTAACCTTAGCTGGTAAGCATTGTATCTGAGGTATATCATCAAATTTCTTTTTAGCATTTTCGATCCATTCTTTACAGTAACCCCAAACAAGAAAATATGTAGGGAGGGACTTGATTTTATCCATCGCGAATTGATTGGATGGTTTTGGTTTGCTATTGCTGTGATCTCATGTGATTGACAGGTTGCCCCGCCCTCGCGCCAGTAAACACATCATCAGAGAAGAGAAGAGGTTTCGATGGGAGAGGGATGTCATTTTGATTAAAGATTACAATGTCACATAAAAATGTGTACGGATAAATCACTTATAATGAATACTGCTGCAATATTCCATGAAAATATAATTTATTTTGATTTTAGGGTGACTTTAAGTAGAAGCAATGTTATTAAACTGTAAAGTTAGGTTACTAGAGAGATAAGAAATGTAACTGGCATAAATAGTGTCTCATAAATAGTACTAGTAACTAACAAATAATTATTAATAAATATAATAATAAATATATAAATATAATAATAAATATTTTGATTTTAGGGTGACTTTAAGTAGAAGCAATGTTATTAAACTGTAAAGTTAGGTTACTAGAGAGATAAGAAATGTAACTGGCATAAATAGTGTCTCATAAATAGTACTAGTAACTAATAAATAATTACTTTAAGCTGGAATAGTAATTACTGGGAAAGAAATAAAATAACTTTTGTGTTGTGTGTGATTGTTTTTGTTTTATGTAACAGTAAAGGTTCTTACGCTTCCGCCCCGAACTCATATTAGACTCCAGAAACTGCAGCTTTTTCACCAGCTCTTTTCTCTTCGCTTCATTTCTCAGAAGGTATTTCACCAAAGCGCATGCATATTGGGTTGCTCTAAAGCAAACGAACAAATCAAATGTTCAGACATAGTCTAGCTCATCTTTTATAGGAAATAATTTCAGTTAAATGTTGTTTTGAGGAATGACAAGCTTCGATAAGAGGCACTGACCTGAATATGCGGTCCCTTCCTTGACTTTGGTTAGTGAAGCTAATGAAAGTTTCCATGTGTGCAACAGCAGCAAGTGCGCAACAAAACTGCGAAATTCTTTCAGGATTCTTTGAGGAGTAAATTACTAAAAAGTCGAAAAGCAGTGCATACTCGAAGTTAAAGATCCGTGTTGGTGTTGCTACTGTGTGCCCTGTCAAAACCACACGATCCTGCGTGGTTGGAGCTGAGGTGAAAGTTCATGCAACATACAAAACACACGCTGTGAACCAAAGAATATACTTCAGATCGATTTAGTAAATCATATTGTGTCGCGCTTATAAAAATGAATACAGCTTCTGCCTGACTAATTAGAGTTAAAAATGAACGACATTACAAAAATATATGACGTACAGAGTTTTATTTATATTTTTTTGGCAACAGGTTGTCCGATTCATTTTCCGGAATCGGTTCTTTCAAACAGTTCGTTTTACGTCATTACGTAATTGCGTCATCACACGGTTCCTGTCATCCCAGTCTGATTTTAATCAAAAAATTTTAATAGGCCATTTGTAGACAGTGTTTTTATTCATTGTAATTGAATGCATCACAGATTTGTTTGTTGCAATTAGTCGTAAACATATTTCCTTTACTTTTTATTAGTAGTAACATTTCTTCTTCTCGGCTATTAACTTACTTTTCGCCTCAAAAGTAAAATCCTCCTCCGTGATCTGTCGAGAATGAATCGTTTACACTGCCTTTGTGAAGCAGTTCACCTGTTTCGTTGAATGATCCGACTCAAACGAGCGATTCTTTCACGTTCACTGTAGGGTTGTTAGTTCATATCACCAACACACAAATTCATTTTATGATGAAATATTCGAAGTTATGTTACAATTGTAATTTTATAAAGTTTTTATGTTAATTGTTGTCAAGCTCGAGTTTTAAATCGGATGTTTTTGGATGATGGATCAGTCAGTGTGTAGCTACTTCCGGATTTAACTGACCAATGAATGACTTGTTTAGGATTAGAGAACGTAAATACCTGGATTAGAACCGCAGGTTAGTTCCAGTCCCTTATGCCACTGCTGTTACATTTCAATTAAGTCTTTCTATACGCATGTAGTTATTTTGTTCCTTAAAAAAACGTGAAAACGTGATAATATGCAGTTGTCTCATAACAAGTACCCAATAGAACAACAATTAAATGTATTTAGCATATTATCTACTTTCATATGATGATTATCATTATTGATGTTGTTGTAGGCAAGTCAATTCAATTATTTCAAGCATTCTTATTTATTTCAGACTCAAGCATGTTGATCAAGTTGTGAGTGTATGTGCATTTTAAAGTATTTGTTTGAATTGTGAAAGTGTGTTTACATTGGATTCAGTTTGGAGTTATACTATAGTGGTAACAGATATTGGTCATAATACGTCTTAAGCACTAAATTTTTAATCATTTACTGAGGGACTGCACAATCTTTTTAGCAACTGTTTATTAAATGGTTTTGTGTGTCATACAATGCAAGAGGAAATTCTTTACATAAAACACATTGTAAATGCAGGGCCTTGACAGTCCAGTTGAGTGACTTGAATGAGATTACCAGACATAGCCTACTTTCTATTTTTATACAGGATTCTGCTTGACAGTTTGAACTGCTCCCCTATGATTAAGTCGTTTCGATTGCCTTTTCGAAGAATATGTCCAGATTATTATTTGTGCTTTGCTTAATCTTCCATATTAATACCAGATCCAATAATAGATTTCAGAATTATGATTATGAAAACACCTTGTTTTGCTATAAGTAGTGTATAGAAAATCATAGGTCAAGAGATGAGATGCTCCTGAAATCAGATATAGTGAAAGCTAATTTTAGTATGATGAACGCTTCTCTTTTTTTTTTTACATAGATGATATAGACGGTGACATTTTAAATGAATCATCTATGATATTTTTCCTGGCCTTTCATTATTCCTTTTGATGTGAACTATTACATGTTTTACATTTACATGTTCATTATTATTATTATTATTATTATTGTTATTTCTGATATGCAGCCTGAAAGAGAATATTTAGAATTGGGCATGTTTATTTTTTTTTTATTATTATTACGGTATAATCGTATTATATTAGATTGATGACCTTAAATCCAAAATGATAAGATTAAAGCCATTAAAGTCCATTAATGCTGTCAATCATTGCTTCATGAAGCTTGCATAAAGTTTAAAATCACCATCTCTATACAGAATTAATTACTGGTGTGCGTGTGTGTGTGTGTGTGTGTGTGTGTGTGTGTGTGTGGGGTGCATATAGAATTATTTTTACTTTTTAAAACTTCACTGTACTATCATGCTTTGTGAAAGTCAGATCAGATCACACCTGCAGGGGTCAGTGTTTTATTAAAAAAGAAACTCAGTGTCAGTCTCACACAATGTTTAGTGGATCATACCTTAATCATAAATCATAAATTCAACCACCTCAGGGCTGCAATATGGCATTTTGAAAGGCAGTTCAGGTAAAAGGCCGCCCCAAATAAAATATGCAGTGACATTTTTGTCACTTTTACGATATCACATAGTGTACTTTATTATGAATCTGCTATATTGCCATTCTCAATCAGGCTATATGTGATGTAATGAAATGGATTTAAAAGTATGATTTGGCAACAGATTTGCATGCATGAGATTGCCTTAGTTATTAGGTATTCCTGAAACAGCTGAACTGAAGTTTGGGAAAGCACAGATGGTTTACCCAAGAATACAGTGTTCCTGAAGAAGCACATTAATGTGGCTTATGAACAAACTACATTTAATCAATGCATTTTCAGCTGTCATTGTGTAGATAATACTAATTCTTGGTTATATTGCCTACCAGACTGTGATGTTTGTGAGGAGTGTTGATGTGTTTTAAACTGTCACAGATGTTTAATGCCACACATTTTGAAAAGAGTTATCATTAAGATCAAGATGTGTACAGCGAGTTAAGTATTTACAGAGAAACACATAGCATGTTTAAAATCTATTTAATATGATAAAGACACACTTAGATTTTTTTTCTTAATGTACAAAATATTTAAAAGAGAGAAAACTGTAGGTATGAATTCCAGGGAAACCGAACAAAACAAAGAACAACTTTGTAATTGGAATTATTGATTGAAGAATGGGTTATTTTAAACATGCCTGGAGGCGAGTAAAACAAAAGTATTTTTTCTGCTTTCTCCTTCACCCAAGAGTAGGTTATCTTGAGATAATGATGTTCAAAACGGTTGCCAGGTGCAGTACATCTATTGTGAAAGTGTTGAGTGATTCTTTTCTGAGATTGCAGATAATGCAACATGTGCTGTGATTGTGAATGTCTTCAAATCCTGCAAGGTTGAACACAAGAACTGTTTGTTTGTTTATTTCCGCTGTGTTGTGCTACAATCAGAATGAACAATTCATGTAAATGGCTCAAATGACAGAGACCTCTGGCTTTTTTTTTTTTTGGATTGTACTTTCTTTTAGCATTGACATAATGGTAACTGTTTTTACAGGTTATGGTATTTTGTAGCTGCATTTAAACCTAATTTTAACACTTATAGTTCTGCTTTTAGGCTGCCTTTGGGAATATAAAGTGCATATTTATTTGTTTGTTCCTTTGCTTTGAATTGCAGAAGATGGGCTGTTTTTACTGGTTATAAAAATGAACTTAATAAAACATTTATGTATAATGGCTGATGAAAATGTTTAAAGTAGTTTGAAATCCAATCCATGCACTCGTAGTATAACTGACTATTTATGCTAAAGTGCATTTTTATCTTCACAGTTGTTACAAATATTTAATTGTTTTTCTTAAATCAATTTTGTATTGCTGTTTTGTTGGTATTTGCTTGGTTTGTTCTTTATTCGGTATATGGACTCATGGGTCGCAATTAGAATATGCATTTTACACTTTCCTCCCACAAATTACACATTGTCATCCTACATAATCTCTTATAGGCATTTTATTTTGGTGCATTTGGGCTTTTTTTTTTTCAGCACTCTCAGATTCATATCACATCTACAGTCATTATTCCAACCTCAAAATATATGTCATTTAGAAAGCGAGCCTTTCATGCTTATATTGAGGCTGGCCAAAGCCATCTACAGAAACATCTGTTGAACAAGTTGCATCAAACAGAGATGCATTCAAGCTGTGTGTTCAAATGAAAGAGGCAAAGCATTCGTGCAGCTTTGTTTTGCTCAAAAGATAATAATTTGACAAAATCCACTTTTTCTTGTTTTCTTTTCCTTCAGCTAAAATTGCTTTCAGGGTTTGAATATATTACCATTGTTGTTGTATGTGACTACAAATGACACCATCGAACAGATGTGCATTTCTTTGTTTAATTAAATCTGTTTACCTAATAATGGATTTAAAGATTTTAGAGCACGTAAATGATATTGAGACTAATTTATGAACACAATTTGGGGCTGAGAGTAACTTGAGTCTAAAGGTGAAATGCATCATTTAGAAAATGAAATCCAGTTCAAATTATAATCATCTTTCTCTCTCTCTCAATTAAAAGTTTTTTTTTTTATTTGCATTACTGTACATAATACAATATTGCCACAGTGTAACAAATTAAAATATGTGTGAACATTTGATACCACAGCGTTTTAAAACACACACACACACACACACACACACTCACTCACCTGCTGTCTCTCAGGCTGTGGCACACACACACATTACTGAGGGTCACTGTGGTGGACAGTAGGGAAACACACTGAGTCAGACACACACATTCACCTGCTGTCTCTCAGGTTGTGGCACACACACACGTATCTGGAAGCCAGTGCTGCTGTCTGTCCCTCTCCTCGAATGATCTTGATCTGTTCTACTTCAGTCATGGCTGAAAAGTTCTTTATTAAGTTAGTGAAATTGTTTAAGTAGAGGTCTCTGATTGAACTGTATTTGTGACAGTGAAGGAGGAAGTGTGTCTCTGTCTCGATCTCTCCTGTCCTACAGTGAACACACACCCTTTGCTCTCGGGGTAACCAGCTCTTTCTGTGTCTGCACACACACACACACACACACACACACGCGCGCACACACACACACACACACACGCACACACACACACACACACACACACACACACACACACACACACACACACACACACACACCCTTTGCTCTCGGGGTAACCAGCTCTTGCTGTCTGCCGGTCTCGATGGCTAGGCTGTGTTCACTCAGCCTGTACTTGCTCAGGGTCCATCTCTGCTTTGTGTCTTTCACACTCTGGTTTCCTGATCCCAATGTTCACGATATGTATTTTCCGACTGTTTTATAATTTGGTTTATTTTGATGTTTGTGTGAGAAGCAGTGCTGGTCTGAGACTGGTTAGTGTTAGTAGAGTTAGTCAGGTTAGTAAGTCTCAGAACCAGCTGACTGAGGGGACTTTTTTCAGGGTTCAGTTCTTTGGTTTGTAGTAGTGCTTTAAAATGTAGTGATTCTGTGGGACTGGATTTTAGATGCATTCAGAATTTGAGGGATCTTTTTTGCATATTAACAATCAATGGGAATCGGCCCAATTCTGCCCTACATGCATTATTGGGTGTTTTCCTTTTGTAGTTTTAGAATAATTTTGCAGAATTCTGTATGTAGGGCTCCTGATGGATGTCTGTCCCATCTAGTGTAGCTCTGATCACTGCGTGGACCCCATTCTCACTTCCATACAGCGCAATGGGCTGAATTACACTATCAAAGATTTTTACACCAGATTGGATTTGGTAATTTCTGATATCCTGGACTGATGTTCCTGACATCTGGGCTTCTTCTGAAAGACCATAATGTTGGTCTTTGTGAGGTTGACTGCCAGGCCCAGTTCTGTCAGTAGTTCTCCAGCAGGTCCAGGTGCTGCTGTAGTCCCTGTGCAGTGTGTGGTCTGCACACAGCAAGAGCTTGATGCTTCTGTCCTGTAGCGTGAGTCCAGGGCCTGTAGACTGCTCCAACTGCCCCGCTAGTTCATTAATGTAGATGTTGAACAGCGTTGGACTCAGGCAACAGCCCTGCCGCACTCCTCTTTTCTGGGTGAAGAATTCTGTATGTTTGTTGCCAATTCGTATTGCACATTTGTTGTTCAAATACATTGATTTTATAATGTCATATAAACTTTACCCCCTACACCACTTTGTAAAAGTTTGTAATATAATCCATTGTGCCAAATAGAATCAAATGCTTTTTTGAAATCGACAAAGCATGCAATCTTTCCGTTTTTGGTCTGTTTTACGTGTTTATTGATTAGGGTGTGTAGGGTGTAAATGTGGTCTGTATTTCTGTGATTTGGAACGAAGCCAATCGGACTCGAGCTCAGGACATTGTGTTCGTTAAGGAAGCTTACAATTCTATTGTTTAAAATACTGCTAAATAACTTCCCCAGATTACTGCTCACACAAATGCCTCTTAAAAATGTTTAGGGTCTAATTTATTTACACTCTTATGAATTGGGGTAATAAGTCCTTGGCTCCAGATGTCAGGAAAACAGCCTGAACTAAGTACAATGTTGTATAATTTGAGCACAGTTTCAGCATTTCACCTAGAATGCTGTCAGGACCGCACAATTTCTTACCTTTTTGGCTTTTGAGTAATTGTGTAATGAGAAGTCAAGTGGATTTTGATCATTTTTAATAGTCTCTTCATAAGTTTGTAGATTTTGTTTGATCTGATTATAATTGTAATTAAGTTGTTTTGATGGGATTTCTTTATATAAGTTTTCAAAATGATTTGTCCAAATTTCTCCATCTTGTATTGTAGGTCTTGTGGTTTTGTTGTGCTCAAATTATTCCACATATCCCAGAACTGATTCTGGTTTATTGAATACTTTTGGTCAGATGGTGTTGCTCTTTATCTTTTTTTATAGTTTTGAAAGGTATTCAGTTCTTATGTCAGTGTTGTTTGGTTCTTTATCTTTCAGATTTGATTATTTTCTAAGTTGTTTTCTTAACGGTTTGCAGTCTGAATTCACTTCTGTGCTGCTTTTTTAAATAATATGTTATTGATTTAATTTGTAGCCGAATTAACACCATCTTTATTTGTTTCAATTTTCTTATTAAGAAATGTATTTATTCGATTTTTTAGTTCTTCAGAACTGAGGGCTTGGACAATTTTGTCTGCGCTGTCTGGAGCCCATCTGTACCTCTGCTGGACCTGATACATTTGGCAGGTTTCCAGTCTGTTTTTGTCTGGTGTGTGATGTGTTTTGATATAAATGTTAGTTTGGTTATGGTCAGAAAGTGGAGTTTGCTGTTTGACAGTGAATGCATTGAAGGAGGATGGGTCCATCTCAGTGATGGCATAGTCAACTACACTAGCTCCAAGACCTGAACAACACGTGAACCTCCCTAAAGAGTCCCCTCTGATCCTGCCGTTCAGTATGTACAGGCCTGAGGCTCGGCAGAGCTGCACCAACTATACCGTTTTTATTCACTATTTGGTCGAGGTTGTTTCTCGGTGGAAGTTTTCTTCGGTGGAAGGTTTGGCCAAAGACATATTAGTTTCCCTTTGGATCTATGTCATCAGGTTCAGATCCAGTTCTTGCATTAAAGTCTCCACACATCAGCACGTTTCCCTGGGCCTGGAAATGGCTGATTTCTGTGTGGATGCTGTTGAGATATTCCTCTTCATGGTAAGGGGATTCTGCTTGGGGAATGTACTGTAGATGGCACAGGGATATGTGTCTGTAGTTGAAATGCCAATTTGGTGTAGTTTTACCCAGCAATGACATTTTCCAACTGTAATAGTAGAAATGTGTTTGGCCAGATCCTCCCTGTACCACACCACAATTTCTCCCGAGTCTCATCCACGATGGACTGTACTTATTTTAACTGAGGGCACAGTTACTTCATAGTAGCCTGAGGGACAGTAGGTAAGCGCATCATTTCGCACCAGATTTCAGTGAGGATTATAATGTCATCTTCGATATGTTTTAGAAATTCTGGGTCTGTCCTTTTAGAACCAAATGTTAAAGAATTAAGACCCGGAATATTCCAGCAACTTATTTGAAATGAACGCAATTGTATTTTAAAAGATAAACCAATTTGGGGAGACAGAGAGAAAATAACGTGAAGCTAGTGTACATGTGAAAACGTACATGGTAAACGATTTACATCAGTGCACTTTTTTTTTGTTTTTTTGTCAGTAGAGCACGGTGTGTGTTCTTATCTGTTCAGGAGCTGGATGCACAGTGTGTGTAGCATCTCTCTGATCTGGCTCAGTTCGCTGGCAGGTGTGGAGGTGGAGCTGGAGGCCGGGCTAAAGCTTCAGTGTAGCTCTGTGCTCTCGGTTGGAGGGATTTATCTGGGTGTGGGTTTTTTTTTTTTTTTTTTTTTGTCTTGCTAATGGGGGCCATAGGTGGGTGTGGATGATGTGAGATTCTTGTCCAGCCGACGTCTCTCCTCACTGGGGTCGGGTTGTGTCTGCATGTAGGGGTGATTCCTCGCCGAGGTCGGGGGTGTGTGTCTGGGCATGTAGGGTTGAATGGGCCTGTAGTTTTCTGGAATCGGTAGCAGATGTCTCGGTGACGATGGGGTGGGGCCCAGGGCTGCGTCTTTAAGCGTCCTTACAAAAATGAAAGTTTGATCAGTACCTTCAACCAATTCTGCCTAGAGCCAGAGAATGCTTACTGTAAAGAGTTCATTAACAGTGAGTGAGGGGCGAAAACCATCCATGCTCAGGGTCAGACAGCCAAGAGAGATTAGACTCTTATTTTGTAATGTCCACTAGCCAGCTTAAAGACCCAGACACATTGATTGCCTTCTAAAACCAGAGATTAGTAGCTAATACCTTTGGCCCGTGCCAAACTGCAGCATCAATACAAAAGCACTCAATGAAAACATGCTTGTGGATATAGAATTATCTCAGTCATATTGCAGAAATTATATGGTTGTCTTAGATATATTGATTAACTGTTTTACTGTATATTCTATGCATCCAGGGTGTTTCCCTGCCAACGACCCAAGACACTGGAATAGGCTCCACATAGGCAAGGCAAGGCAAGTTAATTTATATAGCACATTTCATACACAATGGTAATTCAAAGTGCTTTACATAGGAGAAAATAAAATAATCAAAACAAATAAGAATAATTAAAACAGTTTAGAATAAAAAATAAAATAAAGTACATAGGATAATATGAATATATATATATATATATATGTATTACTGAGTATCACAAAAATTACTGAATATATGGAGTAAGTGCAGAGGCGTTGTGTGAACATGATAGTTATTGTAGTTCTAGAGTAAATGTGAGCATGTATTTACTCATCTCACTTGCACAAAAACAGATAAAGTATTTCTCAAAATGAATACAAAACAGTAAACTTCCAATTATTAAATATGTTAAATAATACAAATACATTATTTATTTAATCTCACTTTATTAAAGGGGTGGTTGATTATGATTTCACTTTTCTAACTTTAGTTAGTGTGTAATGTTGCTGTTTGAGCATAAACAACATCTGCAAAGTTACGACGCTCAAAGTTCAAAGCAAAGGGAGATATTTGCTTTTAAAGAAATCGTTTTTTAAGGACTACAACAAACGGTTGGTATGGACTACACGAGCTTCCTCCCGGGTTAGTGACATCACTAACCCTAAAATTTACATAAACCCCGCCCCCGGGAACACACAGTCCATGTTAAAAAGAGGAAGAGCTGTTGTAGTCAAGCACATTTGTGAGTCAGCTCAAACTGTAGCATCCGTCTTTTCACATGCAATAGAAAGTCACTATGTGTGCATCTCACAACAGTTCCTATACGAGCGATTTATAGATTATCCTGACAGAATATGCTAATTGAAGATAGTTAACTCCACATCAGCAACATAAATTCATCAACTAACCATTCAGAGATGTCCTGTTGCATTCTACATGTTGTCACTTCTTAGTCTCTCCATCTTTGTCTGACTCCGGTTTAAACATAAAAGGTAGAACAGTTTCTGACATTTTAGTGTGTGTCTGCGTGAGGTAATCGGAGCTGCTAACATACACACTCTTGAAGCTCCACCCAATGTGTCGGGAGTTGCAGCTCATTTGCATTTAAAGGGCCAGACACAAAACGGTCTGTTTTTGCTAACCCTCAAAAAGTGGCAACTTTAATATGCTATATAAAAATATCTGCAGGGTATTTTGAGCTAAAACTTCACATACACACTCTGGGGACATCAGAGATTTATTTTACATCTTGTGAAAAGGGCATTATACCACCCCTTTAAGCAATGTCTTTGCTGTTGACCTTTGATGATCCAATTCCACCATACTAATAAGCAAAAATGACATTGGATAAACAGTCCCTCCAGTTTTTCGCGATTCTGCGATCGCTGAATACAACGCAAAATCAACAAAATTTCGCATTTTTTTGCGATCCTGCATAATTCCTAATTTAACCGCAAAATAATCACAAAAATTTAAAAAAAAAGACCTCACAAAACATTAAATTATAATCACCCAATTGAAATATATCAAGTTAATTAGTTTCAATGCATTTGTACGTGGATACAGATGTTGCGCACGCGTGATGTCTGTGAGCGGTCTGTCAGAAACATGGCGAAAGAAAATGCGTCTCTCCTGCCCCTCTCACATAAGCACCCAGGTTTTCATTGGGCAGTACGGCAAACTTATTAACGCGTTTAACATGATTGAATGACATAACAAAAAGCTCGATGGTACTAAAAAGAATTATTAAAAGCGCAGTACACCGTGAAAGAGAACTAATTTCAGCCAGTCGAGTGACAGTCTGTCTCTGACTACAAGTGTGTGTGTGTGTGTGTGTGTGATTGACTGACTGACTGCATGTCACCGCCTGTCGGCCTAGTTAGAATATTGAATTCTCTTTATAGCGCTTGAACAAATACACATAGCTAAAATTACTTCAAAATATTCATCTTGGCAAGTATTTACGTAAAACAATCAGTAATAACTGATTGGGACGTTTGTCATTACTGTAGTAGGTCTTAAAGTGACAGTAACCTAATTTACCTGCTGTTGTCAGTGTTGTTAATGTTAATCAAGCAACAACAATAGGCTACAGCACAATTTAAAAAAAAAGAATTTGATTTGACCAAATAAACAAGCTTTATGAATTTTGTTTGTGATTTGTGTCATGTATGACTATTGTGCATCTGACATAATACTATTATGGTAAATGTGATGTCCTATAAAATATAAAAATCGCAAATTTTTTCACAAATTTCTGGAAATTACCACCACAAAATCAGTCATTTTGATCGCAAAAATCACACAAAAAAATCGTGAAATCCTGGAGGGACTGGATAAACATCAGTTGAGTTTCTTTTTTTCTGAAGTAAGAGTATTGAACTATGAATATATATAAGACTCATTAGCGGCTGTTTTTAAGTTTAAGTTTAGAGCTTTATTAATCCGTGGGGCAATTAATTTGAGCTTACATGGTGCCTCACATAAAACACTTAGCACATACATTCATTTATGGGCTGCTATATGTAAGCCGTCCGCCATATTGGAACTGTCAAAGTATGTCTGTAAACATTTGAGAGAAAGACTGAGCGTCTGCAACTGTATAGATGCATGCATGATTAGATATATCTGCAATAGACTTCAGGAGATGATTTTGCTAAACTAACACAATACAACAAGATTTAACATGACATTAAAAGTTACCATAGTAAAAGTAAAAACATTAAAAAGTACCATAGTAAGCTTTTTTTTGTTAAAAAACAAGCCCAGCCCATGAAAAATGTATGCAAAAGTTATGTACTGTAACACATTACTTTCCATAAAAAGTAACAAATTAATACAATTAGTTACTTTTTAGAAAGTAACTTTTATATTGTAATGCATTACTTTTAAAAGTAACTTTCAACATCACACACATGATTATGAATAGGAATGTATTATTTTAAAGCTGACTCATTCTTTGTCTAATATAGTCAAAATTACTGTTTATCTACGGTTTACCACAAAATAGATCTCCATAAAGAACTATCAGTTATTTGTGTATGACTTTGCATTTCGTTCCCTCGGTTTTGACAGGTGGAAGGTATTGACCTATTCTTAAAGCTTATTACTGCATTTGACTTCACTTCAACCACATTGTCAAATGCCGGCCATTGATTTCTGGTCATCTCATAACATGTGTTGTTTCAGCTTTCAGACTCAAAGGTCTAACTTCATAATAAGCACAGTGGAGAGCCATTATAGATATCATATCATAGTGGCATGGTGAACATGTAATCTTTCATTGTAATTTTGTTGAATATGTAATAAAATATCTATTATGAAACAAGAGACGTAGCACTTATACCATAACAACACCATTCATCATTTAATATGCTTTCAGTCAGCCACTGCCAAGCATATAGGACAGGGTTTAATTTAAGCAATAGACAAACAAAAAAAAAAGAGTTCATGTTAAACAAATGTGGGTCTAGATCACACTTAGGATAAAAAGTTTCTGAATGCATTTGGCCATTTCGTCAACTATGGGCACTTTTGACCCTGTAGACTTTTAGTAAATTAACTCTCTTTAATGTGTGAAAATGCATTTAGAGAAAGTGTCGTTTTTAATGTGTTTTGAATATTCATGCCACTTGTACAAAGCTGGATGATATGCTTCAAGGTTACTCTTAATGGCATTCTTAAAACACACACAATACAAAGCAAGTTTGTGAATTTGCAAAAAGACAGCCTTTTAAAAGAAGCAAAAAGCTGTTGTATATATATATTTATTCATTTTCGAACTCTTTTATCCAAAGGGGCTTACAAATGAGAAAGCGAGTGAAAAGAGGCAAAATGAATAAAGAGGGAAATAAACACAAGAACTGCTCCTACTACAAAGTTTCAGACATTGTTTAGAGTGGCATAAGCTAGAATATGGAGGAATTAAAGGAAAGTGAATTTTATTTATTTTTATGATGAGGTCATGTGCTCACGGAAGAAATTAATTTTCAGCTGTCTTTTGAATACTGTTAGTGATTCTGCATTCCGGATGAAGGGGGGGAGATCATTCCACCAGCAAGGAACAGTGAACGAAAATGTTCTGGAGAGTGATTTTGTGGCTTTTTTTGTGGCCAAAATCATTTTATGATGGTCCACGAGCCGTTGCTAATTTACCGATCGCTTCTGGTAGGGGCTTCTGGTAGGGATGTAGACTTTAAGAGTGAGTGGAGGAGGGTGCTGAGTCTGTGGTAGATCTGTAAGGTAAACTGCTAGAAATCTTATAATGGGCCGTGGTTGGATCTTCCATCAGGACAACGATCTAAAACAAACATCAAAATCAACACAAAAATGTGTAACTGAGCACAAAATGAAGCTTCTGCCATAACCATCCCAATCCCGTCACCTGAACCCTATAGAAAATGAGTGGGCTGAACTGAAGAGAAGAAGCGCCAACATGGATCTGGGAATCTGAAGGATCTGGAGATGTTCTGTATGGAGGAATGGTCTCTGATCTCTTGTCAGGTGTTCTCCAAACTCATCAGGCATTACAGAGCTGTTATCTTGGTAAAAGGAGGTTGCAAAAAGTATTTAATAGAAAATAATTGTTCCCAATTTGTTTTGGAGAAAAAACATTCTTTCATAATGTGATTTTTCCCCCACTTTCAATTATTTTACTTCAATAAAAGGTTAGATTTTTGCATTTTTTTAAAATAAAATATCAAAAGGATAAACAATGCAGATTTATTTTTTACAGCCATCTTTAATCATATATTATATACCAAGGGGGCAAATAATTATGACCAGCACTGCATATTTCACAGAATCCTTTTTTTCCTTTCTTAAAAAGCACAAATTCTTTTCTATTGGACTAATTTATTCTTAGAATAGCATTTTCAGATTAACAGGCATTGTAATTCAAGTGACAGAATCGCACGAGCAAAGCTTTAGTATCTATACTGCTGTGCTCTTCAGATAACTCACTGAGCATTCCTTCAGTTTCTTTAGAAATTGTATAGGCTAAGCTGGTGGATTGTAATTTCACATTTGTGAGAGTGAAGTGTTTTTTTCTGTACGCAAACTTCAACGGAGATGTCTGAATAAAAGGCTACGTTTGTGAATCACTCTTTGTGTTAATGTACATGTGCGCATGTTACTTGTTGGTTGAAGAAAGATAATCGATTCACTATTGAACAAAATAATTATATAAATATAAGATTAATAATATAAATTATATAATGAAAATAAATTGAACAAAAGTACACAGAAAACAATGTGTGATCAGGTAAGTCGCATAGACAAGGGTTGCCCAATTCTGCTCCTGCCGGTCATCTGTCCTGCACAGTTCATCTCCAACCCTAATCACACACACCTGAAGCAAACAATTAACGTCTTCAGGATCTCTTTAAAATTAAAGTCAGGTGTGTTTGATCAGGGTTGGAGATGAAATCGCGTAGTCGAGAAATCGTGTAACAAAACTGATGTAACTCACAACATACTGCCGTTATTTGTAGGCTTCAGTTTGAAAGAACTGTTTTTCATCAGTTTGATGAAATCGTGTAGTCAGGAAATCGTGTAACAAAACTGATGTAACTCATAACGTACTGCCGTTATTTGTAGGCTTCAGTTTGTTTGTCCTTTTACACACATACAAATATGAGCTGAATGCAAAAAAATAACGGCAGTATGTTGTGACTTATATCACTTATAGCATCCTACTAGCTACCAGATTGATAATTCGCTGCTCTACTAGCATTCCTTGATACATGAAGTTAAATGGAGGATAGATTCCGTGACATGGCCAGACAGACAACAAATTCGAAAAAATAGAGATATTGTGCAAGCGATATATATTAAACTTACTAAGTTGGTCCAAAAGCATGACGGCCAGGTCAGCATCGGTCGGGCACCCCTCCTCCTCCTTTAGCCAGTGAGCGAACGCTGGACCAATGTTGATCCTCGTCCTGGCTTTTAGTTTATCACTCTCCCTTTTTCTTTTTTTTTGTGTCCTCTTACAAAATCTTTGCCTTCTTCCGAGTAACTGTTGGTTCAGCCATGACGACAACATGCAGACGGCAATCAAATGTGAGTTGAGCTCTCACGTTAGAATTTGGGGAAGTGACGTACGCCATAAAGCGGTCGAATTTTGTAGTTCTTTTTGTGCTCGGGTTCCTACCCGCAACCCGAAGTTACATTAAAAGCGATACAGTAAAAGCGATACATACACCTTCAGGCTACGGCAGACGTGTCATTCAACCTATTGTAAGTCGATGTAGGCTACCATCTCAATGGGTTTTGGATATATATTATAAAGGTTGAAAAGTTCCACAGTGTGCCTTTAAACAGCAGTGGCCGCATTTATAAAGCTTTTGTGTAGATTTCATCCTACCTTTTATACCTGGTACACTGTAAAAAAAAAACCCGTTAAATTTACAGGAAAACCCTGGCAGCTGTGGTTACCAGAGTTTTCCTGTTAAAAATACGGTAGCAACGTTTTAGGTTTTACAACTTTTAACCGTATATTATTTTACTGCAATAAACCGTATTTCATTATCTGATATAATGTTAATATACTGACTTTTTGAAGTATTAATATCTGTTTTTTCCCATTGTAATACACTGACAGCCAACAATCACAGCTGTGATGAGAGTCAAATGGTCAACCAAAGCTCATCTTAAGCAGCTCATCCACAAAAGAGTTATTTCTAATTTACAGAAGCTGCATAGTGTCATTCACACAAACATTAAACACCATCATGGTAACATGTTGAAATTTAAAAAATGCAATAAGCATTAATTTAACAACATTAAATGTAACATAAAACCCTAATGTACATAACTGATTAGAAAAAAAACTAAGAAAATTATGAAGAAACAGTGATTTAAAAACAAAATACATCAAACGTGAAGTGTCACGCAGGGAATTGTGGGAATGTCAATTTACATTTTTTCACTGTAAATTATACAATGACTTGTTCTTTTTCACTTCCAAAAACTGTAAATTTACATTTACATTTACATTTACATTTATTCATTTAGCAGACGCTTTTATCCAAAGCGACTTACAAATGAGAACAATAGAAGCAGTTAAACTAACAGTAGGACAACAATACGTAAGTGCTATAACCCCTCTCAGTTTAATTTTAGTGCAGTTTTTTTTTTTTTTTTTTTTTATAGAAGAGAAGAGAAAGTGTTAATTCTACTGAATCAAGTGCTGCCGAAAAAGATATGTCTTCAGCAGTTTCTTGAAAGTGGCTACTGACTCAGAAGCTCTGGTTGAGTTAGGCAGATCATTCCACCAACAGGGAACAGCCATTGTAAAGGTCCGAGAAAGAGATTTTGTGCCTCTTTGAGATGGTACCACAAGACGACATTCGCTAGCAGAGCGCAGGTTTCTGGATGGCACATAAGTCTGAAGTAATGAGTTTAGGTAAGAGGGAGCAGTGCCAGTGGTTGTTCTGTAGGCAAACGTCAGTGCCTTGAATTTAACGGTATTTTACAGTAAAATTTAATTAAATGTACCATTATATATATCACAGTTATTTACCGTATATAATAAGGAAACTTTCTGTTAACCAATTAACAGTTTTTCACTGTAGCATTTTTACAGTGTTTTACCGTTAAAATCACGATCATTTTTTACAGTGTATATTTTTTAACAATAATGCAAAGGTCATGGATGGGTTTTCATTGTGCATGTGTTTGTGGTAAGGTAGAATAAACAACTCGTTTTATCTACTCAGAGCTACTGTATAAAGGGTTACAGTCAGTGTCATCTATCCAGAAAAGAGATATATCCATAGAGGGATGTCTGGTAATGTCAGTCATTACGCTGTCTTGCCACACCATCGCATATTAGTTAGATTGATTTTATTTTGACAGAAAATGCCAATTTTTGCCATTTTTGCAGAAGACGGCCAATGGGAAATGAATTGATTATAAGCCAAGAATTCCTTTTTGTCCATCAAAACAGGTTCCCTTAGAATGTTATGGAAAAGTCTTCCAAAAGCAGCACAACTAGTACCAATTTTTCTGTTTTGTAACTTAGTGGAGTTTAGTGGATCATTTTTAGTTTATTACTTATCTCACTGATGTCACCCAATCACAAATACAATAAAAGTTTTAAGGGCAGTAGACCGAGAATGCATGTGATCAGCTAAATGATTATGCAGAATAAATTCAAGATTGAGAGAACACACACCACACATTTGTTACTCCTCGTATAAGTATTTATTGTCGGATCACTTAAGTGAATATCACATGAAATCACGTTTATGTTTTTAAAAGAAATTGAGACAGTACTTAGGAGGATATTGCAATTTTTTTGTAAAACAACCTTTTAAATCTATCCCAACCATTATTTCTCCATTATTTCTGTAAAAATAGTGTATAAAGGTCCATTATCTGTTGTCAATAGTGTAGCGCTGAATGAAGCACAGTTCACACAGAAGTCACTTTCAAACCAAGCATCTTTCTGTTGGTCAATGAGGCGAAGCTCTGTGTGGGGAAGTTTTTCTACTGTCAAGCAAAATTCCAGATAAGTCTAGTTTCATAGTAAAAAAAAAAAAAAAAAAAAAAAAAAAAATCAGACCGGTGGCCATTTACTGACAAGCCTTAAAGGAGGAAATGACCCCTTAAAAACAGGTCATTTCAGACAGAGGGTCAAAATGAAGGTTGAAAATAATCTTTTTTGGCATATATATATATATATATATATATATATATATATATTATTTTTTTATTTTTTTTTGCTTTAAGAAATCATTGAAATGTAAGGCTTTCGTATTAGCACAGTTAAAAATGATTGAGCTACTTAATGAAATGTTAAAATCACAATACAGTGTTTCATTTGTTGTTGTACATTGTCTACACTTGCATTTCTAAAATTGCATACCAGTTTTGGTGTCCGAAATGGTCAGAAAGATACAGCTTTCACTATAAACCCATCTGTCGGTTCCTTTGAAAGATGAAAGCTGTTTCATGCTGTAGTGTGCATTACAGTCTTGAAAGAGGAAAGCAAACCAGGACAGAGAGTAAAGCGAATTGCCCGGATGCACAGTAAAAAGGGGATACATATTGTGTATTAGAGTCTCTTCAAACCCCTCACAGCGGCTCAGCTGACAGCTTCATTGAACATTACACACCAAACAACAGTTTCATATGCAATAGTGAAGAGACGACTGACAAATAAGAAGAAAAGTGTAGAATGGGTAACAGAATATTTACAGTAAATAAACTCAGCTAACGCGTGAAGTCTGAGCATCTGTTTATTATTTGGCCATTTATTCACAAATTAAAATGAATGCAAACTGAAATATAAAAATATGATAGGTTTTATGCACAAATGGTTGGCGAACTAGACTGTGTTTTGGGGAATTAGTGTACAATCTTTTGTTCAGCAAGTTCAGCTCTAGATTTTCCCAACTTGAAAGTTACTAAAATCTCAATCCTGCTCTCTCATCTTTTAGCCCTTGAGCAAAGCACTAAACCTCCGGTTGCTTGAGGGAAACTGCTGCTGTTTTACTTGAAGTATTTTTGGATGAAAGCATTTGCTAAATGGTGCCTAATGATAGGTAAAGTAATAACTAAAATAGAAGCACAGTCAGAGTGTAGCACAGGATATCATCATTGTTATGAGAGAAATACAAGCAAGAATAAAGATCCTGAACATCTCAAATCATGGCAAATGCAGAATGTCAATATCACATGATGAAATCAGTCTCTCTGAAGTATAAGGGGTCTGAAAATGTTGCCACTCAATATTTTCTCTGCCACTTATGAAATTGTTGCTAATTGTAAACACTGAGTCAGTGGTACCTGACAGTAGAAACACTGGATATAGGAGGCATAAACAATCACTGACTATTCTTGATTTAATTTTATATTAAACTTAAGCTCAATTATTTCATGTACAATAACTGTATATTTAGTTACACTGTGCAACAATATCTCCTACTGTATTCATCCATCTTTCAAGGCAATATTTTTAGATCTGTTTCTGTAGTATAACACACAGTAATTATTATGGTCAATTTTTATTTACAGCATATCTGCATGAAAGGTATAGCCTACATAGCTGTTTTTTATTTTTATTTTATGTATATATTTTTTATCTATCACTCTTGTATCTGCACTTGTTGAATCTTAAGCTGATGTGGCCAGCAAAGTTTATCTTTGCTTCTGAAAAATATCTGCATTGGTGGCAGGGGACTTGGAAGTTTTACATTTACCCAGTATTTGATAGGTGTGAGGTGCTAACCTAACCCTAAACCTATACATTAATGGTAAAGTAATGTAGATATATTGGATAGTTGCTTTTATTTACTATAAAACAATGTTTATATAAAGTGAACTCCTTGAATTAAAAGTATGTAGATATATTGGATAGTTGCGTTTAATTACTATAAAAGTAAGTTTATTCAAAGTAAACCTATACATTAATGTGAAAAGTACGTGTTTTACATTTAAAAATCTGTACTTTGACGGGGAGTTCTTGTGGATGTAATTGATAATGTTATGAATTTACCAAAGAATACTGTGTAAAAACAGAAGACTTCTTTAATTGTATAATTGTAAGGTATTCCTGCAATAATTTCCAGTTTATATGCAGATTTATTCATTTGTTTAATGTTCTACAGAAATTTTTTTAATGAGATTTTCTTTTCATTCTACAGCAGTGGAACTGTAAAAATACAGAAAATGTTTACAGTAAATATCTGTATTTTAAAAAAACAGAATTATTCCGTAGAATAACTTAAGGTTTTTTACTGTAATTTGACGGTAAGTGTTTGGCAACTTTGCTGCCAGACTTTTTACCGTTTTTTTACGATTGTTTTTTTTACATGTATTTACCTTAAATTTAAGGTTTCACAGTAAAAAAACACATAGTTGTCTTAATTTTAAATAAGCGATTTTTTTTGTCTTTTTACATAGAATTTAATGTAATTTAACATTCAAGCCAATTAAACAAAAGAATAATCCTGAAAAAAAAAAAAAAATTCTCCTTATATGAATTTACAGATTATTACTTTTATTTTATGGTTAATGTTTTTAATAAAAGTTTTTTTCTGTATTTTAATGACATTTACACGTAATGTTAAAAAAACAGAAAATATCTGTAAAATAATACAGTATATTTCTGTGAAAAAATTTTTTTTTTTTACAGTGCATAACAGTACAGGAGATTTGTGAGTTTGTGTTGCTCCTAGAAAATGTTATATGTTTTTTCTCCCCAGACATAGAAAATCATTCACCATACATTTCATATCAGCTGAGCTTTTTCCTCTTTAAATGAGTGTTTATTTTCAGTAAATCATTTAAAGTACATGATCAGTAGCGTCTGACTGACAAGGTTGTAATGTTTATATCGGTTTCAGGCTTTTTGGTAGGGCAAAATTATTTTATGAAACTACACATTTTGACTGGACAGACCAAATAGCTTAACAGACTGATGCCTATACCTTGTGAAACAGAAGTGCACTTTAGCATACTTTTAAAAATAGTATTTATTATGGAAATAACATACTGTACTTAAAGGGATAGTTCACCCAAAAATGAAAATTAGCCCATGATTTACTCACCCTAAAGACAGGTGTATATGACATTCTTCTTTCAGACGAACACAATCGGAGTTATATTAAAAAATGTCCTGGCTCTTCCAAGCTTTATAATGGCAGTGAATTTGCCATTTATAAATCCTCTCCTGTGGCCTCATGGGACATTGGATGCACCGAAATCTCTCTCCTAAGTACATGTAGGTCATCAGGTTACTTTTTGCCTATTGTTCTAAGAATACTTGGACATATTGGACATACTTCTCTTTTCACATTCTGTATTTAATCTTTTATATAGCAGGGAAGTACTGTAGGCATGTTCGGATGCAGCCAAAGTGAAAGAGACGTACAACAACAATTTTGAGCCACATCCTATCACTCCCAAGGTTTATGACATGGATGTGCAATTGAATTGGCATGCGCAAAAGACTAACAAATCTGTCCACAAGGATACATTAAAAGGAGGCTTAACTAAAGTGAATAGACTGCTCAGCATACGTGGATAAAGAACGAACAGCGTTTAATTTATTATTATTATTCAATGTGTATCAATATGAAATGGAAAGACGAAAGGTCAGCTGTGAGAATATTGCCTCCACTGCGCTCTGCATGCAGATAGTTTACATTTAACAAATGACCTTGAAAGAAAACCCCAGATAATTTTAAACCTTCTTTCAATTTTTTCCGACTCTGTCATGCTGCAGATATGTATCTGATGAGATAGCAGCTCCTGCTGTGTAATTTGCTTTCTGGTGTGTTTGTTATTCAGGCCTGACTCCCAACTAATGATGCGGCTTTCCAGACAAACATTAAAGTAAAATATGAGTGTTATAGTGTTTTTTTCATAAGTGACAAGATGAGCAGTGCTTAGTGTAGTTCATTACGGTATTTTATGATACTAGGGCAGATTATTGGATGACACAGCCTCAAAATGTTTCATGTACACTACTACCATTCAAAAGTTTGGGCTCAGTAAGCTCATTTTATTTATTTCTGAAAGACATCAATGCTTTTATATTTAGCAAACACTAAATAATTAAAAGTAACAGTAAAGACATTTATAATGTTACAACTTATATTTACAAAGAGTCGTAAAAATGTGGCACGGTTTCCACAAAATATGTTTTCAAACAGTTTTCAACATTGATAATAACAATACATTTTTCTTACGCAGCAAATTGGCATATTAGAATGATTTATGAAGGATGTGATTCTGTTTCGCCTCTGCAAACATGGGCGTCGGAACCATTGTATATGGCTGGGACAAGACCCACACACTTTTTAAGACCAATGATATTGGACCCAATCACCTTTACCGTCTCTAATCCATTCCACTTGAGGAAAATGATTTTAAGCTCTATTTTTTATTACGCCCTAATAAATTAAACTCCATTACCGCTGAATCGCTACATTATATTTCTCAACGAGCCGCAACTGACGAAAATAACCGCCCGTTGTACCCTTAACCTTCCAGTCAAATATTGCGTTGCAAACATCAATTACAGCTTTAAGTTGTCAATGCATGGCAAATGATCATGGTATCAGCAGCGGGATAATCCACAGATAGCGGAGTTTAGTTTACTTGTTTAATTAAAAGGCACCAGAATACATGAAATGGCATTTACTCCAGTAACATTTTTCTGGGAGAGGACCCACCCACTTGCTTCCGATGCCAATGTCTGCAAGGACCTTGAAAAAAAAAACTTCTTGTAGGTCACAGTGAGTGTTCAGCCTTTGAGCAAATGCTTTTAATCTGTGTTTGGGTCTAAAATTGTCTCTCCAGTGTCTGATTACAATCCTCAGCATGTACTTGAATCATCGGTAGCCTGTGATTAATCCATATAGAGATGTGAACTTCCTTAATGGGGCAATTTACTGGTAATTAAAAGCAATTTAATGATATAACCATGTAAAAAAACCTCTGTATGCAAGAATATGAAAGTCGAAGGCTGAATGTAAAATTATAATATAATTGATGATAATATGTGTAGGAGATAACCCTGAGGCTTTGCTGCTGTCGGTTCTTTCGATTCTGGATGGCTTTTGGCTGTATAAAAATCGAGAGAGAGCAAGTGTAGCAGAAGAACTGATTGTGTGATAACTGTCTAGCCTCAATCATTGACGTCGATATGAATTGAGTTCAGCAAGGAAAAAGGTTAATCTGATTATTCAATTTCAGTGGCTTTATCTCTCCACTCTGCGGGCAGATTTCCATGACAGTGAAGCTGAAAGCACCTTTTGGATTTGATTAGTGGTTTTCTTGGGCAAGTTAGAAACCTTAGTTTAATGTATATGCTGTTTGCTTTTATAGCCCAATTACTCTTTCCAACCCATTTTACTTCAGTAGTGTGACATGTTGAATATCTAAGTGAAATGAAGAAAAATGGAAAATGGGACTTGATTTTATACATCGGAAGTTGTATAAAATCATTTTCATCTCGATTGTCATCTGGAATTTTCATCTTCTACGAATTTGCAAGGTCTGGGTTATTAGTATTAAATATTCCTTTCAAGGAAATTCAGAAGCGCATCGAAGCCTTTTACTTATCAGAAACAGGAAAAATGGATTGTCTATTTACGCTAATGGTGCATTCAAGTTGGGAAGTCATGTTTACATCATCAGGTGCATTCAAGTCACTTTCGTCTGAGCAAGATGGTGGTGTAGGCTACCTTAACTACACAAAAATACAGCAAGGTTTTTAAACACTACTTCTAGAAAATGTGCATCAGGTGTGTTTTGCTTTTTATGTTTTTAATTAATTTAGGAAGCCACTGTAAACGTTGTCATTACATATTACATATTATATATTGTATTACAATGCTATAATGCTTTGTGGAGGCAATTAGCTTATTTTGTTGTAAATAAAAGCCTGACCTAAGTATTGTGGCATTCCGACAAGTTTCTCACTGACGCCCCCAAATCACAAAAAAAAAAAAAAAAAACGAAAATGTCAAGCTTCCATTGGTATTTACGACCTTGCGGTGGCATTCATGTGCGTTTAACTCGTAAATACGATCTTTTCGACATGACTTGAACACATAAGTTTCACACAAATTTCAGAATTTCAGCTCTGGACGCTTTCCTCAGCACTTAATACACAGTGATACAAACGATGCCGTTGGTTTTACCGTATCAATTCCAGCACGAGTCTTCATCCTTTACAAGTGTATGTGAAGTGGATTCACAGCACTGAAAACAGCGTCTTCTTGACTTGTCGACAACATGAACCAAACTCTTCCAGGCCTCAGCTACAACTACAGTGTTTGAAGGTGGGTCAAAGTAGACGTCATTCGCAGGCAGCCAGTGAAGACCATAGATTGATTGACATTACGCAAATGTGTTACATTGTTACATCGGTATGTAACCGTGAGTGAGACTAGAATTGCTGACGACTCGTTTCAGCAGTTCAGAATCGATTCTGTCTTTTAGGAGACAATAACTTCATTTGTCGTGCACTTTGAATTTTGTAACTTTGCAAACCTTTTACATTCACAAACAGCTATATTACATGAAAGGTATAGTCTGAGAAAGCATTATAGGGGCAATTTAAGAAATTCAGGTATTTATGACATCAAATCACTGGACCATGCATTTCACTGCTGAATTGAATAAAATAATAAAGATGTGGTGTCCTGCTTTTCAGAAATAGACCAAAGTCTAGGGCTGAGACTGAGAGTATGGATGTCACCACAGTTCATCAGCAGTGTCAGAGCAACTGCTGTCACCTTTAGCATTTCATGCAGAGCACAGGTAGAGACTGTGACTTCCAAATCTCACTTTCATGTAAAGAGCAGCACTAGCTGTCATATCCCAGCATGTACCCAAAGTGCTGAGAGCACAATACGTTCCCACAGTTTCCTCTTGAAATTATCCAAAGAGAAAACTTGACACTAACTTCCAAAAAAATAGGTAAGGTTCACACGTTTTTTTTTAATGAGGAGGACAGGTCTGCTGTTTTCTACTGAAGCGTTCATTTTCAGGTCAAAAATTACTGACTGAGGTTGACTTCGTTCTTTCATACGAACTGGAATGAAAGTGTTTTGTGACTCGTCAGTTTGTCTTAAATGAAAGGAATAGTTTCCTTTATATTCATGCCAAGAGCCATTTCATCACAGACTTGCATATTAACTCTTTGACATTCATTAGCCCTCTTACAAAGCTTTTGTGATTTATGGAGAATATTGTGGAATTTTAATCTTACAGAGATCAAAGATGTCAAAATAATGGAATTGGGATGAATGTCACCATGTGTTTTGCAAAGAATGTAATAACTTAATCTTTGCCGATTAGTCGTTCTAGACCTTTTGTGTGAGATTTTGTATACATGAATAAAAAAATCAAATGATGTTCGCTTTAATGTCTTTAAACATTTTTTCCTCACCAGCAACACTAAAATGTTCATGCAGAATTGCATAATTTATCTATATTTAAATGCATTTTATCTGTGAAATAGGAAACTTATGCTAATTTATTAAACCATTGTTTTGGTCAACGGAAATTGTAATACTATAACATGATGATATCGGCTTTTAGTTTGGAAGACAGATAGTACAATGTACAGTTTAAGTGCTAATTTTCAAGTAGGTGGTTGGTAACAACACTGTTGTCATTGTTAAATAAAACTCATCAAAAATAATGTATGTTACTTGAAATTTAAAATTTTTCTATGGGTTTTTAGTTAGTTAGTTCCTGTTTCCTGTTTTCCCTATGTCTAGTTTGTTCCCTTGGTTACCGATTGTGTTCACCTGTGTCTTGTTTAGTTTATCCTGTGTGCATCCTCTGTCTATTCTCTGTTTGGTTCAGTTCACAGGGCGTGTTGTCCTTGCCAACGTTTGTAAAGCGGTTACATTCTCTCCTGCGCCTTAATATACTTTATTGCGTTTACACGCACATTCTTAACCCAATTATGTTAATAAGCCGATATCACGTGTGGTCATGTAAACGCGTTAAACAGTTTTCCTTTACCGGCGTAAGGTAATAAACGGCTTAAGAATAAACCGATCGACACAGCTAGATTTTTGCCCAGTACCCCAATTTCGCCAGGCATGTAAACACCTTTACCTGCGTTCTGTCAGCTTATTGAAGTGCACATGTGTGATATGTGACTCGAAAATGTCCTTATACGGCAGATCTAAGAGCATCCAGCCACAGTAAGTGTTTTGCGCTAGGGGAGGAGAAATGTTTTGTTTTTTTCTTGACCCAATTGTGTTATCTCATTCAGCCAAAGGACAAGTGGTACAGTAGTAGAAACTTCAAATATGAGAGGAGAATGAGTCTGTGCAAGTTTCACGCTGACATTTTGAAATTCTTTTTAATGCTTTTACTTTTTAATGCTTTATTTAACATCACAACTCACATTATAAATAGAATAATCTGCGTGAAAATACATGGATGCTTGCGTTATGACGTCACATCACCATAATAATAACCTGTTTTTATTACAGTCTTGTAAATGCTGTTTACTTGCATTGCCAAGTTATTGATTTGCATGTAAACCGGTAAATCGAGGCTATTTCAATAAACTGATTTTTTGTATTCATCAGTGTTGGTGTTGCAGGTATGCCAGGTTCCTGCACTACACTTCCCATCACTCTAGCAAAGACTACATTACCCATAACCCACTGCTCAGACTATCAGCCATGATTGTATTCAGCTGTTGCTTGTTAGTTTCTGCCTATATAAATCTGGTTAATTCAGTCACTCTTCACTAGGTCTTGTTAGTATGTAAGTACTGAATTTCTGAGCCTTGTTCCCTGGATCTGTGTTCTTCTGATCGCTGGATATCCTTGGTTTTGCCTTAACCCTGGGCATTGTCTTTGTTTGGACTGCTCATCTGTGTTTTGACCTTTGCCTGACCTTTGTGTATGTCTGTGCATTAACCCATTAAACTGCGTTTGCATCCTCAACCCTCGAGTCTCGGAGCAGTTGTGTTACAATTGCTGTGCGTGTAAACGTTTTCATTGTTGGATTATATTTGTTGTTGTTTATAAATATAGTTAAATTTGCTATTGAGATTCCCCTCTCCCTCCGTCGCCTGCTCAGCCGTAACAGAAATGAAGATGAAATAAAATCTAAATATCAGATGAAAATTTAAACAAAAATGAAACGACAAAATTCTAATGTAAACTAAAATGAAATGAAAATTCAATTATTCATTCAAAATATGAATAAATACAAGAAATATAAAACTAATGCCTGGTTCAGATTAAACTGTTTTTTTTTTTGTCTGTTACGATAGTCACTGTGTCAGATTACGCGATTTTGACTCCTAAAATCCTGTCGTGTCGTGGACAAGAAACATGTCAGACTACACGTTGCTTCCTGATCAGTTATCGCGTGCCGTCTTTAATGACGCGCGTGATGTCATCGAGAAGGCGAAACTAGTAGCGAGTGACTTCCGGGAATGAACGTAAACAAACAATGGATGAAGCGGTGAGTGTTGGCTGTCCTGTGTTCAGAAAAACGTAAAAAAAGAAAGAAAACCCGACAATGGACACGTTCCTGGATTGCTCGAAGAGGACAGTATGGGCTGTCAATCCTCCAAAGAGAACTTGAGGTAAAATATTGTTTTCTGTTACTGTTGCCACAGCTCCACGAACCTTTCCTCCATGTCATAACTCCACCTAGTAGCACAATCGTCTCTCTTTCGTTTCGCCATTTTTGAAAGTAGTGTACGGAAAAGCTTCTGTGCTCCTATTGGTCAACCTCATACATGTGACGGAACCCGTCGTGGACGACCGTTAAAAAAATTAAACATGCTAGTCTTTTTGTCGTGATGTCGTGAAGCATCGCAGACGCGACGTAGGTTGTCGCCCACTATGACACACTATACGAGATGATATGATCGAATCTTGCGTCCCGACGCCCGTTGTCGTTTACGAATCCCCACGACACCCTACGTCAAACGGATCGTGCCAAAATCGGGCTAAAATCGTGTAATCTGAACCAGGCATTAATTACATATACTAAATAACACTGAAAAACACACATCTGGACTGTTTTAGTTACAGAGTCTCTCCTATTCATAAAATTACATAATTAACAATGTACATTACTGTTTAATTAAAATGTCTTGTCTAAATAATTCATGCATAAATGCCAACCCAGACAGCAACAGTGTCGGCAGATCTTTGTTTAATGAGACATTGATATGTGACAGCATTTCCATCTTGATGGATTGTTTACAGACACGAGAGGTGGAGCAATGAAATGAAGCTACAGAATTACACATAAGATTTTGATTGAGAGCAATAGGTGCCCTCAAGTAAGCAGGAAGATTCGTTCTCACTCGTCATTTATTCATGTAGGCCTATGTATTATCTGAAGACTGTTCAGAACAATTTAACAACATTTTGACAAGCATTACTGAGCGTTGACTAATATACTTCAGAATCTTGTCAAAAATGTAGTTTAATTCAGTTAAAGTTGCTCTAAGCGATGTCACGCGTTTTTTGGGCCAAAACATTTTTTGTCACATACAGCAAACATCTCCTCACTATCCGCTAGCTGTCTGTCCCCTCAACACACTGTAAAAAAATGTGGTCTCTGTAGACAGCCCAGACTCCACAAACAGCAACAAAAACAAACTGCGGCGACCCGCTCCACGAAACAAAACAAACAGTGTTCCAGCCTGGGGGTGGGGTTAGCGAGCGTACATGGGGGGTGTGGAGGAGAGAAGCATGAAGAGGGAAGTTAGAATTTTAACTCTTTAAGTTTGATATGGCCGACACACGACCAAAGAGACGACGTTCTGATGAACAGACTGCAAAAATACAAAGAAGAGGGAAAAGGAGAAGGAACGCATGCCCGAATTTACACTGGAAAAGCCTTTGAAAGGTGGTGAGAGCTCCGCCGGCAGAAGTGCTTCCAATCCGACATTCAGGTAACGTTAGCTCTGTTTTTGCTGGACAGGGTAAATCCAGTTTGGTTTTTCTAAATGGACTTTCATGTTCGCCTAACAAACACAAGGATATAATTAGCTAGAACAATGCAGTCAGTGCTAACTTTGGTGAATACAACATATAGGTTTCTAGCAGCTAGCTATCGATCTCTATTGTAAATAATCAAGCAAACTCACAGTAGGGCGACAGTTTGTGTGAATGATTGTTTTCACCAACTATTTATTATGAAATTGAATGTTCATTCATAGCCTATTGACAACTTTGACTAAATTTGAAGCTAACTTTGTCTTGCTATTATTGCGTCCTGGTATGGGAGCTAAAGTTATAACCTCAGGTGGCGAAGAGTTTTATCGTGTTTTTCTGGTAATGTTTCTATTTTTTTGCATTATATGAAGGCATTTATCTCACTTGGCGACATTACACCTTGAAAGAAGTATCAGTAAAACTACAGGGGGAGGGGACGGGATGAGGAGGGGGGAAGGTCTAGCTAGCCTCCGTTTTGTTTGACAATACTTTGAACGTCAACAAGAAGTGACGTCACCCAGCATCGCTTAGAGCACGTTTAAAGCTAGGGTAGGCAATTTCAGAGAGGCTAGCAATAGCTGATGACGGGTGATGTCTGCGCGAGTAGGGTGTGCGATACTGTAAATACTGTACATACGTCAACAGGTAGAACATCCTATCATTTCATTCTGAGACTTCCAGAGAGGATACATGTAGACCACTTCTATTATTCATTGCTATCGGAATGTGAGTTTCAACCAGTATAACAAAAAGTGTTTATGAAAAACATTGCCTACCCTAGCTGTAAACCATGAAATCCCCCCCCCCCCCCCCCCCCCCCCCAAAAAGACTTTAAAGAGGATGAAGAGAGTTAAGACATCAGAAGGTCTAAAGTGACCTTTAATTGCTTCTTTTATCCTATTTGCCATCGTTTAATTCAGCTACTTCTTGATAAATTTAATCAGACTCACTCTCTTACAAACCAATAAAATGACCTTTATGACATCAGATGTGAAAAGCAAAGGTTAGGAAATGGAAAGTCTAAAGTGCCAACAATAAGCGGTTAGACATCTTTTGCTGCTCAGTATATAAGACTACGCGATTTTGACTCCTAAAATCCTGTCGTGTCGTGGACCAGAAACATGTCAGACTACACGTTGCTTCCTGATCAGTTATCGCGTGCCGTCTTTAATGACGCGCGTGATGTCATCGAGAAGGCGAAACTAGTAGCGAGTGACTTCCGGAAATGAACGTAAACAAACAATGGATGAAGCGGTGAGTGTTGGCTGTCCTGTGTTCAGAAAAACGTAACATCGTTTTTCGAAAAACATAGACATCTTTTGCTGCTCAGTATATAAGACAAAACCTTTATTTGATCATTTTTAATTGCTTTCTTTTTCTCATAGCCTTGTTTTAATTTGCAGCTGCCTCTGGAGGGGGATCTGAATCACACCCTTTACAAACCCATGACCTTTGTGACATTTAATCTTAAAAGTACAGATAATAAAGTATTATGACTAATGTAAAAATTGAACAGCAGTTTAATAGAATTTTGAATGAGACAGTCTATATTTTTTTGACTAAAACTTGTTTATCTTGACGAATGAGCTTACATGAACAGATGGATTTATGTGTTGTGCTCTAGAGGGAAATTCTGCACTCTAGTATCTAGTATATTACATTATTAAGCTGATGTATTCCAATTTGAATGCATATTAGTATTCAAACAGAACTCTATTTTGTGCTATATGAACAGAAAAACATTTTTTTTGTGCTGTTTTCACTGTCATTGATTTAATGGAAACCAAAGAATAAGCGAAACAAAATATTATTAGTATTATTATTAATATAATTTTAAAGGCAGCAAAGAAGATATACATTTCATAATGCGTAAACACAAATTTTTTATAGACATGCAGTGTTTTTATTTTTTTTCCTTTCCTTTCCTTTGCTTTTTTTATTTTTGGTCAACCCCTGGGTCCACAACAGCACTGCAGGGGGCCTGCAGATTGTTGTTTGATCTATGTCTAATAATGTGATAATAATGTATTTTTCACACCCATTTTCATTTAAGTGTCTCGGTTGGTGGCAGTCCAACATAAATGACGAAGGAATTCGATATAAATAGTCTTTAAACCACAAACAGAAATACACTGGAGAATCTCGAGATTCATACATGCAAACCACACTTAATAATGATGATAACCGACCGTCAACTGATCAAAACAGGGAGCATACACCGAGAACTAAACACACAGGTGGGGGTGATCAGGAACCTAGGTAACAAATTGGCATGCACTGGGAATCTAGATCAACTAAGAATGATAAGGAACAGAGGAAAACAGAGCTGAAGGAGGTGAAGACCTGGTGGAGCAGATGAGACCAGGTGCTGAAGGGGTGGAGGGACGAAGTGCAGCTGAACGACCGGAAGCCAGAGCGGCATCTGACCAAGGCAGAGCCGGAGGGACGAGGGAGTCCATTGGAGCCGCAAGGACGACGGCCCAAGGTGGAGCCGAGGGAGGAAGGAGGCAAGGTGGAGCCGTCTGGTCAACGAGCCGAGGTGGAGTGACGGGCTTGGCGGTTGGAGGCGGAGCCAGTGTATTCACTTGCAAAGATGAATTGTAGACAGGTAGACCCAAGGCAGATCCAAGTTTTAGGAAGGAGCCAATAGGCCCAAAGGACTGGCTGTCTTTGGTAGTGGTAAGGCACGCCAGGTCTATAAAGTCTCTCGTGTGGTCCTCTTTGGATAACACAGTCTCATCCCAAGACGTCAACTAACTGACGCTTTTGACCATACGTCAACATCCGACGTTTTAGGGTACCCTTTAATGTCAGTTAGATGACGATCCTGGGGCGTAGATAGCGTCATCTAACTGACGTTAAAGGGTACCCTAAAACGTCGGATGTTGACGTATGGTCAAAAGCGTCAGTTGGTTGACGTCTTGGGATGAGACTGCGCTGCTTTGGAACAATGCTCCTTCAAGCAGAGCAGACGGACAGCTAGTAAAGCCGAGTTTACATTGCACGATTTTCAAAGTCGTCAGATAACTGTTCTTTTTCACACTGTACGACTATCTGGGGTAGCATTCAGTTGCTGCTGTGTGCAGATTGCACTATGGATCGGCAACAGGGGGTTACACATTGCATGACTAGGAAGAATCGCCGACAGCTCTGTCTTGTCTGCAAACAACGTTTCACAACCAAACATACGAGAGAAGTCATAAGAAAACAAGTGAGCCCGGACTTCTCGTGCGAGACTGGAATTATTCAAAATGGTAGCCTGCAGAGAAGTTTGCAATCCAAATTGTCTGTGCGCTGATTTGCAGTGAAAAGGAGAGAAAGGACAAAGATTATAAAGGTGGAAATGGTTGGGGAGACGCGGGGAGCAAGGGTTGTGTGTTCTGCAAAGAGAGTTGGAGGTAAATAATTGTGCAATGTGCTGCTGTCGGTCAAGCAAATGTTTGTGTTTTTTTTTGTTTGATATAATTGTACACTTTATGTCTACGCTAATATTCTGGTCTAAAACTCCCCCCTGAACTTTCAGTTGCATTGTATCTTGCTGAAATTCTTGCAAAATCTTTCGGCAAGTGAAAATCTGGGCTAAAATCGTGCAGTGTGACTTCGGCATAAGTCCCTGTTTACTCTTTAGAGGATTGGTTAGATTGGTTCTGGCAGTTGATTGTAGTAAATTACAAAACGTAGGAGAATCCAGCAAGAACAGTCTTTAATAACAAATCAGAAATCAGAAAGAGCTTTATTGACAACTATGTTTACACACACAAGGAATGTGTCCTGGTGACAGGAGCTTCCAATGCAGAAGATAGTACGGACATACTTCAGACATACATGAGTTAGGCAATACAAATGCAATATAACCCAATAATAATATTGTAAAAAAATGAAACAATGCAATATAGTACAGTAATAGAGACAAATATAGAAAATATATATATATTTATTAATGTACAGATATATGGTATTTACAGGTGTACAGTTCTGAGATGTTATGTACAAATGTCCATTTATGAGAGTTTTAATTGTTCAGATTGAATATAGCCTAATGGGGAAAAAAAACGTTCTTGTGCCTAGCTGTTCTGGTGCTCGATGCGCTGGAGTGCCGGCCAGAGGGCAACAATTCAAAGAGAAAGTGGTCTGGGTGTGTGGGGTCCAAAGTAATTTTCTTTTTTTTTCTCTATTTTTCTGACTCTGAAGGTGTAAAGATCTTGGAGGTTGGGCAGGGGGGCACTAATAATCCTCTCAGCAGTCCTGACTCTGTTGTAGTCTTCTGATGTCTTCAGTCTTTTGACTAAAGTCTCTGTCTTTTTATGTCACTTTACAGAGTTATTTAAAGGGTTTTTACTTTATATATGGATACTCCAGTACACTCTTAAAAATAAAGGTTGCAAAATAGGGGTTTTCTTAGCGATGCCAATAGAAAAAGCATTTTTTGGTTCCACAAAGAACCTTTCATTGAACAGTTCTTAAAAGAACCATGTTTTTCTTTAAACCAAAGTGTTAGGGACACTTTTGAAATCCAAAGAACCTTTTGTCCACTATAAAGAACCTTTTGTGTGATGGAAAGGTTCCTTGGATGTTTAAAGTTCTTCATGGAAACATCAATGCCAGTTAAGAACCTTTATGTTTGTGACTGTCTTTATGAGTGAATATGAATATGAACAATTCTTTTAACCTATTCATTTGAAACACTGATCCATTCTGGAGTGAAAGAAGTGACCGTCTGCATATGAATAAGAATTATTCCATAGTAGGTAAAAAACAGTGTGAAAGGAGGAGTATGTCTGAATTCACACTCACAGTACTCATAAAACAGTATAGGGGAAAAGTACCCAGATTACCTACTACTTCCAGATTTTGAAGTGTGTATCCAGTGGACACTTTACTAACAGGCCACAGGAATGATTTGTGAATGGCAGTGAAGAGGCGCAACTGATAACTTTAATACAACACCCTTTCACTTTCACACTTTCACAACATACTTTTTTAACAGTCACAAAGTAATTACTTATTCTGAAGAAGTAGTACCTACTCATAGAGTATGCGATTCAGACTCAGCCACTGTGTCATTTGGAACTATATTTGTTGATGGAGCAAAAACAGACAAGGTAACTGGCAATATTAAGTAATTTTCTAGTTTGGGTCTAAACAGATTACTTTTGATTAAAACGGCTGCATTTGAAAACACGCTGTTCTGTTTTCTGAATACACTACATTAACTCAAATGCAGGATAGAAAAGTTCATGTTTGTGTCCTTGGTGAGTCATCTTTCATTTATTTTCCTCTAACTCTCCCCTCTTTATAGATACGCTCTCAGTGTTGTGTATGTCATGGAACCTTTCACTTTGACCAACACATTTCTCTTTATATAACTTGGTCTCAGATGCCCTTTTCTATCTGTTTCACCCTCCCCAAGTGATATGGTGCTTTGATTCCTCAACGCATTCTGTAACATAGTAACATAGAGTCAAAATGCAAGTCAAATTAAACAGCAAAAGTAAAATCTTGTTCTGTGACTGTCTGGTGGATGTATATATAATACTCATAATTCCATGTGATTAAAAAGGCTTGTAAAGGATATTTCAAACACCAATTGGTCTGACATGAGCATCAGACAGAATCTTGACTGCGTCTAGAAATCTCACACATTTCTTGTTCTACTGTTTCAGTGAATTTGCTGTGTCCTCATTTACTCCCGCCTGGTTATATTTGATCATGGTATTACTGACCTTAATTCGTTCAAACACATGCAAATGAACTACACCCATCTTTGTGAAGTTTAATCTTCTGTTCTCTCAGTTTCATTATTGGCATTATTTATTCTAGTTATTTATATGATAATTAACTAAATAAAAGCACTGCAGTGATTGGAATTGGAGGTTTCCAATATTCAACCCAAAGACAATATTTGACATTGTAAAGCAATAAAGTGAGAACTCCACCATTGAATTAGTAATAGAATCAAAGCTTCAGTTTCTGACATGAAGTGTAATTGCTGAAGACATTTCTAAGAACTGTAATTAACAGTTTGACATTTGGCTGTGTTTGTAATAAGATCTGTTTATTCGTGTGTGTTTTTTTATTTTTTATTAATGTGCCGTGCTTTTGACCAGCTCCCTACTGTGAATTCCATGGAATATATATTGGACCTTGTTTATTATGATCAAAGTCTATATGTAGGTTGAAATCATTCAGCCTGACTCGATCGGCCTTTCCTTGAAGTGGAGGAATAAAAATGGTTATTTCTCTGATCCAGTGGACAGATGTTTAAAATCTGTACCGATCCCTCTGAGTATATGAGAGACCTTTTTAATCATTGGTGTGACATGCAAACCATCCACCATAGATGATTACCAAATGGCATGTATTTTTTATCCTGGGTCATTCTTTTATTTGGGTCATTTTTATGACAACATGAATTCAACATGGTGCACAAAGTGGTGTTACACAAAGTACCTCTCTGTACCCAAGTAATATCTGCCTCTATCTTGTATTCCAGGACATCCAAACAGGTGAAAAATAGTTTTTAATGGAATAAGATGGAAGCTCCACTTACATTCACTTATCTTTTCTTTCCATATTATATTTATTCTTTGGAGCTTATTCCAAGACAATAAAACAATTATTCAACCTTTACAAGGATATTAAAGAGGTCATGACATGACATATATATGTTTCTTGAGGTTCACTTATAATGTTAATAAAGTTTTAATAAAAAAATATATATGTGGAAAAACTTTAATTTTCAATCATCGTTAAATGATCTGTTTTTAAGGGGCGGCTCCTTTTAAGGCTTGTTAGTAAACGGCCACTGTTATGATTGGCTAATGACATTGGTTTGAAACCAGTATCAACACTCTCTCGCTATTGTACTTAAGTGTTTTGAAAACCTTATTCCAGCCCTGGCTCATTAGAAAAAAAAAACGTACTTGTGGCAACATTTTTGCAAAACGCAAAATACGTTGCATCGCGCATGTTTCGCGAGCGTTTAAAAGCGTGTTTAGTTGGAATGTGACCTGCCAAACCGAATTGAGCTATTTATTTCGTTTTTATTGCATATTCTTAAGAACAGAAAAGCTATGCGAGTTTCTAACTCAACAGTCACTCGAAATGTTGGTCGATTTTCCTCATTTCGAAAGCAAAGAATAGACTGCAATCCTCTTTTAAATGGTCAATCAAGAAACCGGTTACACAAATACTGCATGTACAAAACACACATGAATGCTGAGCATGAGCTAAATGAGAGACTGGAGGGTGTTCTGATTGGGATTAAACATTTCTGCTCAGACTGAGAATATTGTGTCATTTGCATTTCAAAATTGCATCCCAGGCTATCTGATACTCTGCTCATCTTTGTTCCTGAACCCTGCTCTGAATCATTTTGTTGTTTACATAACCCCGAGAATCTTTTTTTCCAAGCCTGTACCGTGAACCTCTTTTACTCAAGTAACAAAAAGAGCGCTGCTAAGCTTCTGCATTCCGTCAGCTTTTCATTGATAAACACTAAAGCCTCAAGACAAGTCAATTGTGTGCTCCTCAGCAGTATAGCGTATCAGTATAGAGTGTCCTCTCTGTAGAATTGCTATCTAATCAAATGATTGTTTCTTTATTTTTTTGTCAGACTCAGGGGCTTACAAAGCAGATGCTAGGATGCAGGCGGTACGAGACCTCTCATTTCAGACCTCTTCAGTTGTTTAAAATATCTTCCATATGATTGCAACAGTTCATTAAAACATGCTCTTAGCATCTTTAATTGTATCTGAGTGTCCCTTTGTTTGTATTGTAGCAGATAGAGTGATTCATTTAAGAATGACTGAGTTTCTATACTGAGGCAGCAGCTTTCCGCGGCTGTCGTTATCTGAATGGCATGTTTCTGAAATACAGGAGTCATTCACAATTAGTTTAAGCTTTTCAAGTTGCACTGAAATGCAATTTCAATGCAAACCTAATTTCTCAATGCTCCTCTCCAAAAATAGTGTGGTCTTAAAAACATTGATTCAGTGGGCAAGTGTCACATGTCTGTCCTGTCTTGTGTTGCACATGGGTGGTTGTTATGTTGAACCATGTGCTTCTGTCATTGTTTGATCCCTCCCGCTCGTTACCTGATTAGTGTTTGAGTTTCTCCACCTGTTCCCTCTTGATTTGTTCCCTTTATAAGTCTCCTCATGTTTGCAGTCTTTGTCGGTTCGTTATCATTGTCAGATGTTTCTCTGTTCCTGGTTGGTGTTCCCTGTATTCTTGACCCAGTGTTGTTTCATGTTCATTTATTATGTTTTCCCCCTCGTGGGTTTTTGATTTATGTTTGTTCTATTTTTGATAAATAAACCTTCCTTGTTTTGCACTTGAGTTCTCCTTTCCTAAGTGTGATCGTGACAGCAAGCATACATGCTCATTAAATTGAACTACCAAACGCGTATTGACATCACCCTCCAGGTATATAAATCCCAATGATCTATTTTGAAAAGACCAAGAGGGGCTATGAGCTTTAAATGATAGAAGCACTAGAAGCATATCAAGTGTGATCCCACAGGGAATGTTGATTTAGACCAGTTTTCATCAAATAAAAAGAATTCATACAAAAAAAGCTAAAGAAAAATTATGAAAATTTGTAGCTCCTGACAAATAAATGCAATATCACAGGTTCATCTGCTTTAAAATGAATCAAATAGCAAGCCTCAGTACAGACTTTTGCTTTAAATATTTGGAACAAGGATAAAGGTTTACACACTTTCTCTATAACAGAAAAACACTTGGGCCCTCATTTATGAAACAAATGTACAACAGAAAACATTACCACGCAAAATGTGGCATTTATCAACATGGACATGACCGGTAGCCTATCCAAAATATGAATAAGTATAGTAATAAATGTTACTCGTTTAAATAATCTCCGCCCACGGAATCCACAAAAAAATGGTGCAGATGCCTGGTTGAGCTGCATTAAGACAGTGTTGTCACTATGTCGACGCTTTGAGATGCTGTTTCTTCCACCCCTTTTCCAAAACTCATTTGTTTGACCTTCCTAAGGCTGATGAACTTAGAGTGGTTAAAATTTATTTTAAACACTGTTCCTGAACATCATACCCTTAACGTTTATCTGTGTGCTGCACATTTGACGGAGAGAATACAATGCAGGCTATACTACGTACAAAAGCTTCTCCTGAAATGGAGCAGTTCCCACTTTGTCAGGACAATCTGTTTTTTGTGGATCACAACTTGTAAGTGTGTCTTATTATTTCTAGTTGCGTTTTCTAGAAACAGTTCCAATTATAAGTTTTATGTTCTTGCTACGATGTAAATAAAGGTCAAAGCTGTTTGCCTCCGCTCGCCTGCTAGCCTGCATTAGTGTTGATATAGTGTTTACTGTAGCTTTTGTTAGCTCTTGCTTTTGTAAGATGGTTCACCGCCCCTTAGGGAAATTAGCCATGCATGGTTTTGTGACCGATTACTGTTTGTTTTACCATAGTTTTCCGACAAGTATCATGATTAAATGGTGTATAACATAATATCTAAAATGTATAAGAAAAGAAAAAAAGAAAAAAACATACCACTCTGAAACGTCCTGTGAAATCCGTGCTTGCAAAGTCCGTGCATGAAATCCGTTCTGCACGATCCTCTTGTTTGTTAACATTCTTAAGTCTGAATCAGACTTGAAATTGACGGCATCCTTAATATTTACACCTGAGCAGATGAAACTTGCAGTTATGGTAAGGAGAGTGACTTTTCCCGAACATTTCGTATTTTTGAAGGAGGGGCTTCATCGAAACAGGAACTGCTCAGCGCATTCAAGCCAGACTGGGAGAGGGGTGCTGTAATAATGTAAAATATGTGAAAAATAATGTGTTTTTTGAACAATCAAGGATTGAAGCATATTCTAGTAAACCCCAAAAACAAAATCAAGACTTTGTAAAAGGGCATAATGGGACCCCTTTAAATTATGATTGTTTTCAACGTCTGATCATTTGTACGATGGGATTGTTTCATGAATCACATGTGAACCCTGTCGTAAGTTGATTTCTGCACTCGTTTCTACGTTAGATTGATAATTGAGGCCCTTGGAGTCTTTAATTGGTGTGGCCTTGGGCAGTCATGGCCTAATGATTAGAGATTCAGACTTGTAACCTGAAGGTTGCGTGTTTGATTCTCAATACTGGTGGGGGAGTGAATGAACAGCGCTCTCTTCCACCCTTAACCCATGACTGAGGTCCCCTTGAGCAAGACACTCAACTCAGCGAATTGGTTGCCAACTGCTCCGGGTGTGTGTCCACAATTTTCAGTGTGTGTTCACTACTCACAGCTTCTAATGTGTGTGAGCGCACTACCTTTGATAAATTAAATGCAGAGGACAAATTGGGTATCTATACTTGGCCTTTACTTCACTTTCACTATATCATAACCAACTTGTAAAGAGTTCAAACTTGGTTTGTAGATTTTCTCAATTCTAGTTCTGTTGAGTCATTTTTAGATTGTCATCCCTACTATTATCTTTGGGGTCAATTTGACCCCATTCAATGTTTAACGTCTGTAAATACATGATTTTATTTTATTGCTTCAGATTTAATGACTTTTCCTAATTTAATGGGGACAGCTCTGTAAACATAAAATTAACCTGCTGATATTTTTTCAAAGTCCAACACATTTTGTAGCATCGGTGTTCCTTGGGGTCAATTTGACCCCAGGCTCTTTTAGCTGTATAATAAAACAGAAGAAATATTAAAATTTCACACACATTTGTTTTGGTTGTTTTATTGAGGTCACTATAACATGTTATAATTTGAATTTATAATGTTCATTATAATTTTACATATTTAATATTATATTCAAAAAACTTCCCTCTGTTTTAGGGCTCTAACCAAACATAACCATATCTGTAGTATTGCGAGAACCACTAGTAGTTCACATGACATGTGATATAATTCTCATCAGAACTAGTAATTCTTTCCTGTGCCATGGGGAGTGGAAAACATCATTTTTGCAAGAACTTTGATGTTTCCCGTGCCATGGGGGAGGGGAAACATAATTTTTGCGAGATTGACCCCAAACATAACTCGTGTTACTATCCTTGAGAAAATAAATAGTTTTTCTTTCAAAATGTTATAGATAACAAAAATCTATACTTAGAAATATTATAAAACAAATAAAACACCAAATATATTTATACTTTTCCAATTTTAGGTCAATCAGTAAGATTTGTAAATGTGTCCATAGTCGTGCAATGGGTATTCTGGATGTATAAGGGGTTAGGTGGGGTGGGGAGGGTTGTGGTGGGTGGATGTCAACTTAAAAGGTTACTTAAGTAGTCAACAAAGACATAAATTACCTGAGACAAACCTTTGTAAAAAAAAAAAAAAATCATATTCTGGAGGTTTAAATTACTGGGGTCAAATTGACCCCAGTGGGTAAAAAATGTTATCAAATTTGAGGGTAACAGGAGGGTTATATTTATAATTTCCCCAGGATCTTTCCTTTCTTTACAAGTGCCCCAAACACAGCCTTGCACTGGTTCGCCTCCTTATCCTTTGAGCCCAAGGTGATGAGAAAAGTGATGGGTAGGATATATCGCCCACTTTCTCCAAAAATTGAATGTGAAGGATGTTGGGCTGACATATTAATAAAGGTTTTTATACTCAGAAGGGCAGAAAAAATAATATACATACACTCAAAAGCATTCAAAGTTTTGAGGTATTGTTTTTTTTTAATGTTTTTGAAATAAGTCAGTTTATTACAATTTAAAATATCTTCTTGACACAGAACAGGGTTTGTGTAACATTAGCAACCCATTATTAGCTGTTTGAACATATAAATATAAACATATAAATGACCGTTATGTGTCGACTTGTATTCAAATTCTGAATGGATAACTGTATATCCTAGAAAGCGCACAAAAACCACTCCCTTTACAATCACTAAAAAACTGTCACTCATCTCCGTTCACAATCTCACAAAGTTCCATTATAATCAATAAAGTTGTCTACACTGCACAATGACACTCTTTTTTACATTGTGTCTACACTTTGTTAATGCGAGGATTCGCGAGCAACGCTGAACAAACACCACTGATTGGCCACTCCGTTCAAGAGATCTTAAAACATGTCTGTGATTGGCTTCATCACAAATCTTTTTTTTTCATTATGGTGTAGTGTAGATTGATGTGAACAAGGTCACATAAAGCGGATAAGGCTGCAAAAAAAAAAAAAAGGAATTCTGAAAAAATGAAGGGGTGTTAATACTTTTGCAAGGCAATGTAATATGTAAAAAAAATGTATGTCTTGCTTACTTCCATAAAACTTCCGGTTTTAGCTGACATGAAGGCAACAGATCTTGTCAATGATAGGATGAGGCACACTAATCCACTAAATCCTACAACAGATTGAATTTTTTCAATAGGTCACAGAAACTATACGTACAGTACATCTTTGTATTGAGCCTTCTGTCACATAGAGACAGAGTTCATGTTAGGATGAATTACAATCCCCTGGTAATTGAAAGACTTAATAGAGGTGACAATCAAGCTATTGATGTCAAGACGGTCTGGATATAAGGGGTCCCTCCTGAAATCTTCAATCACCTATGTGGTTTTCAGAGCCTTGTTGTTGTGTTTGCTCCAGCTGTGCACCTTCTGTTTGTGACTCCTTGCCTTGGTTTATGTGTCCAGTTGGTCTTCTCTCATCTGAAATCTGCAGTCATTTATGTACAAAGGGAAAGCATGGACATAGCCTACCATATGCTTTCTTAGCTGGTGTTGCTTTCTTTTGGTCAAATTAGTAGTAGTAATGAGAAAACTCCTTCTTAAAGAAGCCATATTATGCTCTTTTACAAAGTCTTGATAGGTTTTTACATATTTTAAATTGTTGCAGCACCTCTTCCCAGTCTGTCAATAACGCTCTGTTTAGTCCCAGTCTCTAAAGCCCCTCCTTCCCAAAAGGCAATTGTACTCTGATTGGTCAGCTGGACCAGTGTGCTTTGATTGGTCAACCACTTTGAGCGTGTTTCCCCTTACCATAACGGCAAATCTCAACACACTACTAATACAACTCAACCAGGCCTCGAACCACCCCCTATTTTAAACAGTTCGGAAACAGTGCTTACTTTGCACTGACTTTGTGCTTTGTAACTTTGCAGACCTTTTATGCTCAAAAGGCAACATTTAACACTAAATAAATTGGTATAGGTCTTCTTTAAAAGAAGTAGAGATGAAGGATACATGCTCATTGCTAAACATTAGTTGAGAGGGTTCTTTAAAAAATCAAGTAAGTTGCAATCTCTGTGAACCCTTCCCACTGGACACCTTCAAAGACTTCACCCCAGAACCAACCTAAAAACCATCTGTATCTGGGTTATTCTATAATTAAGGCTATTTGGCATTTGATAGTGAGAATAAAAACAGTATTTTTCCCAAAATACAAATATGATCTTGCATGCGAGTTATCTAAGATTTCAAAGCCTGAAATAGCCATTTTGCTAAGTCTTTGTCGATTTTCTTTTCTTTTTACGGATAAAAAGAACTTAAAATAAGGAATTTGATTTAAGTTATGTACTGTTTTAGAGGTTTGCCCCTTAACATTGGACTCCTTGAATGTTGTTTAATGCGCACAAACATCTACCCTGGAAAAGAGGTCGTGGGAAGGATCAATAATTAAATTCAATTCAAACTTCTTTTGTGTGTGTGTGGTGCTTTTACAAATAGCGCCAAAGCAGCTTTGCAAAGAAAAGTGCTTTACAATCCCCACAGTTCAAGCCAAAGTGGCGTAGGTGGTACAGAAAAACTCCATTTAAAATATGAGGGCAAGATAAGGATGAAATCTTAAGAGGAACCATATGCTATTGTGTTCTGTTGTATTTTTAGTCCATCCTAAATACATTTTTATCATTTATTTAGCTGATGCATTTATTCACATTGACTTACAATTGAGCAAAAGCACACATCCTTGTCATAGTTGTTGTGTGAACATACCGTGGATGACGGTGAATACTTTAGAAAATATCACAGCTGGATGGCGTGAAGATTTTTGAGCCTGCCCAAAATAATTTGTGATTTAAATTTAAAGATTTGCAGTAGATCTTTAATTTATCTGTTCAATCATCTTATAAAATAAATGGTTGGCTAATATGATGTTGGCATCTGGAATTTTGTGATATCACTGTTAAAAATTTCCTGTAAATTTTACAGTAAAATACTGGCAGCAGGGTTGCCAGCCAGTTACTGTATTTTTTACAGTAGCGTTTCTGTAATTTAATTTACAGATTTTTACTGTATTCTCTGATTACAGTAAATAACTGTATTTTTTAAATTGTTGTATTTTTTTACAGTAAGTTACATGAATCTTTGTATTCGCTATATTTAGAGGAAGTATGTAAAATGCAGTATATACAATATATTTTCCTGATTTTTTCATATTAATGACTGGCAGCTGAATTTTAAATGTTAATTATTTATCAACTGCATAAGCTTTAAACAATTGTTTTTAAATACATTAAGTGTTGTATAACGCACAACTTAATTCCCCTATTACTTCACAAAACAAACAAATTATTCAACATCCTAATCTTGAAAAACAGGTCAACATTTATTTAATTTATAACTTTAAAATATGCATGAAAAAAGTCATAAAACAGTGTATTTTGTATCATTTTGATTTCATTTTGATTTACAAACTTTTTTTTTTAAATGGACATGAAATTAAATATTTTTTTAATTACTTGAAACAAATTAGCCATCATGGCCCGGCCTTCACACAAAGAAGAAATACGCAAATGACATTTAAAACCACAAGTTGACCAAAATGATCATTATAAAATGATTCTGAAAAACAGACTCGAATTAATTTTCATCACTTCATTACCAGACTAACATGTCCAAACAACAAGGCCCCAAGTGAGTCCAAAAAACTTATGATCAAAAATGGAGAATAATTCAGCTCCAGATGCGGTTCCATCACAGGATGCAAAGGCTGGCTAGAAATATTGAAAAGGACAATACATTAGATATATTACAAAACATAATGATACAGTCAGAGACAGACAGAGGAATGACAGATACAGTTAGAGTCAGATAAAGAACATTAAAAGGTTAAAATTAAAGGGAAACATAGATATTTGTGTGTGTGTACTACTTACATTTCAGAAATTCAGCAACAATTCAAAAAACAGCCAGCTGCTGTAAAATATTGCTGTAATTTTTACAGCAATTCATTACAGTGTAGGTCATCGTGCATTTGTTGCACATTTCCATTTACGTTGCATACGTTTTCTGTCTTTTCAAAATTGATCTTTATCAGCTGTGTTTCACTGTCACTCACTTCAGTAATAAAGATCTACACCTACACTGAATTAAACCACAGCTGTCAGTCGTCACTTATATTGTCCCTGAACAAAGCTTCAAGATACATTTACATTTATCACATGACAACTGTACCACTGACATTTCGACTTATCTTCAGCTAGAATTAAAGATTCTAGACAGCTTTAGAATTAAAGGTGCAAGTTTGAACTAAACAGGATGTTACTGTCTGATATCATAGAAAACCCTTTTTTTAATTAGTTCTTCAAAAAAAAAAAAAAAAAAAAAAAACCCACTGTTGCTGCTGCTTTAAAGAACCCAGAAACCAATACACTGGTTCTGAAGAAACCTATCATGAAAAGAACCATGAAGCCAACTCTAGAGCCTATATTACAGCAAAATATGATTTTGTTCTTGCCTAAAATGCAAAGAACCAGCATCCGAACCTTGAAGAGGGAATGTAAAAGAGTGAATGTATATTTGAACAGTAAAAGCAGCTAGATTTATGATTTCAGTTAGAGGTTTCTTAGCTTTTTGTTTAACATGTTTTATGTATTCTCATGAACGTTCTAATTGCCATTAATGCGGGTTGCACATTTATTACAAGTCACTTAGGTAAGAATCTGTTATGAATATGAATGTCTGAATATGAATCCATTACAATTTATTTAGTGAGAACAGAATGGTTCGAAATAATTATATAGTTGTTTAAACCTTTATGAGTATATTCAACAAGTTGTGGATACATTATAAATGAAAACTAACACATTTGAGCTACTTAAAAGAAAGGAGGGGATTGTAAATAAAAGCAATATGTTTTTTACTGCTCCACATAAACCAAAACAGACAACATAATAACACACAATACAATATTATCATATATCATGCACAACAAAAGAAAATCTTTTTCTCAAAAACACATTGTTGGCATCATGCATTTAAATAAGGTTTTAACACTGCAAGTAACGTCTTCTTTAGATTAATGTCAACAGTTCATATAAATACCATATCACACTCACGTCATTCAATAATGTATTTCTCCCATGTAATCTTATTCAGCTAATATATATAGCCTAAAGGATATAATGAGTAAATTTGGCAGACAATGCCCAAATACATTTTAAACTGCAAAAAAAATGTTTGCAAGTTTCTCCAAGACTCAATGTGTACCTAATGTTTCCATTTGTATGGAATATGAAAGTGCAGCTGTGGTTCACTTAATGGCGATGCACTATACGCGCGAGTGTATAGATCTTCACTTCACTTACGACAGATTGACAGAAAAGACTCAACCCCCTTTCATTTTCCTTCTCACGTAGACTTTCTCGCAGGGCTATTACATTTACTGAGCTTGAAAATCTGCGTCATTAAAGCCTACGTACACCCTGCAGTGACACGGCAAACACAAGAAGCACAACTAGAGGATGTCACGTGACTCTCTCAGAAATACGCACTCAAACATGTTGATTATTACGTATGATTCAAGCACTGTCAGAACACATAACATCGCATCAACAGAGATGACAGTATTCACCTGACATTCAAAAAAAGGAAAGCTTTACAGTTTGTCAGTCTCCAGTTGGACTTCAATACCCTGTGACAAAAGAAGCACCTTCCCTGAGAAGTATGATGTAAACACATTCACTACTCATGCATCAATCTCATTTTTAAAGCTAAAGAGTTCTCCTTGTTGCAACTGCAAGGGACGTGATAGTATGTGTTGGCCAGAGTACAACCTTTTTCTTCATAAACATTTGTCGGTATTTGCATGTAAAGTGTGATTCTATATTCTTGTACATTTATTAAAGTATTGACAGCATCTAAAATTCAAGCATTATGTGTATTAACAGACTGAAGTCCTTTCAAAGATGTCTCAAAAACACATTACTGTTCCAAAGTTTAGAGTTGGTAAGTGTTTTATGTTTTTGAAAGTAGTCTCTTATGCTTACCAAGGATGCATTTATTTGATAAAAAAAAAAAAAAACGGAATAACAGTAATATTATGAAATATTATTACATTTTAAAATAACTGTTTTCTATTTTAATATTTTTTTTTAAATGCAGCTTAAAGCTGAATTTACTCCATTCTTCAGTGTCATCCTTGATCCTTCAGAAATCATTATATGCTATAACATTTCTTAATATATTCAGTGTTGAAAACAGTTGTGGTGCTTACAATAAAAACATTTTGGAAACCATTTCTCCCCAGGATTCTTTGATGAATAGAAAGAAAAGCATTTATTTGAAACAGATCAATTCTAAATAACATTATAAACGTTTTGATCAATGTAATGCATCATAGCTAATACAATTAATAATTAATTTTATTATTTTTTACTGACCTTAAACTTTTGAATGGTATTGTATATAATAGTACATTGTGACTAAAATCATCGCCAGTGTACATTTATCTGCCTATTACGTTTCTATAATATTTTGAAGAGTGGTTAGATTTACGGGTGGGCTAGAAAAGATGAATAAGTGTAAAATATACTGTACAAATACATTTATAAAACTATACTGTAAAAAATATGATTAATAAGTTATGACAAAATATGTTTTTATATTGTTTTAACTCATCAAAATAAGTTAAGCAATTTTCAAAACATTTAATAAGTTATACAAGATTCAACTCATTTTTTAATTTAAGTTTAATGTAATTTAAGTTGAAATGACTTAAACAACTAAGTTGATTGTACTTAAGTTGAGGCAGCAACTTTTCTTTACAGTGAATTCAGAAAGATTTTTATGTTTAAAATACAGAATATATAAATACTTTTAGATTTTAGATGCTGTCAATACATCCATATTGCACATAACAGCCTATGTGCGAGCATGTAAACGCCACATACAATTGATGCAATTGGTGCCCTGGCCACATTTGAATACATATAGATTCTTATGAGATCAGGCTGCCCTGTAATAATAGCACAAGACTTCAAATGCAGGACCTCTTGAGGCTGTGATTCTGAATCTATTCAATAAAAAGTCTACACATTAACCGATACCATCTTAAGAGGCTGGTTTAGGATTCCTGAAGAGGTAATATTGAACGTTTCCAATTAACACCAGGAAACTAATCAAGAACCTTGAACATTAATTTGCATTTGTAATATCTCAAAACGCTAAATTCACACATCTTATTTGTTTGTAGATGAAAGTAATTTCCCCACAAACAAGCAATTCAAGAGCGATGCCCTTTGTGATGGCAGGTGGAGATGCTGAACTATGAATTTGTACGAGATAAAAACCCTTGATGTAAATGACATTTTCAACAAAAGCCACAAGTAGCAACGTTCTAATTAATCTGCAGAAAAAAACAAACATGATTGGCATATTAAGCAAAGAGAAAATTATTACAAAACGTAATCACCTGAATCAGAAAAATAGATATTAAATATAACTTGAGTAATTTACGCAGCTCATCAGTGAATGAATCAAAAGATGTGACGCACTCTGGCTCGATTTGATTCTGTCTCATGCTGTTGAGGAGAGCAGGCAGTGTGTGTTGTTGTCTCATTGTTCTTGTGAGCAGCTACAAGACCTGCCTTGTCACATCCGTATCTCTAATCAAATGACACTTTCGAGGCTGAATTGGTAGGGTTGCCACTATTCCTTGTTTTTACTGTCAGCTGGCTTCTTATCTTCCCCACCCACCATATTCTGCTCTGGGTTAGCTCCTGGACTCGTCTGGGTCACTCTTTTCATGTGAAACGGAGATGGTGAGCATTTCAATGAGCCTGTCATGATGGAGTTATTTTCTGACTCTGCGAGTACAGCCGCGTTGCGACAGTGACGCTTCAGTCCTTTGCGGAAATGGATGGTGAAGAGCCCATAAGTGATGGGATCCAGAATTGCATTAAAAAGTCCAAAAATAAAAAGCATGTGAGTCAGTGAGTGAGAAACAGTCTCTTCTAGATCATCAGGAAGGAACCAGTACCAGAGACCCAGCAAGTAGTACGGTGTCCAACAAACTATGAAAGACATCACGATGACTATGCTCATTTTCAAAGTCCTCATACGGGCCTTTGGGATGTTGCTGTTGGAACGCCGTAAGTGGATTTCCTTTGAAGAGACTGTAAAAGCGAGAAGATTTTTTATAAATGTGCAGTAAATGATGGTCCAAACACATTTTTATTTTTTTTTGGACTTAAAGGGATAGTTTACTCTAATATTAAAATTCTGTTATCATTCACCCACCCTCATGTCATTCCAAAACTGTATGACTTTTGTCTGTGAAGCTCAAAAGCAGATATTCTGAAGAATCTTTCAACTGAATATTATGACTCCATATAATGAAAGTCTGAAATGATTGGACCCCATTGACTCTTGGTATGGACAAAAAACACAGACGTTTTCTTAAAATAACTTCCTTTGTGTTCCACAGAAGAAAAAAAAGTATACAGGTTTGGAACGGCATATGGTTGAGCGATGACAGAATATATATTTTTCCAATATTTGTGCTTTATCAAGAGTATTTTAATTTGGGGAAATTTTTACTTTTACACTTCATTCAAATGCACAATATCTTACTTTTTACTCCATTACTACATTTCAGGAAAACATGTCATAGATTGTTAAATAATATGGTGATGGCGCCATTAATACAGTATGCAACTAGCCTGGAAAAACCCAGACAACTTCCGGCAAATTTAGATTTGCTCTGAAAGTTAGTCTGGCAAAGAGCTCATTCAAGCCCATTTCCAATTCGTCGAAATCGAGGCACCAATCAGAAACGTTGGGGCGGGCTTTACACGATGACGACAGCGCTGGGATTTTGAAGCAGATTTTGTAGCCTACATTACAAAGATGGATGCCGCCGTCGAACATCACTCGTTCGAATCAGCTATCGCGTCTGTTTTAAGCGATTTGAACGTTTTTGTTAAAAACCGAGCAAAGAACAACACTCGGAGATGTTTCTCCGCCGCTCTGCATACGTCATCTCCTTCATCGCTCTGATTGGTTTTAGGCCTATCCGCGACGTCCGTTGGTGACGCCCCTCTGGAAATGATTTGTCTATGACGCTTTGCCAGACTCAGTTACAACTGAGAATGGTCTGGTTTTAACCAGGCTAGTATGCAACAGTAGCCTCCTTTCAAATGTAACTCCACTTACTGTTTCCTTTGGACATCCTTCGGGAGATCTCCACCAAGATCCTCGTGTAGCAGCAGATCATGATGGCCAGAGGTATCAGGAAGAGGCAAGTGAAAGTGAACATATTGTAAATGGTCTCCTGCCAGTGTTTCACAAAGCTCCCGCGGGTGGTGCACTGAGTGAAATTGGCTGGCACCGTGATGGTCACGTTGTGAAACAGAAACATCTGTTGGGGAATTCAGCAAATCAGCAGATTACAATCACAACTACTGTACTTGTTTAATACCATCAAATACAATAAAACTAAGAAGAAACAATTACACACTAGCTTGATTTAGAAGCTGTCAAAATGACTAATTGGTTATTTTGGAAAATTAGCCCCGGACTCTAATTGACTATTCAATGCTATCTACAGCCAACTAATCAAGTGAACACTGTCAGTGTTGCAAATTAGATGTGGCATATATCCCCTTCAGCTAAAAGCTCAGGATTCAGTCAGTGTTCCCAGGATCGGTCTTTTGCAGGACATTTCATAAATATTATGATGTCTGACGACATATTCTATCTATGACAAGGAGATTGCCAATTGACGATTGAAGACTGGCATACTGACATACAGGCTAAAGCCATCTGTCTGGTTATGCCTCAGAAGTGATTCACAAAAACAATTGGAAAAACAAATGACAACAAAATATACGCTTTAGCCCATTGTGACCTTGTATCTTCAATCATACCTTTCTGAAATGACCTCATTCAAACACAATCTGCTGTCATAATGTGTTTTACTGTGGAGTTTTGGTGCTTGTAATATGGCCTCATTCTTTTAGCTTGCTGTTTAAAAGCACACTGTTTTTAAACGCTCCACTTCATCAGGAGGAGCAAATAAAGAGGTCTCTGCATTTATTACTTCAACTGCGGCGTGTTTTAAAATGTGCACGCCTCCTCTGATTGAGAATCACCCCTTATTAACAGTCATTCCACAGTAATGCTTGCTGCTATCATCTTGAACATTTCTGATCTTGTAACTGAAGGGCACAGAGCGTTTTCTTATATATTATCTTTGAATATCATTTGTGAGCTGATTTAAGAACATGTCAAATTTTAAAAACATCTGATTGACTTACAAACTGCGTAATTTATCTGTGTGTGTGTGTGTGTGTGTGTGGTTCAGGTATACCCCGCCTACATTATGGGGACAAGATGTCCAAAACATTTTTTTTTTGGTCTCCATCAGGAATAAAACTGCTTAATCATACTATGTTTTTTGAAAATCGAAAAATGCAGAAAGTTTTCTGTGATCGGTAGGTTTAGGGTAAGAGGATAGAATATACATTTGTACAGTATAAAATCCATTACGTCTATGGAGATTCTCCATAAAGATAGCGAACCAGACGTGTGTGTGTGTGTGTGTGTGTGTGTGCGTGTGAATGAGTGTTGGTAATGTTGAGTAACGTGTCTCCGCACCAGTCATTATGTCAAATCTGAGGTGAAATTAAAGGTCTGATGAAAACGCTCTCAGTACTGTAATTGCTGAACTAATCTATGAACATGTATGAATTTGCAACACTTTATAGCTCTGATTCTAATAGGTCTTGGGAGAATACTGAATACATTACTGATTTGAAACGTGATTGTCGATATGATCTAAAAGACAGTCTGCCAAGGGAAAATACAGTTGTGTGAATACGTACAGTACACAAAATACAGTAATACATTAAAGGGATAGTTCACCCAAAAATAAAAATTCTGTCATCCTTTAATCACCCTGATATTGTTCCACACATGTATGACTTTCTTACTTCCGTAAAACACAGAAGGAGACAGTATGCAGATTTTTCGGTTTGCAGAATGGTCATGTTCTAAAAGCAGTAACATTCATACAACCATTTATGGTTTCCTTGCGTGAGGGACAATAAGGTTCACTATTTCCTTCTGCCATAGCTTTCATGTCTTTTATGATGATTTTAATATGTGCATATTCAAATTTGGTGCATTCTGAGGTATGTAGAGTATGGCATTAGATTAGTGACTTCAAGCATGTGAAGTGGCATTTAATGTAAATGAGATCAAAGATGGAATGAATGTGACTAATGATTTAAACACACACACACACACACACACACACACACACACACACACAACTTGACGGCCTTGAAGCTTGGACATTACTTCTTTCGTGTTCCATGGAAGAAAGAAAGTCAAACATGAGGGTGTGTAAATGATGACAGATTTTTAATTTTCATCCGTTTTAAAAAACTGTATAGCAGACTTCAACAAAAAGAGTAAATTTAATTTAATTTAGAGTGAACGCATTTAAAATCTGATTAAATACGAACAAATATGAATATTTCAAGTCTAAGCTCAAGAAGGCAAGTAGTTCAACTGCCTGTCGTTTTCATTTTGATCTCTCTATATGATTCAGGGTGAGACTCTGGGGGTTCTTGTGAATTTGAGTAATGCAGCACACCGAGATAAGACACAAAGAAAAACATGAAAAATCACTCAAGCAGCTCCTCACCTGAGGGACAGAGAGAACAAAACTCATCACCCAGGCCACACTCAGCATTACTTTGTTCTTCTTTTTAGCCTTATTGATGGCCAGAGGGTTGAGAATGGCCGACTGCCTGTCCAGGCTTATGACCACAGTCACGAACGCACAGGAGTACATAGCCACGAGCTTCAGAAACATTAACAATCTGCAAGCCAGGTCGCCAGCCAACCACTGAACCGTAATGTTCCAAGCAGCATCCACCGGCATTACAATGAAAGTCACCAGTAGGTCAGCAACGGTGAGGTTCATGATTAAAATTCGCACATGAGATTTGCGCTTGTTATTGGTGCTGGCAGCCCACAGCACGGCGAGGTTGCACACAGCTGACACTGCGCAAAGAGTGAAGGTAATTATCACCCTCACTTTCGCTGCCATGGAAAAGGTGGGCAGCTGCAATGCCGCTTCACCTGTGCCATTGTTACACGTGGGCATGGTAGAGTCACAACTGCTGTTCAGAGCATCTGCAGTCAGCTCCTGAAACATGATGTTCTCAGATGTTAGAGAGCTGTCATTCATTACTGAAGAGCAAAGGTGTGTGTTTGCTGCATTCGTTCGGCTACCTGCTGCACAATGAGGTTTACAGACGATCCATGATGATGATTATTCCAGGGGAGTGATAGACAATGATCGTACCTGGAAAAAGCTCCTTTATTTGACAGTTCTAAAGTGGGATTTAAAAAGAAAATACATTTTTAAGTATTTTATTCAGATATTAAACTGGCAATTAAGGCCACAATTACAAAAATTGCCATTATAACTGAAAATAAATTTACCATTATAATGCAAGTTTGATATTGATTAGGCTACTCTCCTTTACAATGTTTAAATGCATTACTAAAACACTATGTAAGCATGCATTTTTTGATGGTTTTAGAATAAGCATTAAGAGTCGAAAACATGTCCCAATCTACTCACTTAACAGTCGCCTGAAAAATATATGCGAGCATGTAAACACAATTTTTTTTTTCTAATTAAAATAATTTTCAGACTTACCTGATGCACTTCTCCCGTAATAATCAGAGCATTAAAATAAATCCAATGACCTTGAAATAAGTAGTTGTTTGTTCATCTCACTGTCAAAAAAAAAACAAAAAAAAAAAACTCGGTTATTTCATATCATCCATATATTTCTAAAATCCGATCTTCAAGTTCAAATGTAGCTCTTCTCCAACACTTCAAAGACAGATGGGTAGTTTGTCATCCAACAAGACACCTGTTCGCAAGGTGACATCTGTCTTGGTGAGAGAGTTATTCAGTCTGATTTGCAACAAAAAATGCACCAACCTCCACTTTTTCAGAGAGCGGAGAAAGTACTTTTTAAATGAACGGAAATTCTGTAGAAAGTAAGTTTCAGACAATATTAATCAGTATGTATCTCCGACAGCAACCTCAGTTGGAGAGTGATGTGTGAATATCCGCGTCCGTCTGCTGCAGCGCGCGCCTCTTCAATTCCCTCGCGCGTCACGTGACAACTCCCGCGCTCGCTCTCGCTGCGCGTGTCAGTTACTTTGAACTGTCATCATCATGTATCGTCTGTAGGTCAGTTGTGTTGTCGAACTTGCTGTGATTCATGTTTAGCCATGTACATTCACTAATTGAATCTAAACCAGAGGACGAATTACGGTGGTGGGACGGGGTGAGTTTATCTAGGGATTTGATTCCCTCATCCCCGAAGGAAACAGTTCTTATACAGATTAAGAAGAGTTTGGAATCTTTGGAGGTTAAGACCTTATTCAGAGCAGGTATGACAGCTCTAAAGCTGTATAAAGCTCAGATCACTTATAATTTTACACAGCTCATTGTCTGGAGTTTTTGGTCTACTTAAATTTCTTAAGTTTCTTAAGTTTCGTCAGCAAAACAATAAAAACACATTAAATAATTATAGTACAACCCACTGAAGAGATGAATGTAGGCTATATTCCTCTCAGCCTCGCTTTCAATCGCTTTCAATCAAAGATGGCAAAGGTCTACTACACTACAGGCAACTGTAACGGTTCGATTAAACTGCGTCCAAATTCGCCTACTTATACTATGCCCTAAGATTATGTACAGTTTTTGTGAAGAAAAAGTACATTAACACTTTATTTTAAGGTGACGTAGTTACACGATACAACATACCTATTAACTATAGTAATAATAACAGTAAATTATGCATAATTTTCAAGTAGTTAACTAAACCAAACCTAACTGTAACTCTACACTGTAACTGTAAGTACATAGTTAATTAATATTACTCAGTACTTCTTGAGTAAGTACAATGTAACTACATCACCTTAAAATAAAATGCAACCAAAAGTAGGCTAGTACATATTTTTTGAGTGTGTAGCAGAACAGTAAGAAAGAGTTGTGTCCCAAATGATGCACACTATAATGCACTTATGACCTACTCAACCATGTAGTGGATGAACTATAAGGCTATAATTTGTCATTCTGATAGCCCCTCCCCCTCTGCTACATAATTAAAGCTGCAGTCGGCAAATCTGGCAGATTGAGTGGACTTAGGCAAAATTTTGAATGTTTACAACTCTCATGGCCCTCCCGATTTTCTTTTTTAATCAATGTAGAATGTGTAAGATTAGTGCTCCGAGGACAAGAAATAAAAACCAATGGAAAATGATGAATGTCCAAAAGATGGCACCCACAGACTGTTTTGAAATGGAGTTGGATAAATATGTTTTGCTTTTAAAACAGTGTGTGTGTGTGTGTGTGTGTGTGTGTGTGATTTTGGTTGGGTGACAGTTGTAGGTTATAGTTTGACAAGAGTTTACAGTGTGACAAAAGCACAATGTTGTGTTTTATTGCGAGTGTACACAAATATAAGTAAACACTTTGCAGGTTTAATGATGTGTATGAACAAAATGACGGAGTATGTTTTTTTATGTTTCCACTGTTCGATCGCGCCCGCGCCTCTCCCTCTCTCTCTCTCTCTCTCTCTCTCTCTCTCTCTCTCTCTCACACACACACACACACACACACACGCACCCACGCACACACACACACACACACACACACACACACACACACACACACACACACACACACAAACGCACCCACGCACACACACACACACACACACACTCCAGCATTGCAATCTTGACATCGCAGCCTGTTCATTATGTGTCAAATTCGCGTCTATCGCATCTAGTTTGAGCTAGTCCAAAGCGAATAGGACGTGCGTATAAAGCCAACGTTTGAAGTGAACGCGGGTTCAGAGCTAAGCTGATGGTACAGATTATGTGTCCCTAAAGAACCTGTGTATCTAACAGTAGTTCCGCATTACATTAATTAATTTGCACGCGAGTTTTATTGATTTTTATACCGTGTATTCTCCGTGTAAATTCGTGCACCGAACCGTGACGCCCGTACCATTTCGGTTCAATACGAATACATGTACTGTTCCACCCCTAATATACACCTAGGATGGCTTAAGGGTGAGTAAATTATGGGATAATTTTCATTTGTGGGTGAACTAACCCTTTAAGTCCTGTTCACACCAAGAATGATGACGATAAAAATATAGTTCTAAAAATCTTTCTAAATATTAAAGAATAGCAGAGTCCACACCTATAACGATAACAGCACTGAGAAGAACGATTTTTTTTTCTAGCTGAATCTGATAAACGATAAAAACATTGACAGCCAATCAGAATCCATCCTGCTTTAAGAGCTCAAGCATGCAGACGACAAAATATATAGTGCAATGAAGTGCGTTGTTGTGGACGGTAATAAACTTATCGTTCTTGGTGTGAACGGGCCTAAGCCTCTGCTGTGTGACTATATGGATAAAAGCTTTATATTATTTGGCATATTTGTGATGCCATAACCCATGCAAATGTAAATCTATATTTCACTTCACATTTATCCCACTTTACCTGACGTCTCACCTCTGCTGAACTCACCCGATTTCTGTGAGAAGTATGTTGGCATCAACAAGAATTTGCTTGGAAGGTGATTTGTGGTTCAGGTTAGAAAATCAGATATCTCTATAGTTAAGCATATAATAAACTGTATTTATATTCATTTTAATAATCTATTTTTGTGCAATTTAATACATTTATTTAATTTATTCAGACAACAATTCTCTGATCATTATTAGATTAGGCTAATGTTCTCATTTGTAGTCTTAAAGTGGATTATTTAAAAAAAAATATTTGGACGTGGGATTTGCTGCTCTTTTTTTCACAATTATAACCCTTTAATTAATTGTATAACCATATTTTAATTATAATTTACTCACTGAGGCGTGATGTGGCTTTTGCATTGCACTCCACTGTTATTATGAAGCAGGTCTCAACATTGGCACCCAGAATAAATGCAACATTTGATTATGTAATGAGTACGGTGTGAGCTCCTGATTATAATATATCTCCTAAGCATTAGCATGACAGTAATTGATTTCAGTGAGGCTTTGTATTAAAGAGAAGGTGTCAGCACTGCAAGGGAATTTAATTTCATAGTGACCTCAAGGTCCCTCCCACCCACCCAGACCTGCAGACAGGAGAGGGTGCTGTGGCAGCAGTCAAGCTCAATTCAGCTTCAGAGGGTGTTTTAGACAGATCTAAGCTTCGGTCCGAGTTGGCCCCATTTCCCTGCTACAGGGAACTGAGCTGTCTGACACATCAACACAGCAACACATACGGCCTTCCCTGTCTGCTCTCATTAAATCTTGCCATGTATAAACAACCACACAACCCCTCCTACCCAAACCCACTCAGGTATAGACATCCTGTCACCGGGGAGAATAGAAGAACTTATTAAACCCCTCTCCACATGTATAACATGCTTCGCAAACTTGCTTAGAGAGCAATTGCAACCAGCTGAGAATTCGAATGACAAGACTTTTGAACTGCCGTGTTCTGGTTGAGTATTAAATTGGAAGATTACCTGCTATAAGAATGCGTGCTTTTGAAAATATTGTATAGCTACCTTTCTTTCTTATTCTTATTTCCTAGAATATAAGGTTCCTCTAACCCTCATTCAGAGAGGGGAGAGAAAGTTAATTTCCAGAAACCTCATAAAAGGAAAGTTACCCTTACAGCAATAGAGGAGCATAAATTCAAATGAACATTACTTCCCCTCACATTTCTATTGGGTAAGAGATTGCCCCAAGAGATATGTTCGCTATTTTGGTCTGTTCAAAGAGAAAACTTAATCAGCCCTTACTTTGTTAATAAAAGTACAGAAGAGTCATGCATTGCAATGTTACATAGATCAATTTTTTTTTTTGCACACAGGAACTTGCAAGTAGCCTATAGTTTTCACAGTTTTCCATCACCTTTGTGTTCCAAGAGTGCTGATATAACAGTCCAACAGTTCCGGACTATTCACATTTTTGCATCAGTCTGTGCATTAGTGGTGGGGAGTTTCAGTGACTCCTTTTGTATCCAGCAAACAAAAAAACTGTGCATCATTTTGCAAGTTTCAAGGGGACATTACTTATGAATGTTCTCTGAAACATTTTAAAAAAGTAGTAGTAACCTTTAAAAAAAAAGACTATAAACAAACTAAACTAAACTAAAATGTTTCAGAAAAAAACATACCATGAATGATGTAAGTAACATTTGTGTGCTCGAGTTTTGATAGGATTATTAGAGACCAAATAACTCTATTCTACTAATGTTCTATTAATGCTACAGGAAGAATGTCTGTCCAAATCTTTAGAGAACCTTGCCTAGCCAAAGTTCTAAAAATTGCAATAAGCAGATGTCTTAACAAATGTCAGTAGACTGGGAAGATTTTAAAACGAGCCGTTTATTCATAAATATCTAAGATCGCTGTAAAAATACAGACTGGTAGACAAAAGACAACGAGCGCAGCGCTGAAAAGGCGCGGGGCTACATACAGTCTATAGCCTAATCAGTGTTGTCTACAGGGGATGTGGCTGGATACTATTGGCGGGATTTGGTGCTGCACGCGTGACACGACAATTTCCTGACAGTAAACTGATGCCAAGTTCTACTTAAAACGTACTTCAAGCACTCGTGATACTTCTTACAAGAAATACAAATGAATTTGCAATGGTCTCTTTGTCGCGTCCAGTGTCCTGTGCGGCGCCGCGTAATGTGACGTGTCCACGGTCGCGTCCGTGTAGACGAAAATCGCCCCTATACCCTTAAATAGAGCACTATTTGAATGGACAGTCATTTGTACTGGTGTCGGAAACCATAGTGGACGTCATCTAGTGCACTCATTCGATCCCACAATGCACTGCAATAACGAGTGTACAACCGATGTACGCTCAACGGCTAGAGAATACCCACAATGCTACGTGACATCGTACCGAATGAATTCCCGGGTCTCGCCAGAAGATGGTCCCGCAGCTGAATCAGCCAACCATCCATTTTCCAAACCGCTGGTCCAATGTGGGTACAGCTTAATAGCCTATTATACAGGTATGAGGGTATAGGGGGCAATTTCAAACACAGCCACAGAGTTAGCTTGGCAGTGATCAGTTGGGTGGAAATTCATGCTTTTTTATAAAAATCATGTTTTCATTTGATTCACATCATACAAATTAGATTCAAACAAAATCACCACCTCGTAAAACAGTTAAGATTTTCTTTGAAACCAGGTTGGAGACAAGTCTTAATGAGTGAATCACTGAATCATTCAATTGATAAATTTGTTTGGTTAATTCAGGAACAAAACACCCAGTACTGTTGGAACAGATCCGCTGTGGCTTTGTTTGGAACTACAGTATTTTCAAGCAAAAACAGACAAAGTAACTAACAACATTACGTCTAAAATGTAAGTTACTCCAAATTAACTGAATTTGTATTAAACTGTTGTATAAAAGCAGTGTCACGCAATCCTACTTTGTCCTTATCACTATAATAACTTCTCAGAAATTACTCCGTCGAAGCTTGATTTACTCTGACTTATTAAATTTAGTAATCTTGTGTATTAATGGCAGATCCTGCATCCATAACACACTCTTTCTTGTGTAGAATTGCTTCATATATATGAAATGAGGTATTCTGACTTCTTTGCACTGAAATAACCAGTCTGCATAATCAGCATGCATGAAAAAAGAAAGCACAAGTCTTTAATTTCATAACATATAATATATGTTGTAGAATATGTTCTAGAATATAAACAGAATATATATTTATCCAATGTAAATTCATGTTACAGTTCCTTTTTTTATGTTTACACGGATTAATGCATATAAAACAACATTTACCCTAGGCTATCAGCAACCAAAGCTAATATTTTTGCATGTACATTAACTACATTATATTCAGGGCTGGACTGGTAATCTGGCATACCGGGCAAATGCCCGGTGGGCCGACGTGCTTTTTGGGCCGATACATCTCATACTTTTTTTTTAGCGGCCCATAAAACTCGTACATCGGCGGCCCACTGGTTTTGTTTTGTTTAATTGACGGCGCTGGGTTAGTGCCGGTGTAATGCATTGGTCAAAAAAAAGTAAGCGTCAGTTTTTTTTTCAATGGGCCGCGTAGATCAGCGGCCCATTGGTTGTTTTCTTGATTGACACAGGCCCAATCGCATCTTTAAACACCTCCCCCTTTGGGCTTTGAGTGAGCGTGCAGTGTCAAGTGTTTATCTGTCAAAATAGTCTGAGAGATGGAGAAGAAACGCAAGGAATGTGCAGAGAAATAGCGTGTAATAGAAATCGCAGACGCTGTAAAATGTGTCAAAATATGTTTTCTGCAGCAACAGGACCAGCTGCAGAAAACATCCAGTGGCTGATGAGGAGGATAGTAAGGAGGATCAGGAGAGAGATGAGAAAGTGTAGAGTCCGCGGTAAGCAGAACTACTTTCAAAACACTTTGGCTATGAGTGTAGGAACCCATAACCCAGTTACGCATTATTTCCACATCTGCATAGTTGACGATTACAGAAATTTACTAGAAGTTTAATGAGACGCGTTTTTATCCATGTTTTCCCCCTAAATAAAAGCTTGATGCAGTTTCCGTCAAAATAAAAGATCATGTGCTTATCTCTTTCAAGTTTAGAAATTAGTGCAAAACTAATTATGAAAGTTTTCTTTATTTTCAGTGCATTTGTTTTACAATATATGGCTATTAGGCTACTGTCATGAGATTAATGTTATAACTATTATTATGTAGTAGTGTAATAGACAGACACTGTTACTGAAATAGGTTTAATTTTTTCTTTGTTATATTTGCACACTGAATATGGGTTGGAGCTTTTAATTTTGAACCCTCAAACTGCACCAGATTGATGAATTTAACATTAAAATGCACAAAATTTTCTTAGGGGGAGCATGCCCCCGAACCCCCCTAGAAGGACAGAGGTCCGCCCACCACAGTTTTAACAAAATTCCTGTGAGAAACACTTGTATTTCTATGCCAATGCAGATTATAGCTTGTTTTTTGGATGCATCGCTGTGGAGTATAGTTCGATTGTATTAATAAAGTACAATTTTGTACTTATTTCATCTGTTAACTCTTACTCGTTTATACTCACTCATTACATGGCAGTGGTTTTAATGAATAGGAGTTGAACAAAAACATATTCAAGGGCGTGCAAAGATGGGTGGTGTTTATTATCATATGTAGTGGGCCAGTCTGGACCAAAATGCCAGGGCCGATTTTCTGTCCCAGTCCAGCCCTGATTATATTATATATTTATTAAAAAAATTACATCAAAGCCTAACAGTTTATGCCTTTTCACACACTTTAAGACCTCATTTAATGCGAAGAGCTCAAAGAAAAGCAACAGAGTTGCTGGTTCTGACATTATGTGTATGCCACTGCTGGACAATGTTACACACTATTTTAAAGTCATATTTCATAATATTGATTTTGATTGATTTTAAAGTGGACTCCCCATGAACTCAACTTTTAAGATTTTTGGCTTTTAGTATGAATATGTTAGCCTTACTGTTATCTATAAGCTAGTGTGCTCCAAAACAATTCACATTTAGAAGATTTAAGCATTCAATTCAATTCATATGTATGGCAGTATATATATCCTCTTGGCCTAATAGGAGAATGGTAGTGGTTGGTGCGATTTGACAGCTGATCGCAGCACTATGGCTACTTGGCCTCCCCGAACTAACACTTTGCTCGATTTTACATCACAGCTCGGCCAGAGCGATTTGCCACGTCTACATGTTAACACTGTTTTGCTTTAAAGACATTACTAAAGTGTCTTAATCGTCTGTAAATCGCTCAAGCTGATGGTTCTATGGGGGGTTAATGCTAAAGCTCTGTATGTTCATTAATTATGGAGCAAGAACCCCCATAAGGAACCATACCACCAAAGATAAAATGTGTTTTAATAAACTCAAAGTGACTTAACAAAATGGTCCTGTCTGAACTAAACGCAATTGGCTATTTTAAAAAGGCAGTGGAGCTGTTCGATCTTCCTGTTTCAGTTGAAATTACGTTAACACATTGAATAATGATGTGCGTTTCAAGGGACTTCGGTGGGCCTTTAAGTATGCATGCCTTTCTCGCCTCCTTGGTAAATACAAGGCTGATGCACATTCTCATAAGCTCGTGTCCAAGGAACCAGAAATATCAAATGCTCACAAATATGAGTTATACAGGCGTTCATGTACACTGGGTAGGCAGAACATGAGGATGATAAGCACATGGCACAGCATAAATAGGAGAACCCATCCAGGCAAGATTGCATTTAAAGGACAAGGAGCACTCATTCGCAGCCTAAGATTTTTGACCGTGAATTTGCATGCGACAAAAATATGATTGCATAAACAAAGAGCTTCCTGAATGGCATCCCCTACCTGAAATTGCAGTTTGTGAAGCACACAGTGTGCAGATTTTGTTCTTTAGAGACCTGGATACAAAGGTGATGGTTAAATTCTGAGGCAGTTTTTTTCAAGCTGTACTTTCATGGCTTTTAGCAATTATCCTCAAGTGTTTGTCTTTCAGTTTCAAGAGATTCGGAGAATGATTTCGAGACTGTTCAACACAATATATATGAGACCATGCAAGGCAAATGAAATTCTGTCTTATTCTGCTTTATTATCTTATGTGGATCATATCTAGCTGTTATATTTGTTAAAAATGTAAAATTTGCATTTTCGCTGAACAACAATTTATGACCAATAAATTAGGAATGCTGAAATATATATATGAAGCCTGACTCTGTCTTGATGGTGGTATGGAAATGAAGACCAGGAGGAAGTGGAAAGCAGTCAAGTAGGTTGAAACATGTTTGTCAGATCTAGTTAGATACACCTCCATATGATGCGTTATGATGAGGTACATATACTTTATTTTTCAGAAGTGTGCAGGCAGGTGTGGAGAAAGTCAACACCAGCAAGATAGAGTGGATGTGGCATTAATCAAGTCTTGATCCAGTCCATCTGATGCACCTCTACTATGAAAGCTGAGAGAGGTTTGGCACCATGGCAATGTGCTGAATGTAATACCTAAGATAATTGGCTAAAGCGCGAGTCAAAATCAAGCACATCAGCCAGGCAAAACAAAGCAAAACCTGTGTCAGAGCAGAGGAGAGAATGCAGCCTGAGCGAAGAACACAATCAGTTTGCTTGAAACAAGCACAACTGAAGGGGACTCAAAAAAAATCATCTTCAATTTTTAAAGATATTTCAGCCTATTTAATCCCAAATAAATCGTTTTTAATTTCATTTTGCTCTACAACAGAATGGGAAATTATAAATGAAGGGTGAATGTTTCACAGAAATGAACAATGGATGTTTTACTTGCGTAATATCATAAGTGACAGGTACACACACACAAGAGGATATTAATAAGCAAGCCTTGTCAGATGGCGCTGATGATGCAGAAGTTATACGGTCCACCTACACAGAGGACTTGGAGAGTTGTAATGGAGTTCATGCGTAGAGAGCCGTATTTGTCATCTTGTCTCGTAATGGGGTCCAACCCTGAACTGTTGAAGTGCACTGTTCACCGGGCTAACAAGCAGGAAAAACAAATCTTAAGAAGATTTGAAATGTACTAGCTGCTATAACAAGCAGCATTCATAAACACAGCAAACACAATCGGAAGCAGGGCCTTTTCTTTTCTTTTCTTTTTTTGACTGTAGTAAGAGTAAATACAAAAATCAGCACTAAATCAGAGGATTTCTGAAGGATCATGTGACTGACGAACTGAAAATTCAGCTTCACATCACAGGAATAAATTGCATTTCAAATAAAGATTTTTAAATTGTAGCAATATTTCACAGTATTAGAGTTTTACTGTATTTTAAAAATATTACTGACCATATATACGCATGTGTGTGTGTGAGAGAGAGAGAGAGAGAGAGAGAGAGAGTACATTTCTCATTGTAATGCTAGAAGAGAAAATACATCTCTCAAAGGAGGGCTGCCACATAGTCAGGTCTGCAAAAACATGTACATCCATGGGCAGCCCCATAAAAAAAAATATTTTAGTCCTTTTAAACCTCTTGTGAAGTCCTCTATTGAGTTCATCAAGCTCAGACATCCGTGAGTGAAAACACTGGAGAGCTGCTTTCTTGTAGAAACTGATGTGTAATTCTCATTTAAAAGCAACACTGAGACTGTTTGTCATGTTTAATATTGTAAATCTGTTTGGTTTACTGTATAACTCCTATATAAATAAATGTGACATCACTGGAATGCTGAATTGCAGAGCTGGTTCAAACATATCCACATCGCTATAATGACATCGCTAAAATGACAGAGGTGAGAAAGCAGCAGTTAAAGAGATAGTTCACCATTAATCGTATATATATGTGAATAAAAGTCTAAATTAAATCTGTTCATCATATAAAGTGATTGTGTCTCTTCAGAAAATTTGGAGTAAACCACTCGATTCATATGGATTAGTTTTACGATCTCTTTATGAACTTTAAAATGTCAAAGTGGTACTGTAGTTATGTAGCTTGAGGTACAGAAATTGTTCAAATTTAATTAAAAAGATCTTGATTTGGGTTCTAAAGATAAATGAAAGTTTCACAGGTTTGGAACGATATGAGGGTGAGCAATTGATGACAGAATTTTTTATTTTTTGGGTGAACTATCCCTTTAACTGCTGCTTTCTCACCTCTGTCATTTTGGGGTCTTTACCCAGTGCTAATGAAGATTTTTTTTTGGGACAGAATTGCTTTCCGGAGTGGTTTAGAAGATAGAGTATGTTTATACCTTTCAACAAGAACTGCCGCTCAGTAGTGTGTGCGACCTATTACTTTGTGTCTCATATCCACTTCTCAATAACAGCACTCACAGTTGACCAGCAAAGTAGGAGGTCAGATATGTGTGGGGAAGGTGCATCCCATTATAGTGTCATGTTGAAAATCTTTCAGCTCTTTCGTAATTTCATTCATTAACAGTGCATTCCAGAGGGAGAACAAAGATGTTGTTACATGTAGTGTTGTTTCAAACAGAAGTGGTTAAAAATAACTACTTCAGAGCCTTTCAAAACATCTTTATTTGACAGACCACACCAGGCTCACAGTTTGCCTAATGCAGTGGTTCCCAAACTTTTTCTGCCGGGCCCAGGCCCCCTTTTTGTAGAGACAAATACTGTATTTTCAATGTTTAAGTGAATCCGAAGGCGAGATTTGCCTGGGTCGGTGGGACAAGACTCTGGTTCGGCAGGCATGACGTGAAGATCAGGCTGGTGAGGCATGACGTGAGGATCCCCTGGGTTTAGCTGTGTTCCGGATCGAGGCATGACACTTTCCAGACACCGGATGACGGTTTCCCTCCAGTCCGGTGTCTGGGAGGTCGATAGGATTATTGAATGTGGCCCTGATCCGAAACAAGGTGCTCAGGTTCACGTTATCAATGGTGCTGACGGCAAGGCGGCAAAAGTCCTTGACAAATGAAAAAAGGTTTTGGCTCTCCTGAGCCATGATGATCATTTTAACCCTTTCGTCCATTTTGGGCGGTCCGTTGTTCTTAGTGATGTGACATTTGAGCCGAGGCTTCGGAGCTTGTGTTGAGAAAAAATGGGCGTGTCAGATGAAGCCGCGATTCGAGGCTTGTGTTGTTAACGTAAAAATCACATGACTAATGACAAACGAGGCCTCGGTTTGTGTGGATACGTCATCGATTCGGTCTAAGTGTCGCTTCCGGATAAAGGGGATCCGAAACTCGCGCCACCTTTTGGGTGTTGCAGGAGTAGTAGACGCAGGAGTATAGTGTCAGAGTCAGAGAGTTAGAGAACTCTCATTGTCATTATTGTGTCATAGATGTGTTAGGGCTGTAGGCCTATATTAAACATCATATCAGAAGAATACTTATAGTATATTGTTATTATTAATTATAGTAGCTATATAGTCTTGTTATATTAATTAGATAAGATTATTTAGATTGCTTTGGATTTTTGGATCTGGACTGGTTCTGGATTTTTTGTTTTGGATTGCCCTTTTGGATTTGTTTGCTTTTTGCGACTCTCTATCGCAAAAAGAGAGATCGTCCCCCGTCTGGGCTCAACAGAAGCATCATGCTCATTTATACCAGCTGGCACTGGCATTTTTATGTTCCCCTGCATCCTCTGCTCCATGTGAAAGGATATTTTCCAAGGCTGGAGAGGTTTTTGTCCAAAAAGAGGAATCATCTCAACCCCAACACACTTGAACATTTTTTGTTTCTCAATAAAAATCGATTGTAATGCTTCCTTCACCCACCCCAAACTGCAGTGTTGCAGTTTGTTCCTCTATATCCACAGTCCCATAAGCACAACACTGCACTAAAACTAGTAACAGTTCACTGCATAAAACCCCCCAAAAACAATGCTTAACTTTTTCCATGCCAGACTATTCTGTTGCACTTTACTTTATTACACTCCCTCCACCATAAGCACTGCACTCAACAGTGTCACTTTTGTTGTTCATACAGTCACTATCCAAACCATTTATGAATAATTAATTAACTTTGTGTGTGACAGTTGTCTCTGCACAAGTAAATTCAGACAGAGAAAGATAGTTTATTTTATACCCAGGCAATGGACAAATGTCTGGACAAAGGTCTTTTTATTATTGAAAATGAAAGGTTACAGACATTTACAGTGAGAAGAAAATAAATAAATAAATTAATTAATTAAACAGAGAGGGGGGGGGGGAGGGGGTATACGGACATCGCAAGTCTGCTCAGGTCATTGGTTCAGAATTAATTAATTTGCCTGCTATTTCTTTGCACGGTAGCTAGGTGTCACTAGTGAGCAATGCTGAATGAAGCTTCGAGTAATGAACCTTTGGGTGAAGCAATGAACTGTGAGCTCTCAGTGGTTCAGGAAGCCTCATTTTGCCATCACTAGTTGTTCTGTCAGGGTGTGGTGCAGGCAGAAGGAGCAGAGGAGTCAGAAGTTCCAAAGCAAGGCGTTTACTTACAATATATAACACAAATAGGTACAGATGGGCAGAAGGTTCACACACACTAGATATAACGGACAATGGACAAAGACTGGCTGAACTGAAAGGAAACCAGGTGACACAGATGATGATGATGATCAAACACAGGTGACACAGACACTAATTAACTAGACACAGGTGAAACAGATGATTAACTAAATGACAGTAACCATAGAAACAGATGAGTGGCGGGAAAACAGAACAAAGGAAGACATGTGACTAGGGGTGACTGTGACAATTATATTGCAAACTGGTACTTAGCAAATTATTTTAACTTATTATCATAATCATAAACACTGGTTTGTAGCGCAAATGTGTTTACTATTTAAATCACTTTTTTTCTAGTTAACTATAGCAGCTAATGAAAATGGAAACTTGTTTCCGCCACAGAATAAAAAAATGGTAACTGCAACTTTTTATCTCGCAATTCAGACTTTTTATCTCAGAACTGCGTGATATAAAGTCAGAACTGCGGGATAAAAACTCGCAATTGCGAGAAATAAACTCGAAATTCTGACTTAGTCTTTTTTTATTTAGAATTAGACTTTATATCTCACAATTCTGAGAAAAGATGTCAGAATTGCAAGATTTAAACTCGGAATTGCGTGTTATAAAGTCAGAATTGCGAGATATAAACTCGCAATTGAAAGAAATAAAGTCAGAATTGCGGATGTAAACTCGCAATTGTGAGATAAAAAGTCGCAATTATCTTTTAAAATGTTTTATTCTATGGCGGAAATAAGCTTTCTATAAATAAACCAGCTTACTAAAATGAGCTTACTTCCATGTTGCAAAATAAGGTGGATAATATAATTACATATAACACAAACACACACACACGTAACCCGTCCTACACGGCCCGCTCCAAGGTCTCCGGTGTTGGAGGCGGACACTAAAAAAAGTCACTAAATACCGCAGTCTCTAGCGTCAGTTACAAGCGCGCCTCTTGAGGCCAGGGGAGTGAGGATTACACGCACAGTACTGGCTTACGTCCGTTACACATGTATATGTGCTTACCATAGCCTCTGTGTTCAAAAATCTCCACGACCTTAGTGTGTCCCTTGTAGTTTTAGGTTTCAGAAAGGTAATCATGAGCGAGGCCTTTGTGGCCGAAATGGCTTTTGTAACTAAAACAAGAGCCAGTACCACCATATGACCTTTTATTTTATGGTTTCCCTCTACTGTAAGACTCTTGTGGTGTCCTATTATGGTAAAGTATCCGAACAACGTGCAGGAGATTTACTTGTAATCACTGTGATGACAAAACATCACTTTATCAAAAGCAGGACTCTATTTCCAATGTTGCCCTGGCTTTCTGATGTCTCCATGTTTCTCATTCAACTCTTCCTTACAAAAAATACTTCAGTGTGAGCATAATATACTGTGCACATATTTGAACAGACACACACACACACACATATTTTGAATCAAAGGCTTTCTTTGATTTCATTATTTTAATAATGACTAAACAATAGTGTTAATTTTTTTGGAATTTAGTTTGATGAATTAATGATTCAACTACAATGTTGGATGACACTTGATGTCCAATGTAAAATCTAAGTCCTGAAGCAAGGCAAGGCAAGGTAAGGCAAGTTTATTTATACAGCACATTTCATACACAATGGTAATTCAATATGCTATACAATTAGAATAATTAAAACAGTATTTCTAGCTGATGTGATCCTAATGATCTGTTGGATTTATATTTAGTGAGCATATCTGCAATGTATTGAAGTCCTAGCCCATTGAATGATTTATAATACTTTAAAATCAATCCTAAATGTAACTGGGAGCCAGTGTAAAGACCTGAGAACTGGTGTGATATGTTCATATTTTCTGGTTTTGCTCAGAATCCTGGCAGCAGCGTTCTGTATGAGCTGCAACTGTCTTATGGTCTTTTTGGGAAGGCCAGTGAGGAGTCCGTTACAATAATCCACCCTTCTGGTGATGAAAGCATGCACAAGTTTCTCTAAGTCTTGACTGGAAACAAAGCATCTAATTCTTGCAATATTTTTCAGATGGTAGTATGCTGATTTAGTTATTGCTTTGACATGACTACTGAAACTAAGGTCTGACTCTAGAGTCACACCAAGATTCCTGACTTGATTTATTGTTGTTTAACCCCTAGAGTGAAGGTATGCATTTGTAACCCCTCCCCTCGGGTGCTACTCGCCCCGCTCTCTGCGGGCCTCGGACATGGGTCTCCGGCGTGAGAGTCAGGCACTCTAACAAGGAGGCTAAAGACTGCAGCCTCTAGCATCTGTCGCTAGAGCACCAATTGAGATCAGAGGAGTGAGGTTTACTCTCACAGCGACTACTAGCTGGCCTCCGTTAAACATTCACCTTGAGAACTTCATCTTTGTTTCCAAACGCGATTACTTCAGTTTTGTCTTTGTTTAACTGAAGAAAGTTTTGGCACATCCAACTGTTTACTTCATCGATGCATTGGCACAGGGAGTCAATGGGGCTGTAATCGTTAGGCGATAGGGCTAAGTAGAGCTGTGTGTCGTCTGCATTGCTGTGGTAAGCAATTTGGTTCTTTTTCATTATTTGGCTCAGTGGGAGCATATACAGGTTGAATGGGAGTGGCACAAGAATTGAGCCTTGAGGGACTCCGCATGTCATGGATGTCCACTCAGACTTTTGGTCTCCTATACTCACATAATAACCTCTCCCTCCTAAGTATGATCTGAACCATTTTAGGACTATCTAGTGATGGGGACGAGACTGCCTATGCCGAGTCCGAGTCAAGACCGAGTCTTTGAAGGGTCGAGTCCGAGTCGAGACCGAGTCCGTTGGTTAATACAGTCGACTCCGAGTCAAGGCCGAGTCTTTGAGGAAGCAAGTCCGAGTCGAGATTTTGTCTCGACATGTCAGTTTTGATATTCATGATTTAATATCACCCCAGTTAATAATCAACAGTTAGGCCTACAGACTAAGCTAGATTGGGAATTGTTTAGAGGAGCAGTCTTAACTTGTGATGGGGACGAGACCGCCTATGCCGAGTCCGAGTCAAGACCGAGTCTTTGAAGGGTAGAGTCCGAGTCGAGACTGAGTCTTTGAAAGAACAAGTCCGAGACGAGTCCGAGAAAGCAGAAAACGGTCTCGAGACCGGTCTTGAGTCCGAGACCGGACTCGAGTACTACATCACTAGGACTATCCCAGAAAGCCCCACCCAGTTTTCCAGCCTGTCAAGAAGTATGTTGTGATCGACAGTGTCAAATGCAGCACTGAGGTCGAGTAGTACTAGCACTGATAATTTGTCTGTATTTAAGCGAATATCGTTTATTATCTTTATGAGCGCTGTCTCTGTGCTGTGATGTGGTCAGAAACCAGATTTAAAATAGTCAAAGTATCCATTCGAGCTTAAGAATTTGTTCAGCTGATTGAAGACAACTTTTTCAATGATCTTGCCTATGAAAGGAAGATTTGAGATAGGCCTATAGTTGCTTAATATAGTCTTATCCAGATTGCTCTTTTTCAGGAGGGGCTTGACAGCTGCAGTTTTCAGGGAGTTTGGAAAACTCCCAGAGAGAAGTGAGGCATTTACCACTTCTAGGAGATCTGCTTCTAAACAGTTAAGCACACTTTTGAAAAAAATATGTGGGAAGTGCGTCAGGGGCGCAGGTTGATGTTTTAAGGTGCTGTATGGTTTCTTCCAAAAATTACCCATCAATTTCTTCTAAATCAGACATAGTAACTACTTTCTCAGGTTGTGGTCTGATCTGTCTGACCCCAGCGCAACTCAAGGATGTGCTAATCACCTTTCTGATAATATTGATTTTCTCAGAGAAAAGGAAGCAAACTCACTGCAACTTGCTCTCTGAGAGCATTTCTCTGGGGGGGTTTGTCAGTCTCTCTACAGTAGCAAAAAGAGTGCGTGTGTTGTTTAAGTTTCTGTTTATAATATTAGAGAAGAAAGTCTGTCTAGCTTTGCCTAGTTCCATATTGAAAGCATGGATGCTGTCTTTGTAGATGTTATAATGAACTACAAGTTTTGTCTTTCACCACATGCGCTCTGCTTTTCTGCATTGTCTTTTCATATTTTACACTGCTGTTGAGTTTCTCCAAGGTGCTTTTTGTCTGCCACTCTTCTTCCTGACTTTCACAGGAGCAATATCATCAATTACACTTTTAACTTTTGAGTCAAAAGAATAAAGGAGAAAATCAACAGAGTCAGCAGATATGCTTGGTGTTAAAGATATAGCCTTCATAAATAGTACACTAGTGTTCTCATTTAAGCATCTCTTCTTGACAGACACAGATCTAGCTTCAGTGGCAGGAGAGATCAATATTTCAAAGAAAATACAGAAATGATCAGACCTCTTACATCTTTAATAACAATCGATGAGATGTTTAGACCCTTAGTGATAAGTAAATCTAGAGTGTGTCCACGATTGTGTGTGGGACCATGTAAATGCTGAGTCAGATCAAAAGTTTTTAAAACAGTTTTGATTTCATTATCTATGTGAATGTTAAAATCTCCAGGAATAGCAAAACAGTCAAACTCTGAGGAAATTGTTGATAGCAGTTCTGTAAAGTCCTCAGCAAAGGCTGGAGAGTATTTTGGAGGCCTGTAAATAATGATAAGTAAAATACGTGGGGCACCTTTTAACACAATACCCATTTAACACAATACAACATTTTAAGCAATGTTTAAAAGTGCTAACTTAACAGTCTTACTTTTTGTCCCCACAGCATTCTTAGTTACACGTGTAATAGGCACCAGATAAGATGGGTTTGCTGTACGGCTTTTGAAGGCCTTAGACTTTCTATCATATAATAGAACAGCAATAGAGAAAGATACAGGCACACTGGGTTCCCGCTTGTCCTGTAAACATTTGAGAAAGTTACTGTTTACATAGCGGGGACCTGACACATATCACTTACCTCTTTTCCACCAAAAAAGAACGGGTTTGTAACTGGTGCTGGTTCAAAGGGGGCGAGCTGGGCCCGCAGGCTTTGGTGGTTGCGGGGCCTGCCATTTTTGGGTTGATATCTGGGGGCTTGCTGCAAAAGAGTGGGATAGTTTGGTTCCATCATACACCTGTTCTTCCATTTTCTCTGCGAAGCACAGAAGTGGAGATGCTGGAGAGAGGGATAACGTGTCTGGTGAGAGGGGCTGTTGCTCTGGTGTTATCGGAGGCTGTAATATGCTGTCCTGATTTCCCTGGCTGGTTTCCAGAAAGTCATCCTTGGGTGCTGAATCTTGGAGCAGTTCTAAAATGTCACAGTCAGTCTGTGGTGAGCTCTGTGGGTAGGGCTCAGCTGAGATTGTGTCCGTGAGCAGAGGTTGTTGTGGCTGAGTGGTGTTATCATTGTCCTTGTGTGATTTGTCAACCGCATTTCCATTCAGGTGCTGAAGTGAAGTCCTGTGGTCATTCATACTGTGTCCAGGTGTGTGTGTGCTATTCAAGTTGAGTGGATTGGCACACACTGCAGAAGGATGATGGAGGGAGAAGTAGATTTTGTCCTTTAGCACTCTTGAACCAAGTTTGTTTGGGTGGTGGCCATCCTGTTGAAACAGTTGTTTTTTGCAGCCTGGCTGGGAGTGGTCCACTGATTAATGTTTGAACTTTCAGTCTTTTAAGTATTTCAAAAAGTTCTTCTTAAGGAGTTCTGACTGCTCTTTATGAATATCATTCTTCCCCACATGAATGATAAGTCGATTCGCAATCTTATGTTTCATCAGAATGTTCTGAAGTTCCCTGTTTGCATCCAAAGTTGTTGCTTGTGGAAGGCAGCACGTAGTTGTTTCCCTGCTGCTAATGTTTCTGATTATGGAGTCACCCACTATCAGAGTCCTGGGCTCGGCTGAGCTGAGTGCCGCTGTCCGCTCGACCTTGAACGCCAGGTATCATCAGTGTTAGCCTCTGGCTGATTCGATCTTTGTTTGATCACATTCATCACGTTTGGAGATTCCTCATCTACATTCATTAATAATTCAAATCTGTCCTCAAGATGTATAGGCGGTGGTAGGAAACCAGTGTTTGCAATCTTTGTCAGAGCCGTATCTGGGGTAGAGGATGCTACTGTGGCAATATGTGATGCTCGTGACAATCTGATGTCTTGAGTGCCTTTGGGTCTCGCTCCCTGTTTGTGCAATCGATTTGTATGTCGATCAGTTACTTGTTTCCCTACAATCAGTATGGCCTGTCGAGGAGCACTAGATTCATGGGACTCACCGGCTGTATGCTGAGGTGACGAAGCCCTTTTGTGTGTTCCGTCAGGTTTGGTGGTCCCGCAACCGCAAGTAACTTTATTTCAAGAACTGCAATCCTTTGTAAAAGTCTGTGGAACTTTGTGCAGCAAGTAGATTCTTGAACCAGAAGAGGCATTTTCTCTCTTATCCTTTTGAATGTAGGCAGTTGTGTTTTCCCATCCCCGGAATGTAAGCTGATGGCTTTCAGTGGGAGCCTGGTTGGATAAAAGAATTCTGCTTTTTTGTAGTAATCCAAGCTATGTCGTTTGAGCACTGTGCTGATTTGCTGAAGTTAAAATTAGGTGATAAAAGGAGATAAAATATAAAAGCGATAGAGCAAAGCGCGGAGCAGTAAGCAAGAGCGTCCTAACAGAAGCTGAGCAGGAAGCAAAAGACTTTACAACTAGAAGCAACTAGAAGTAGAACTGTTTACTGTAATTGAATCCACTGCACTGCATGCAATGTGACAATAAGAAGCGACACGTTTAAGAATCAAGAAATATTGCTGCCAGATGGAGAGAATGATTAGAAACAAATACCAAAAGAAATTAAAAAGCCAAAAGAAGTAAAAAGCCAAATGGGGCATTTGTAATAAGTCATTTGTAATGAAATGATCATATAAGTGTATTAAGAGTATTAAAATCAAGGCACTTCATGACACAAGGGATCTGTGTCCTTTCAAGAAACTTCTAGCAGTTGCGAGTTGTTATATCATGACTGTCACAAAGCTCTCAGTTTTAGTTGGACTGTTGATACAGTCCCTGAGGATATGTATCAAGGTCGGTTCTGTCAGATCTTATACAGCAACATCTATAAAATAAAAGTGTTTTTTTTTTTTTTTTCATCACCTACAATTTACTGTGGTTATTTTTCCTTGAGAGATCTAAAATTATGTTGTTGAAAAGTAGAAAATTGCTTTGTATACAATAGAAAGTGTAATTATAGATTGCAGATACCTCTTGGTCAGTAAATGATTCATCACAAGATATGAGCTTCTTTGTGTTCATTTTCACACATATGTGTTTTTATTTATTTATTTTCGCTTCAGTCAGTGCTGGTCTTTTATGCCAAACAGCACATGCCCTTCGAAAATGTTTATATTTTATTATAGTCACGCAGGGGAAAAACCACATTGACGAGAAAAGACCAACACTGAGGGAGAACACAGGGACTAAATACATGGAGCTAACAATGGAGCTTGATAAAATAATTAATGAAGGTGGAGACGAATTGACTAATCAACAACAGGGAAACTAGTCACAGATCGAGGGCAGAACTAAAAACACAATAAAACCCCGGAAAGATCAGACATGTTACAAAATTATATTATATTATATTATATTATATTATATTATATTATATTATATTATATTATATTAATTACATTCTGTTTGAGTACTCGATTCTGATTGGATGGAATCTGATTGTGCGTTCAAACCGTGCACAGGTAGTCTATCGAGTCGTAGCTGATACAAATAAAAATAATCATAATTTTAACACTTTCAATCAAATTTTGTGTTGCTAACATCAAAACTAGCTTTAACTTTCAGCGTTGGCAAGTGACCATGGTAGAAGTAGGATAATCCATGGGTGTCCATTTCACGATTTTAATGCACTTCATGTCGGGTGGTTCTTTGCCTCCAAGTTGTGCATTAAAATATGTAATTCCCACCTACCCATGGATTATTGTACCTTCATTATTTTATTCTTGTGATTTAAATGCACGTCCTGTAATAAATTGTTTTATTCATAATATTTTTTACATTAACATTTTTAATTGACTCCAGAAAGAAGATTTCCAAATAACTTTTAGCCACTGACAGGTAAAGACTGCATTTTGCTTTTTTTTATTTTTATTATTATTATTTAAAGGAGGTCAGCACCTACGTAATATGCTATCAGTCTCTGATGCAGAAAAGTTAGTTCATGCATTCATGACCTCGAGACTAGATTACTGTAATGCTTTATTAGCTGGTTGTCCTGCATCTTCAATAAGCTACATTTAGTCCAAAATGCAGCCGCTAGAGTTCTTACTAGATCAAGAAAATATGATGATCATATAAGACCGATTTTATCATCACTTCATTGGTTACCTATAAAGTTCCGTATTAATTACAAGGTATTGCTTTTGACTTATAAAGCTCTAAATGGTTTAGCTCCAGTCTATTTAACGGATATTCTATCGCCTTACAATTCATCGCGCTCTTTAAGATCACTAAATTCGAGGCTTCTGGTCATTCCTAGGATATCCAGATCCACCAAAGGAGGCAGAGCATTTTCACATTTAGCTCCGAAGCTCTGGAATAGCCTTCCTGATATTATTCGTTGATCAGACTCGCTCTCCCAGTTTAAAACTAGACTGAAGACGCATCTATTTAGCCAGGCATTCATATAAATTTTTTAACTTACAGTAACTGTAAATTCGGCCTCTAGTTCATAAACGCCAGAGGAGAACTGGCCCCCGACTGAGCCTGGGTTCTCCCAAGGTTTTTTTTTCTCCATTGGGTCATCTGATGGTGTGTTAGGACACCTTTAGGTCACTGGATGGAGTTTTTCGGTTCCTTGCCACTGTTGCTTTTGGCTTGCTCAGTTGGGGATATTCAAATTAATTAACCAATCATACCATTGATCAGCTCTACCAAACTTGGATGTCTTTTTTCCAGTAATAAACAAACATTGTTAAGTTGTTTTGATTGATACTGTGAAGCAGCTTTGATACAATCTGTATTGTGAAAAGCGCTATATAAATATATTTGACTTGACTTGACTTGACCATGGCCTAGTAGGTAGCACACAAACTTTGGCATAATCCGCGTTGACACAAGTTCAAATCCAGCTGGCATCATTTGCTGATCCTATTCTTCCCTAATTCCCTTCTCCATTGTCTTATCAATAACAAATAAAGGGATAGAGAGAGAAATAAAGAGAACAACCTTTACAGAATATTGGTAGTGTTACCAACAACCTTAAAAGGAGCATGTATGTAAAAAATAAAAAAATAAAAATGTTCCTATATGAATTTTATCGTTACTGCAAAGAATTAAAGACCCCCTGTGGTGAAAATCTAATTTGTATATGTCTATGTGGTGTTTTTAATATGCTTTAAGACAAACCATGTGCAAATTCATGTCAACACCATTGCTGAGTATTTTCTCCTTAAAACTGCAGTGGAAAAAAAGACTGTTGATATAAAAAATCGGGTACTTTTAGCAATATAGTGGGTGAATTTTGCTATATGATGTATATTACGTTGTTATGATGAACTATATGCCTTTCTTCACTGACGTTCTAAGCTGTTCACGGTGTTTCTAAAGATGCTGATTTTTAGAAGGAAGCTGTGTGACTCTGAAATGGTAAACAGGAACATGGTTTGTGTAACATTATTAACACATTTTTAGCTGTTTAATAACGTAGTCAAGCAAAAGGCTAATCATATTTATTACCATTATGTGTCTGACGTTGTAGAGAGAGCGATACATAAAACGCATTACCATTCTGACATCCACTTGTAGACGAGCCGGTATGAGTGAGTGGAGGCAGGGCTCATTTGCATATGTATGGGTCGGCGTATACTAAATGAAGCAAGGGTGTAGAGTTACATTCAAGCTATTTTAGGCTTGAATATAAAAAAATATTTCACAGGAAAAAACATTTAAATATGAAATGTTGGTGATCAAAGATGAGTTTTAAGGCATATAATTATTGACTACAGGGGGACTTTAAATGAAAAGAAAGAACTGTTAACATTGTATTACAGTCAAATGAGCACGACAAATGTAAATATAACTCATTATAACTCATTATATAACTCAGTGCGACCTGACAAATCCCTAACAGTAAACTGATGCAGTCAGCCTCAAGTTGTTGTGGCAGTAGCGTTCGGTGTAGACAGCATCACTGATTATAATGAGTTATATTTACATGTGTTGTGCTCATTTGACTGTAATACAATGTTAACAGCATCACTGATTATAACTAGTTATATTTACATTTGTCGTGCTCATTTGACTGTAATACAATGTTAACAGTTCTTTCTTTTCATTTAAAGTCCCCCTGTAGTCAATAATTATATGCCTTAAAACTCATCTTTGATCACCAAAATTACATATTTAAATATAACTCATTATATGCGACGATTTGGATGCAGTGCGACCCGACAAATCCCTTACAGTAAAATGATGCAGTCAGCCTCAAGTTGTTGTGGCAGTAGCGTTCGGTGTAGACACAGTGAAAGGGTGCAAAAATATATGATATAAATAAACAGCCCAGGGTTTAGCAAAAAGTGTGCACCTAAGCTAAACTGTCATGACAGAGCTAGAGTCATGACAAAACACTGTGTATAGACTAGCAAGACATTCAATTGAAGATTTAGCAGAGTTGCATACATTTTAAGTGTTTCTGGATAATGGAGGGGGTTAAAGGACTTTTCAGAAAGCAGTAAAATATATTGAGAGCATCTTCCCTTGGAGCCTGAGTGGTTTTGATGCACTAAATTGCTGTGAGGTACAAGTTGTTCCATTATAATCAATGCAGACCCAAGTTACAGTCATAAGTCTAATGTTTTTAAAAGCTGGAAAATCAAAAAGAGGGTGTTTTTTTTTTTTTTTTTTTTTTTGCTGTGAACTGATGGAACTGTATTCTGGATGTACGGCAGAGAAGATCATGTATAAAAGTTAGAGTAGATAACTGAAGAGGGGATTTAGGAGCAGAGCATTTAGAATAGGACCATTTCGTAATCGCAAATACATTTAAAAATATGCAGTTTTTAAATTAGGATGACAAGGAGTACAGCATAACAACAGTTGTTAGACAACCTGGTTTTCTACCCTGCACATCATATTGCTGTTTAGATCCAGTTTAAGAGACTCGCCTGAACTGCTGATGTTGCTGGTTTTAGGACAAAAGGGCAAAAAAAAGTGCAGATACTCTAGTAGAGGCATTAGACAGGCATCACAAAGACTCAGTGTGGAAGTCAACCACGGTAAAGGTTAGATCAAAATCAAGTGGCATTAGGACAGAGGGACAGACATGGAGAGAAGAAAAAAAAAGGGACACAGATCTTGACTCCGATACCGGGGAGAAAATCTATCTGCTGGCTCCAGGAAAAAATTGCATGCAAGTTACAATAACCTTGAGCTATTGGGAAACCCAGCTTGATTTTGTTGCAAATAAACACTGTTTTTGTAAAACCTTCTGTTGTAGAATGAATTTCATTAAAGAATCCTCAGGAATGACAGCTTTGCAGACTTCATAAAAGTCAGTTTATTATTCTTTTAAGAGGAAGATTCATGCATGTCTTCTCACTATCACTTCCCGATGGCATGTCAGCGATCCCCCTGCCATCTCCAATTTTACAGTGAATCCATACCAAAAGAGTGATTTTTATTTCACATTTGTCAATTCTCTGGTATTAAAAGACGAGATAATTACAGGTGTAGCAAATTAGCTAAAAGGGAAATATGAATAATTAATCAAACTCGTTAATTAATTATCATTATTTAGATCTGTTAATCGAATTAACTTAATGTCGCTGAATTAATATTACCATCAATTAATCTAAATACGATTAATATAAATACGGAAGTGGATGCACGCACTAGTTGCCTTTCGCTTCGGATCCGATCGTTTGATGTCTCTGAAGAGTGCTGTTGTTTACAACGAGCGAGTGTGTCGGTGTTCTTTTGGAAGACTCTCCCAGTGCTGGTGGTTTTCAGAGTGAGTGCAGCGGTGATCGCGAGCTTACTCTCATGAAATCTATGTGCCTAAGGTTCCTACCTCTCCTACGGGACCAGGTGGTAAACCTGCAAGCGCTGCCCCGCAGGAGGCACACCCAGCCCTGGCTCTTCTCTGTCCGTCCGCTCCATTGCGGTTATACGTGCTCAGAATGCAAAGCCTGGATCTCAGACCAGCTCTTGTCTGTTACAGAGACCAGCAGAAGGGAAGGCTGTTTCCAAGCAGAGGTTGGCCACTATGTGTAGTTGCCTTCATCTTGGTGAGAAAGTTTTACCAAGGTGCACGTGCCTACCTGGGTGGTGAGCTCTTCCTAAGTGAGAGTATTGCTTTCTCCTAGGCGTTGACACAGAGTGCCTCGCTGAACAGATGTTAAAAAGAGTTGGGGGCTGGGCTGCACCTATCAGGGTCGCTAGAGAACTAGCCTATATGTCGAACCGCTGCTTCCCATGGGCTCCCTTCACATGAAGCCAGTTTCACTGTAGGCCCGGTTCGAAGTGTCAGCTTGCTGCACCGTTCCCCTCCTGTGGACTGGATAAGAGCGCAATTCTTGCTCCAGTTAAGTTCCCCTTATTATAAATTCCCCTTATTAGCTGAACCCTGTCGAGTTCCTCCATAACCTTCGGCAACGGCCTGTGTTAGGCTGGGTCCATATGTTGTGATCCCTACGGCGATCCCATATGTGTATTCTTCCACGGTACGGCTCCCTCCGGCGAGTCCGTGTCTTCCCTCGGCAAAGCCTGCTCTGCCATCACTTTTCGGTTGTTCCTTCCGCCTTTTATAGGCTGGAGTCATCCCAGTGACATTCCATATGTTGTACTGCCATCCGCTCAGTCCACATGTGTATTCTCTACATGTTGCCTCCCTTCTGGCTAGGGCTGTCGCGGTTATGGAATTTCCCTAGCGGTAATGTTGAGTGGCTCAATAGCGTGATATGCGGTATTACCGCCATTTATTTATTTCATTTATATGTATTTGTTGCTATATAAATAAAGTTTACGATGTGGACAAAAACGAGGACATTTTCAGTAACCAATGTAACCGAAACTAAACAGCGTCTATATGCGCATTGAAAGGCTTTCACTCAGCGCGCATATTGTTATGACAACGACTTTGAGTGAGTCACAGGGTGAGTCATTAAACCGTTCATTCAACGAACACATTCAAAAAAGCTGATTCATTAAAAGAGATGTAATGAAACAAGGTGTTAATTATTTTTAACTTTTTTTAATTTTTTATCTTACACTTTTCAAGGCTCAGCTGAGCAGCAATGCGTCGCATGGGTAACGCTGAAGCTGATGCTTCACTTAAATTAGAGACCAATATGGCATTGATTCACTGCGTGACTTGCTGATTTTATTTCCCCGCGGCTTCCTCGCGCTGCTGCTGACGCGCATTTATGGGAAATACCCGTGACGTGAACGTTAAAAGGATGATACGACAAATATTTCGCTTTCCTTTGACACGGCAACCTTTTCACGACTTCAAAAGTCAGACGCAGGTAATCGCACGCGCTCTGCCGATCTCTCTCATTCACTGTCGTGTGAAGCCTCTGTAGTACACATCACCAAGATAAACGGTCTTTTTATCATTATGAACTTGTTCAACATTCAATACACATGCATGAAGTTCAAAACAAGAAGGGTATAGCCTTATAAAAAACGTGAATATCGCGGTTGTTGCGGTTACGTGCAATCCTCTGCGGTTGACTTGTCAGAAGCGCGGTACTACAATATTGCGGTTATCGCGACAGCCCTACTTCTGGCAGGATGTGGTTTCCGCAGCGTCCCTTTCTAGGGCTGTAGTCAACCAAAGAAATCCTTAGTCGACCAAAGTCTTGTCCTGCACAACGATTAGTCGACTAAAAAATAAATAAATAAAAAAGACTGCGATGTTTTGATTGAACATTTTTTAACAATTGTCATAGAGCATTTATAAAACAACAACGAAAAAACATCAAAAATACATAAAACTATAATAATAATCCAATTCTTTGAAAATTAAGTGATTTTTTTTTTTTACTGCAAAAAGTGAGGAGCACTGTCCTAGGTCTATAGTAACAGTCACAATCCCGCACCTGACCACACCACACGCTACAAAAAAATATAACTGCTATCTGCCACAATGAAAAATCCTAACAAAAGCTCTCGTTTATACAGGCTGTATATTCCTCTTTACTTTCAAAGCTATGGGTTAACTTTTGTCCAGCCGATCTAGGAGTTTTAAAACAAACACACACAAAAACCCAAAGAGCCTAAAAACAATCCTAATAATAATAGGCTGTATTGTAGGACCGCATGTAGGTTTATTTTCGTTTTGTTACATTATTTAGGCTTTTTTCAAATGCGTCAAGTGTACAAATAAAAACAAAAACATATCAAGAGAACACAATCTATTGAGTCAGCATGATAAAGCCGTTAAAGGGACTGCTCACGTCTTTTGCGCGCTCAAGTTCGATTTCAAATGTAGGCGCGCGGTGTGCGCACTCATGATGGAAGCAACGCGGTCGCGGTGCGACGCGACGCGCTCTTTTTTTCCACGTGTGTCCACGCCGCATCGAGATAAAAACATAGTGTATAAAAACATAAAAACCGAAACAAATAGCGTTCTAACTGAATGAGTACAGCTAAACTACCTATATCGCTTACTGAGCACGAAGCAGCAGTGCAGCCACAGGTGCGAACCGAGTGTTCAGTATGTAAACTGTGGCGCTGTTACAAAATAGCCTAAATTAAAGCATTTAAAGTTGAGGATAAACCATAGGCTAAATATATTTAGAATACAGTAATATATAACTGCTTATAAAGGAATAAATATCAAGGAGTAAAATCATTGAAAATGTCTTTCTATTGGTAAAAAAAAAAAAAAAAAAAAAAAAAACTGGTCGACCAATAGGAATGTCAGTCGACCAAAGACGGCATCGACCGATTAGTCGACTAAACGACTAAAGTTGACAGCCCACTCCCTTCCTTCCATTGATAGGGCACGCTTTCCCAGTGGTCCTGTGGAACAGCAGTGACTTCCTTGGCCTAAGCCCTTCCATCTCCGCCTCAAGTTGCGGAAGGATCAGGAGGCTTTTGTCCAGGCACTGGAAGGTGACAGCACTAGTGGCGTTTTCAATGGTGATCCCATTCAGTCGACGTTGACTATGTCTGACGTTCTCGACTGAAAGGGAACGTCCTGTTTAGGTATGCAACCCACCGTTCCTTGAAGGAGGGAATGGAGGACGTAGTCTTCTTGCCACTACTGCTGGACCACTGCTGACTCCGAGTTACGCTCGGCTCCTCAGCGAAAAAGCAACTAGTGCGTGCATCCACTTCCGTATTTATACCCGCGCTGCGGGGACGGAGTGTGGGATGCAAGTCACGCACACCAAATTCCATTGGCTCGTTCAATAGTACTCAAAGATGACTAGCTCCCTGACGTGATCCCATTCAGTCGACGTCGACTACGTCCTCCGGTTCCCTCCTTCAGGGAACGGTGGAATGCATACGCAACCAGGACGTTCCTTACTACAAAGCTCCTTTGTTAACAAAGGGGTTCACAACTTTAACTAAACAGCGATTTAGTATATTGCACGATACTTGCATTTGCCTTAGCTGTAGAAGAGACTTGATAGTTCTGTCCGATAGTGCTGAAGTTGCAATCGATTTCTTCCGCGTTGAGCGGTACAATTCTGAAGTGGGAAATATTTTGTTTGAAAAGCTGACTCATTTGCATGATTGGCGTAAGATGGCAGTTTGTGTCCATTTATACTCTGATAAACATAACAAACACACACTGCATTCTATGCGAAGGCGATGTCCACCAAAGTGTGAGTCAATACACGAGGGATATTTTGATAGGAGACACCACCTAGATGGGGCTACACTAACTAGTAGTTCTATCATCAGGCATGCATAACACTATACAATATAAAAAGACAATATACAAACAGTAATGATACACAAAATGTACTGGGGAAATGCATGTTCATTCATTAGACTGATTTGTCAGAATTCCATTTCTATGAACTCCAGAGAATTCCAGAGAATTAAATTTCTATGGGACTGCATGTCAGTTTCTTGTAGCCTGTGCTGTTCTCTCGTTGAGAACAATCAATGTCCCAAGTGTCTTTGAAGTGTATGAGTGGAGCAAAAGGGTGATAATTCACAGCGGGGGAATCAGACATCATGGCGCCTGCATGGGTGAGGGGTTTGAAGATTAACTGGAACAATGGTGTGTTTGATCGGTCCAGTCGTTACACAAGGCACGGAATGACAGTTAGCATTGTTTCCATGACAACATTTATAACATCAAGCAAAGTAGTTTTCATGTAGTATATGGATGATTACGATGATTAATAATTGGTTACATATTTATTTTTCAGCTTTATCTTTTAGTGTTTTTTTGGCAATAAAGTATTGTCAGCTAAGTCAATGTAACAATGTTTTTTATTATTGCTAATTTTCAGACAACAGCTATGGAACAATAGGATAGCAGTTTGTTTTATACACAGAGATAGATAGATAGATAGATAGATAGATAGATAGATAGATAGATAGATAGATAGATAGATAGATAGATAGATAGAGACTGTGTAGATATAGATACTGTAGATATAGATACTGTAGATAAATGTGTTAAGAAACATATTCATGAAGATGTACTCTTTTCAAGTATAATTAAGTGGCCTTTTATTTTATTCACATTATTTTATCTGCAAGTACAGTTTTTATACCTTTAAGATTTGAAGACTACTAGTGCACATTCAATAAAATTAAGCACACATATTTTTTTTTACAAGGGAAATGACAGTTTCCTTAAAGTGTGTGCTCCTTATTGCAGGTTATGTGAATGTTATGTTGTTTAGTGTGTACTGATTCTGCCTGCTGACGACCTGAGGCGTTTTTCATACTAGAGACTCTGTTGTACTTGTCTCTTCTTGTTGGGCATCTGGGCCGTCCACTTCTCTCTCTGTCCAGATGTCTGATCCAGTTTGCTGTCTTCTCTCGAGACAGAAGCGCACACCCATGCCTGGAATGGAAATGCTACTGTACTCAATAAATCAAGTAATAAATGACTATTTTGTAATTTGCACACTTTATTAAGTTGAAGTGAACTGTTAAACTCTGTAAAGGCAATAAGAAAGGTGTTTCTAGCACATTACATTGTTTTTTAAAGATGTGGTGATGGAGTCTTTCAATGGTGGACTGGAGTAACTGTCACGTTTAGTCTGAGTTTGAGTTTTGTTTGAGTTGTATTCTTGGGGCCTATAACATGAAGCCAGTTTAGGTGGATAGCCAGATATGTTTCAGCTTAGTTTGTGCCAACCCTGGATTTTAGACACTATGAAAGTGGCTCGGCTTTTAGTGGTGTTCATCGCCATTGTTACATGTTCAAGTCTCCATATGCCTATATTTAACTATATAAGCTAACTTCACAACTTTCACTTGCACAATATATTTTCTTCTTGCTGTGCAAGTGCATTTATATATTTTATATTCTTCAATCTTTGAATCTTTGTCAGAAGAGAGAATTGAATCACGCTGACTCTCGCAAGTGAATTGCATGTTTCAAGGCATTTGATTGGCTGTTTGCTACTGATGTCACACTTTCATGTGCACACGCTCCATGAACTCCGGATCAAAGCCCGAGTCGACAGAGAAAGCTAATGATCGGAGTCGTGGTACCAACAAAGCTTGATTGGATTGGTTTGGTTTTAACAACTCGAAACTCGAAACTAATTCTGTAACCCCGAGTTAGTTCAACTGCCATCATGGTATGAGCAGCAGGTTGTATTCTTTCCTGTTTTGTTTCCTGTGCTAGTAGTATTTGTTACCAAGGTCAGGGCCGGATTATCCATATGTGAGACTGGGCGAGTGCCCAGGGGCACCAGCCAATGGGGGGCACCAAATCATTAAAACAAATACTATACCTTTAAAATATTTGTCATATTTTATAAATGTATATGTATTCACTATATAGTTATATATTTGATACATATATATTTAATACATACATATTTATGCATTTAAAAATAAAGAAATATAATTGCGATTTGGTAAGTGCCCCCCAACCCCTCCCCCGATCTTGGTCCATTCCACAGTGACACACTGCCGCCCAATTAGTCAATCAGACTAATTCAAAATGGACAGGCGTCAGTTAAGCGGTTGCGCTAAGAGAAAACTTAAAAAAGAAAAACAATCAAATCTATGGTAAATGTTGCTGATCTGTGGACTGAAAGCCTTCTATAAGTGTTTCTCCTGGTTTCCACGTCAGCGCTGTTTGATCTGATATCTATGGTTTATAACAGAACTCTGCGCGGAATCGGAATGTTTCTCGCTGGATCTCGTAGTGATGAATGATGTTAAAATTCTGATGCGAATTCAATTGATTTCTTAACTGGATCTCAACTGATTTCTTAACTGGAGCGTGAGCGAGATCGGCCCGCGACTGGCAAGTTCGGGGCTTTATTTTACTGTCAGTGGTTCGGGTCGCTGCTGCTGCTCCATGGTCCTAAACATAGGCCTATATGAGTTGCGTATTTTCGTTTCACTTTCATTTTGTTTGCATTCGCTGCTAGGTAACGACTAACGAGTCGATAGATCGCTCATTGCTCAGACGCACATAGCAGGTTGTGATTTGTCTCCGTCTCCATCCCACAGACGTCTACGCGCGCTATTCTTGTCACGAATTTATTGAATTCCCTGCAGTATTTGTGGTGAGCCTTTACTTTAGCTGTAAGTTCATGTACATCTATTGTCTTCATAGAAATACTAAATTTCAATTGTTCACACATTAAGTGTGAGGAGGGGGGCACTTAAACTGTGGTCACCCTAGGGCACAAAACTATGTTAATCCGGGCATGACCAAGGTTATTCATTGTTTGATGAATGCACTGCACTTAAACTGTGGTCACCCTAGGGCACAAAACTATGTTAATCCGGGTATGACCAAGGTTATTCATTGTTTGATGAATGCACTGCACATGTTTCTCATTTCTTTTCATTGGTCTACGTTTGTATATAGCCTTGTGTTTGTAGTGTCTTTTGTCTGATCTTCAAAGTTAAGCGGTTGTTCTTTTTGCTGAGTTTTTATATTTTGAGATTCTGAGTTTGTCTTTATCTCAACTGTTGCGAGTTTGCGACTCCAGCCTTTATTTTTAATCTCAATATCTTCTATTTATCTTCAACAAGCCATGACAGTAACAGTCAAATAGGGCTTTGCTTTGTGTATACATGTAGCCTATATGTAGCCTTTATACACTCGCCTAAAGGATTATTAGGAACACCATACTAATACTGTGTTTGACCCCCTTTCGCCTTCAGAACTGCCTTAATTCTACGTGGCATTGATTCAACAAGGTGCTGAAAGCATTCTTTAGAAATGTTGGCCCATATTGATAGGATAGCATATTGCAGTTGAAGGAGATTTGTGGGATGCACATCCAGGGCACGAAGCTCCCGTTCCACCACATCTCAAAGATGCTCTATTGGGTTGAGATCTGGTGACTGTGGGGACCATTTTAGTACAGTGAACTCATTGTCATGTTCAAGAAACCAATTTGAAAAATGATTCGAGCTTTGTGACATGGTGCATTTTCCTGCTGGAAGTAGCCATCAGAGGATGGGTACATGGTGGCCATAAAGGGATGGACATGGTCAGAAACAATGCTCAGGTAGGCCGTGGCATTTAAACGATGCCCATTTGGCACTAATGGGCCTAAAGTGTGCCAAGAAAACATCCCCCACACCATTACACCACCACCACCAGCCTGCACAGTGCTAACAAGGCATGATGGATCCATGTTCTCATTCTGTTTACGCCAAATTCTGACTCTACCATCTGAATGTCTCAACAGAAATCGAGACTCATCAGACCAGGCAACATTTTTCCAGTCTTCAACTGTCCAATTTTAGTGAGCTCTTGCAAATTGTAGACTCTTTTTCCTATTTGTAGTGGAGATGAGTGGTACCCGGTGGGGTCTTCTGCTGTTGTAGCCCATCCGCCTCAAGGTTGTGCGTGTTGTGGCTTCACAAATGCTTTGCTGCATACCTAGGTTGTAACGAGTGGTTAATTCAGTCAAAGTTGCTCTTCTATCAGCTTGAATCAGTCGGCCCATTCTCCTCTGACCTCTAGCATCAACAAGGCATTTTCGCCCACAGGACTGCTGCCTACTGGATGTTTTCCCTTTTCACACCATTCTTTGTAAACCCTAGAAAATCCCAGTAACTGAGCAGATTGTGAAATACTCAGACCGGCCATTCTGGCACCAAAAACCATGCCACGCTCAAAATTGCTTAAATCACCTTTCTTTCCCATTCTGACATTCAGTTTGGAGCTCAGGAGATTGTCTTGACCAGGACCACACCCCTAAATGCATTGAAGCAACTGCCATGTGATTGATTGATTAGATAATTGCATTAATAAGAAATTGAACAGGTGTTCCTAATAATCCTTTAGGTGAGTATAGATAGACAGAGTCACCGTGGTTTTGCCAAGTACATGTTCCTAGATCAACATATATTGTAATTATTTTGTCCTAACCCTATCCCTACCCCTAATCCTAACCCTACACATAAGATCCCTTATCCTTAAAATAAGTGGAAAATGATAGGTGTATAACACTGATGTTGAAACACTAACCTGGTTGTAAGCCTTAACTTGACATACACTGTAAACTTTTCCCTCAAATTTGATTGGTTGTTTGGAATGTTGGTCCAGGATAAACAAAGATGTTGATCCAGGAACACGTTGAACTTGGTGAAATCACGACAGACAGAAAGACAATTTGTACACAACAAACATAGAGACAGAGGTCATGATGAGATGAGATGTTTGGAATAGAGACTGAGTAGTAGTACTCACCTGGTGATTGTAATCTCTGGCGAAATAGGTTTTTATAAAAAGATATTACCACGGAATACAATGCCCTCTTTATGTCCGTCTAATTTCCATCATCAGAACTGTCTCACCCACTCACATTGTCCTCCTGTCTCCCTCTCAATGTAGTTTGTCTTTTTTAAATTTAAAGCTCTCAAAGAGTTCACTACAATCCACCCTCCAAGAAGGTGTTCAGTATTCTCTGGTGAAAATTCCTCAATTGCTAGGAAACTAACAAATGACACAAGCCTCTATTAGGTTTAGTATGTGTGGAGGTGGACAATGTATTCATGTTCACCTCAGTTAAACTGCATTTAGTCATGTGTGATGCATAGAGGTTTGTGCAGAAATAGCTTTAACGATGAGAAAAAATGCCTAGAATTTCTGATTAGTTCCTCTGACCATGAAATGAACTACAAACGAAAAAAATCCCGTTCCTTTTTTTGCTCATTATCACCAAGGAGTGGGTTTCAACCTGCGGCAAATATGAATTGTGACATAGTTCATGTCAGTGTTTTCAGCAAACGGTAACATAAAGCAATGATGCAAAATGAGGCATAATACATGCAATTCATTCAGCAGTGCATTTGTTCTTAGTGACATTCGATTAGTTGTCTTTTTCATTTTCAGCAACATTTAATTGCCATTAAAGCCCATTATTGTTCCTGCAGCAATAGTTTGCAGCATCTCCTGAAATATAAGCTATATCCACCTTATTTTTCAGGTAAACACGGCAATTTGTAATTTGAATGTGTCATTCGCTTCCAGTTATTTTTAGCTGTACAAAAAAAGCTCGTTATGCTGGTTGATATTGCAAACTGGTATTTCTTATCATTTTATTTAAATGTATTGTCTAAATTCTAAACACGCTTGTTTGTAGCGCAAAAAGACAACTAATCGATTGTCACAAAGAACAAATGCACAGCTGAATGAATTGCATGTATTCTTCTCGTTATTTTTCTATAGCGGCTAATAAATCGGAAGTCTCGCACATTCACAGAATACATCTGCATTGAAAAATAAGGTCGGTGACACTTTCTTTTTTCAGAGAGGCTTTTTGTTGTTCAAATGAATAATTATAATTGTACATCATCATCTGACAGCTGCTACTCAATACTCAAGGTTGATAATTTGCACGAGCCGGCTCATTTGTGGCAAACGCTATCCTCCATTTACAGCACCTGCCTGCCATCAGGGCCGGCGCTAGCCATTTGGGTGCCCTAAGCACAAATGCTTGGTGGTACCCAAATTATAAATACCAACAACCACCACAATTAATAAAAACACAGATTTGGAACTGAACAATGTAAACACAGAAAGTTAAAAGTGCAAAAAAAGTTTAAAGAGTCGCTCCTTGCATGTATTTTAGCATTGACCCTGCATTCAGAAATACAGGACAAAATATTCAGAGATTCTACTGAAATGCATTTTTGATTGAACCATCAATAACCATCATACAAAAATATTGCACACATTAGTCTTTTATATAGGCCTATGTGTCACTGGAACATTTAAAATTCAAAACTCTATTTTACCTAAGAGGTCTGATGAGGCACAATATAATAATTCTGTACATAATTTGTGGGCTGGGAAAAGATTAATCGCATCCAAAATAAAAGTTTGTGTATACATGAATGATATATGTGTGTGTGCTGTGTATAATTATTTTGTATATATATATAAATACACATGTGCATGTATGTATTTAAGAAATATTTGTTATTTATATATAAAATATTTAAATTTATATATAATATAAATTATATATAAATATATACAGTATATACATGCAAATGTTTCTTAAATATATACGTGCATATGTGTGTGTATTTATGTATACAAAATAATTACACAGTACACACACATATATCATGTAGACACAAACTTTTATTTTGGATGCGATTAATCTTTGCAAACAAACTAACTGCAAACAGCTCAAGTTTCAAAACTTCCCGGGGGAGAAACCCCCGGACCCCCGTTAAAATAAAAGATTCAACATGCAGGCCTAAAAAAGCTTGCCCCGGATCATTTGCACTACTAGCGACGCCCCCCTGGACATGCATACACGACGCAAGGGCGCCCGCGCTACAAAACTAATATTTTTATTTAAAACATTGTCTTACCTGCAAGCGACGCGCGAGGATCATCCCGCTGTCTCTTCTTTTCCCTTTTTTCCGCCCCAGACTCTTGGTGCCTTTTCGAGGCCATGTCTGAGGTGTCTGCCAAATTTGACATTGATTGAGGCATAATCGAACAGACCACTGGGAGGTGGGGAAGGGGGGGGGGGGGGGGGGGGGGGGGGGGGTGGGGGGTGGGGGGGGGGGGGGGTGGGGGTGGGGGGGGGGGCACCAGAGGGAGACTGGCACAGGAGATTCACCTTTTTCTCGACTAATTTGGTCTACTCTAGGCCTATATTACTTTTGTATTTCTTTTGTATATTAACATGCTTTAGACAAATTTTATTTGTTATTTATACTAGTAGCCTATTATTGTGATGATTTTTCACGACCCAGATTTTTTGGTGCCCTACGCGCAGTGCGTGATGTGCGTGTGCGGAGCGCCGGCCCTGCCTACCATTAATGCTTAGAACTGCTGAATAGTCATTATAAGTAGTGAATTTCCAGTTTTGAAAGCGCACTTTTCCTCACTTGTTACTTTTTTTGTAAACACAGTAATTTTGTGATATATTATTACAATTTTAAACAACTGTTTTATATTTCAATATATTTTAAAGTTGTATTCTTGTGATGGCAAGCTGAATTTTCAGCATCATTACTCCAGTCTTCAGTCATCACCCCTCAAAGAAAAGGCAATGAAATCTGGACAAAAATTTTGTTTTCTTACTGTTACAATGCAGTGTAGTGTTAGAAAGCCAATTATGAGCAGAGAATCAAGACTGTATGGGTTTATATTTACATTAAATTGGCAGCACTAAAAAAACTAATTACATTCACATAGTGAAACAAGTACATTATATTGTTAACATTATTCATTTATTTTTTGGAAATGTTCCACTGGCCTTGGTTAACACCTAAAATCATGTCATCTTTTTATATAGCTCCAAGCATCAACAATGGCCTTAGCTGAAACATATTTATCTTATTCAGCATAACAAAACTCTCCTGTACTGTTTTTTAAGACATTTCTTAAAAAAACGCTGAAAGATCACTCAATGTTATTGAGTCAGCACCAAAAATTAGAAAAGACTGTTATGTTTATGTATACAAATAGTATCAAATTAAAGACGACTCATAATAATGATCCACATCATGACATTAGATCTGAGCATTGGCGTATATGTTATTTGACATCAATCTTATTTGCATATGTGAGTGAATAGACACAAACAGTGGAAACAAGCCAGGGAAACCCTAACATAATATAATATCTAATGCACTTCATTTTGATAACAAAGAATGGAATATATTTTCTTTCTGTTTTATATCATTACAATATAAGATTATATCCTATTCAAATCAATGTGATAAACGAGTTAGGTCAAAAGTAATCAAAAAGTAATCAAAATAGCTAGCTTGTATTACCTAAAATGTGTAATGTAATGGATTACGTTATTAACTACAATATTTGTCATGTAATTTGGCATCAGTAATGGACAACAATTTGTAAGTAATCTACCCAGTAGTGTATTTACTTTGGAAATAAATGTCCCAAGTATCCTGAATTCAAAAATGAGAAGTAGTTTAATGAAAATCTTGTCAATCATGTTGGATTTGGGCCACATTTTTTTCATCCGTATCCCAGTTTATATGTAGCACCCAGAATTACTTATTTTTGATGCTCTGGAGGGATATTCCCTGCATGCCAACAGCCTGCACGCCTCAAGACTTGCTGATAAAAGTGCAGATCTTAAGCTCTCTGGTATCAAGTAAAAAAAAATATACAACAGCTAGATTGAAGGAGAGGGGAATGGCAGGCCAGGAAGGTAATTTGTGTGAGGTGAACCTCTCATATATGTTGACTACATGGTGAGGGCAGATATTATCCCATAGGGAGTGTGGTCTGGAGTACTGTGTTGTGTCTCTATATAGTGGTAGGAATAAAAGGTCATGCGATGTACTGCAGAATTTCAGAATGAGAGACGTGTCATTTATGGGCTTCTTGTGATACGGCGTTGACGGATCCCCTGCTGACTGACATATGAGCTGTTCCGCTTGTTAGGCTATGTGTTATTTCTAAGAACACATCATCATTTGACAATACCATATGGACAATTTCACCTTCACCGTTTTCATTGTGTGGCTTATCCTTAATGATGCTCTAAAATCTGTAAAAGAACATCTAAGAAAATGTTTTTCGTTTTGTTGTTTGTATTGTTTTTTAAATACAGTTACCCATATACTGTATATGAAGGATCTAGATGGAGGACAGATTTCCCCTGGCTGCACATTGAAAAATGCACATGCACGTTCAGCCTTTTAGTGAAGCTGATTCCTGTAGCCGCTGCTGACGTAAGACGCTGCTGACGTGTGTCTGGTGCGCCCGAGCTTCGTTTACAGTCTGAGGGAGACGCACGCTGTAAACAAAACAATCTTCGCAAACATGTCTAAGGATTTCGACACAGAGGAAGACTTGCATTTTTTTGCCCAGCCATATTTATTTGAACCCGAATACACGGACGCACCAGACACACGTCAGCAGCGTCTTACGTCATCAGCGTCACTGAACGCAACTTGACAACAGAACCAGAAGACAATACAATGCTGAATAAAGTCGTAGTTTTTGTTTTTTTTGGACCAAATTGTATTTTCGATGCTTCAAAACATTCTGACTAACCCACTGATGTCACATGGACTACTTTGATGATGTCTTTATTTCCTTTCTGGACAAGGACAGTATACCGTGTATACATTTTCAATGGAGGGACAGAAAACTCTCGGACTAAATCTAAAATATCTTAAACTGTGTTCCGAAGATGAACGGAGGTCTTACGGGCTTGGAATGACATGAGGGTGAGTCATTAATGACATAATTTTCATTTTTGGGTGAACTAACCCTTTAACTTTTAATTTGTAGCTGCTGTTCGAATGGTAGCTTGGTAAATTTGTTGGCGATCAAATATTCAATAGCTCTTTCCATATTTAAGTTGGTACATTATCAGCTGTAGCAGTTCAAACTAATATTACCTAATGTACGTTGATATACCAAGGGAGGCTAGGCTGAAAGCGAAATACTCGATGGTGATTGGCTAATGTCTTTTTACCAACAGAGGCAAAAGTCTCCAGCTATGGATTTGCCTCCCTCTCCCCTTCTCTATCCCCTCAGACTCGCCCCTCAGCACAGTTTTCAAAACGGTTGTTATAACATTAGCACATTCGGGGAAGAGCAAGTGGTTTCGATTTTAGCAATATTTTATGGTGTTACAGTGGTGAAATTACAAACAAGATATGCACATTCTGTGACATGAGATGAAATGAAGAACTGGAAATTGTATTAACGTTAGTCAGAACTACTAGCCTATTTTATGAGGGAAAAAAAGTTTGGAAATCGTGGAAATCTCTTGAAGTCTCGTTTCAGGCCTACAAGGAAGAAAAGGAATAGTCGAATAAAGTCGTTATTTTTGTTTGTTTTTTCGCACAAAAAGTATTCTCGTCGCTTAATAAACTTATAGTTGAGCCACTGTTGTGACATGGAATATTTAAACATTTTCTTTTTTGGGTGAACTAACCCTTTAAAGGCAATCATTGGATCTCATCTATGCCATTAAAAACTTCCTTAAATGTACTAAAATAATCACTAATGGAAAGGTTATAAATTCAATTCAGTTCTTTATGAGTCTCATCCCTAGTCAGACTAAATGATTATTGCAGTGAACCCATAAAAAAAGCAATAATTCGGATGTCAGTTGATATGAGTTTGTGCATCAATCATACCACACTTACTGGTAGACTTTCTCCTGTGGCTGTTGGTAGATGTGAGATAGAAGGAAGATGGCCCCTCTTAACCCCTGCTGTGTTCACTTCACAAGAGTCTCGAAGGATGGTATACAGGAGTTTAGTGAGTCACATCCGCTTTCTGTGCCCGTGGGAAGCAAGCTCAGAGGGGAGTTTGCTGCAGGGAGACATCAATGCATTAGCTTCATTATTATTCAATGACAATGTACTGCTCTATTAATAGGCTTGCAGTCATCAGATGACCTCTCTTTGACTGCAGCTGTGATTTATTATATTCCAGGAAAAGTTTTTTTTTTGTTTTTGTTCTATATTCAAATATGTCCGTGGAATTGATAATTGCATTGATAGGCAATCACTAAGCACAAATATTTTCACTGCGATGACCAATCATCAAACAGATCCCAGATGGATTACCTTTTTATTCTATTTATTTTAGTTATCAGTTCTGCACATTTAGGTGTTTCATGTTAAATTGTATGTAACATTGCGTATACAGGCTCCAAAAAGCCATCTTGTAATGCCTTAAAAAGGTAACTGCTAGAGCCGTTTATGGTTCATATAACTGCATATTTTTAATAAACATTCTGTGTTTTTGCAACCTTAATAGCTAGAAGGAGAATTCTCCTAGAGTGGAGAATCCACCTAAATTGTCATCATGGCTTAGTGATCCAATAATGTTTAAACTGATTTTTTAAAATATTTTTTAGGGGATCAACGAGTAAATTTTACAAAACATGGGACCCTTTAATAATCTATTTTGAGAAAAATGTACTCCTCTTTGAAGTAACTTGTGAAATAACCTCCCTTCTCCCCGCCCTTAGTAGTTGTTGCTACGTGAATATTTGTTTACACACACAGAAAAATTCACATTCTGGGCTGGGGGTCCCTATTGGTAGAAATCGCGTTTTAAAGTTCAAATACGGCTCACACTTGAAAAAGTGTGTTGTGAGTGACTTAATTAGAAGAACAAGCAAATAGAGGTGGGCACATTTGCACTAATGGATTTGAAACACCACTTAGAGTACTGAGAAAGAACTATTTTGTTTAGTTGATTACTTACAATATCCCAAATGTTTCCAACTATTTGTAAATCGTGAGAAAATTGCGATTTTAACCAAGGAAACGGGGCGTGTGAGCAGGGGTGAGGAGTCACAGTCAATGGCGTCATATATCTGCGTTAGCCTCGGTTTCCGGTTGTACTGCCTTAGTAACCATGGCGACAGACGTGGACAACCGGGTTATGCCTAGCAAGACGCTCATGTTGTTTTGTTTAAACATTATGGACCATGGCAAGCAGACTTTGAGACAAAAAGAGGACTAGAACGAAGATCAACATCTTTCGAGATGCCGAGAGCTCAACGTCCGCGACTAACTTCGACTTGACCGAGACGCGAGTGTTGCATGTACTTTATTAGACAGGTGAGCAAATGTACATAAAACTAATCAATGTTATTTAGTTCAACATGATGAAATGTTAGAATATGATATGTATGTTATTCTAATGTTGATCTAGCTTACTTAGTCTCATACAGCCAACAAACAACCTAACTAACCCTCTTGTTATTGTAAGAGGGTAGTGACCCCTGGTGGCGAAAAATCCTGCATGTTGTACCTTTAACAATAGTCAATGATGAGCACATTTTAGAAGAGGGATAATGACGAAGATGAAGACTAAAAATTACTGTTTAATGTTATTTTTTAGTATTATTTTTCTTTATTCCTTTTCATAATAATTTCATAATGTATTTTGTGAAGTCAGAGTGTGTTGTACATGTGCTGAGCAGAGACACAGGGAGGGGAGCTGGGAGAGTTATAAGGCTTGTTCGACTTCATGCAGCTCTGCGCAGACCGATCGGTGGCTGACTTGAAGCAGTGCACACCGGTTAGAAATTTTGTCCGACTTGATGCAGCGCTGACTCCACGTGACTGTGACGTATCCCATAAAGTACCGCGAGAGCGATTCGAGAGTAGCCGGAGGATTCAGCCAGCGCAGTTTCTCAAGAGCGGCTGCACAAGCTCTGATGACGACACAGCTGTTCCACGATTCGCCGGATTCACCGCATGACAACGATCACGTGCGTGTCGTGTTTATTCTCACACCTTTAGTTCCACTAAAGTGCACAAATCAGTTTTTATAACAGTAAACAGTCTTTTCATGTAGTCGTGATGTTATATTGAGTCATGTTTATCAAAATAAAACTGAATAAAAAACGTTGACTCCACTTCATTGATATGCTTATTTTGAACTTTATTCTAGTTCAAACAGATGCTGTATGAAGCAGTAAAGTGTTGAATGAAAATGTGTCTGAAATATCTGTGTATTTGGCAAATATTGCATTTATTTCATTTCAGCTGTGGTAAAGTATGCAAACACCACGTGAGAGGTCACTACGGGAACCAGAAAGTGTCCGACTTCACGTCTCCGTTTGCAGCTCCTCCCCGCCTGCACGCGGCTACTCTCGCCGATCGCTTACATCCAGCCGCAGCCGATGTCAAACACACCTATAGCCTGGATGCCAGCCGAACTTAGACCCGCCCACAACATTTGAGGATGGGAAGTTCGGTCTGGACTTGATCCGTTGTGAAGCAAGTATGCCCGAACCAAAGCTGTTCGGACCAATCAAATTGTCAGGGTGTGCTTTATACGATGATGGACAGATGATCAACCGTAACGTAATCATCCACGTCACCAGAGAGCGCGTGGGTTGAATTTGTTTACAACAAAGTATGGCTGCCGCTGTTGAAGTTATGTGTAGATTCAGCCTGTTATAGAAGATCTAGACAGCGCATTCATTTTAAAACAGGAACAGAGAACCGTGATCAAGGCATTTGTCAATCGGAAAGATGTTTTTGCCCTCCTTCCTACGGGATTCGGTCTATCCAATTGAGTGTAGAGGCATTTTTTTCCTGGTTCGGTTGAAACACGCTCCATAATCACAGCCCAATGGAGCAGTATCAGACTCATATTCTGACTAGAATCTGAGTATGATGACGTCAGGCTTGGAGAGTTATATATTTTGCATATAAGTAGGCTATGTAACGTTCACTGAGCAGAGATGTTCCACAGATGATGATACATCAAATGTGTACAGTTGGTATGTTCTTTACAAGGAAAGGAATGTTTCAACTGATGCAAATGTACCACTAATGTATACACAGAGGTATAGTGGATTGTACCATGTGTAAGGATGAGGTATACGTTCCATTTTAAACATAAGCAACATGTTTTTCTACCTTACAAGGAAGTTGTAAGTCGCAGAGTGGTGTATATAAGCTCAATCTTAATGTCCGGACTCAGAGAAACATAAAGGCATGAGGGGTGAGGGAGGAGAAACACAGAGAAACCATTTACAGCTGGCATGATGGGGTGAGGGGATAGAGAAATGGGGAACAGAGAAATCTGGAATGAAGACCTCCACACTTGTAGCCTTATTCTTCTATACCTGTTTCTCTCTGTCTGATACATGTATAAAAATAATAAATCTCTTGGCAAAATATCTGGTGTAGCTTCCGTGATTCAACAATTATGGGGAAAAGCATGATTTTCAAATCAGAGTTTTCTGTATTTGAGAGTGTGTGAAGGTCTCTATATGTGCATTTTGCAATAAAGGTTACACTAGTATAGGACACGTTCATTCAGTTGATAAGATGAAATAAAAAAGCTACTGTTTATTATATTGTTCTCAATGTACGAATGACCAATCGTTTCAGCAATATGGATTATTTTCATTACAGGAATAAATGTAGCTGCATTCGATTCTGACTTACTTCTACACACACTACTTTTCAAAATGTTGAGATTTTTTATGTTTGGAAAGGAGTCTCTATTTGATAAAAAAATACAGTAATTTATAATACAGTATAATAAGACAGTATTGTAATTTATATACAGTAATATTTTAAAATATAATTTATTCCTGTGATGTCAAAGCTGAATTTTCAGCATCATTACTCACATGATCCTGCAGAAATCATTATAATATGCTGATTTAGAGCTCACTTTTTACTTTTTATTTCATGCCACTTTTAAAATCTCTTGCGGTACAACTGATCAGCATAAGAGTTGAGTTAGTAGGTACACAGCATTTTATGGATGCCTTTGAAATGGTCATCCTGGTCTTAATTCTTGTCTTGCAATCTATTTTTCATCTCTGCGGTATGATAATAATATTTTCTTCCTTTGATCTCCCACCTCTTCTTTGGTTTTTGTGTTTTGTGTCTGTTAAGCTCCTTAGTGACTATTGTTTCCTTTCGATTAGTTTTGTTGCCTTTTTCTTTGGTGTTGTCTCTAACTTTATCAGCATTGGTATCACTATTGATAATATCGGCCTTAAATGGTATCGGACTCTTCATATTCAGTCTTTCATATCTGTCTTTATTAGCAAAAAAAACAATATTTGCTTTTCTCACCATCAGCTCCCAATGTGGCTTATCCAGGGACTGGAACCACATTTCAGATGCTATTACAAACACGGACACCTGGATCCACATCATTGAGAGAGACACGCAGTCACACACAGTGTGTGTGTATCAGCGCAAGCACTCCTGTTCACCTCTGTCACGATGTGTCCCTGAAATACAAATCACAATGATTTAGTTGGCATAATGGACAAAGTCTTTTTGCCTGGATCTATACCCCTTTAGATTGAATTGACACATTTATTACAGGGAATCTAGCAAAGTCTAAACTAATAAAAGTGTGCTGTGGATAAGCTAATCCTTAGGGGTCAATCAGTGATCCCAATTGAAATTACTAGTTCAAGGTGTTTTCCTTTCATATATGCAATGCAGTGAGTCATAATTTCCAAGTTGAATGAGGTTTTTTTGTATGGCTGTATTCATCATTCAACGCATTTGAATATTATTGAGCTGAACTATAAGGAAGGTACAGTTTTGATAACCTCCTCAACAGCAATGAAATATGAAGGTTTTCACGATACTAATAAACCACCTAAATATAATGCACTTTTTTATTATTGTAAAAACTATAAATCATAGTTATTATAAAAAAATATTATTAAACTAAAACCAAAAACAGTTTTGGTACTTTAAACAAAAAAAAGTAAACTGAAATAAAATCATTTATAAAAAAACCTTGAAGGGCCTAAGAATCCGCATGTATTAAATGCTTTTTTTTGCCAATGTGTGAACAGCTTGTAACGGAACTTAAATAAAAAAAAGAACTTCACCCACTTCCTTTGCATATTTTAGTATCATTGATATAGTATCACTGATATATTTTTTGTTAGTATTTTTTTCTATTTTAAATTTTTATTCGTTTTTCTAATATTTTCTGTATTATAATAACATTTTAAGCGTATTTGGTTTAAGTTATTTTAGTGTTTAAACAAAAATGAGAAATGTTGCCTTTGCACCTAGATGAAATAAAATAACTTTAAAAGGGCTATCTAGAATTCAGAAAACCTTGTTAATAGCGTCACCGGTGGCCATTAAGTGAACTGCAGTAACAACTTACTGCTCGCGCTCGCACCATAGTCTTCTAGACTCTACTTTACACCGTCACGTACAAGAGACTGAAAGTGATTCAGTTCTTTTTAGTTTTTTTGTTTAGAAGTAATAAGTTGGGAAAACCTTTACAGCGACATGTTAACGAGCATCCAGACGCCATCCACGCTGCTGAGAGTGACGGTTAGATAACCTTATGTGCACTCTTTTCTCTCAATAACAAACTAAACTCACAATAAAAAACAGCAGTTAAGATAGCATCTGATCATAGCTATGTGGATATGTTTGCACCAGCTGCGATTCACCAGCATCATGTCGACAGATGAGGTAATTAAAATTACACTGTGATGACAGTTTGATAAAACAAATTTGAGACTATTGATCTGGCTATGTAAGACTATAGTTTGAATTAATCTCTTTGCATAAATACACATTAAAGGGATAGTTCACCCAAAAATGAGAATTAGCCTGATTTACTTACCCTCAAGCCATATGTGACATTCTTCTTTCAGACAAATACAATCGGAGTTATAATAAAAAAATGTCCTGGCTCTTCCAAGCTTTATAATGGCAATGAATGGCCGTTTATGTTTTGAAGTCCATAAAAGTGCATCCATCCATGATAGAAGAGCTCCACGCATCTCCGGGGGTTAATAAAGGCCTTCTGAAGTGAAGCGATGCGTTTGTGTATGGATATATATGGATATTTTTCTTACAAAAACGCATCGCTTCACTTCAGAAGGCCTTTATTAACCCCCGGAGATGCGTGGAGCTCTTTAATCATGAATAGATGCACTTTGATGGACTTCCAAAGACAGACATCCATTCACCCCATTATAAAGCTTGGAAGCCAGGACAATTTTTAATATAGGCTAACTCCGATTGTATTCGTCTGAAAGAAGAGTGTCATATCATATACACATAGGATGGCTTCAGGATGAGTAAATCATGGGCTAATTTTCATTTTTGGGTGAACTGTCCCTTTAACAATACAGTACAGAATAGCTCTTTTGGCATTATCCTGAACAAAAAGCAATTTCGTTTGTCAAAGAATGGAAAAAGGTCACATCCTTTTGATTTTCCCTCGAAAAAACGTCCCGAGTCCTTCAAATAAAAAATCAGTCTACAACAGGCTTTCCACTATGAATACACCAATACATGATCAATCACTCATACTTATGTGAATCTGTTTGGCAAAACTTTCTTTTTAAGACAATTTACACTCACAACTGTCAGCCTCTATAAGCATGTCTCTTTGTGAAAACATCTCAAATGCCAGAAAGCTAATATAGAAAACATTCCTTTCATGTGCAAAAACATTCAACCATCGTTTTATAGTTTTCGTCATTGTCTGAAAAGGATAATTGGTTCATTTTCAGGGTGAATGTTGTAGAAGCTGGAGAAATTCTGACATCTAGTGGCAAAAATGATATAGGTGGCAGGTGCTTGTGGAACACTGACATCTAGTGGTTCTAGATGTTATTACATCACAGAACATACTAGCGGAAAACGTGCAACATGAGGAAAAAAACAAGCAAAAATAACGCTAAGTAGTTAGTGTTAACGTGACCTTAATATTTAGGCTGCGTATTTCCGTGAAATGTAACCCTGTGGTGGTCACATTTCAGCCATCGTTGACTTTGCAAGCCACTATCAAATAATAGACCACTGCATTTGCCCTGCTAAAAAACAACAACAACATCCTAAACCAGTTTAAGATGGTCTGCTAGTCTTAGTTAGCCTTGTTTGGCTGATTTGTTAACTCTTCAAACAGTTTTCCTGGTAAGGCTAGGAGACCAGCTTGGGCAGGAGAGATTAGCAAGACCATTTTAGGTTGAATGTAACTAAATTGTTAGACATTTTTTCACCAGGGTGATGCTGATGCCTAGAACCATCAGCCAGGCAAACGTTGTATTTTTTTTTTTAGAAAGTTTTTTTTTTTTTTTGTCTGTTGCACATGACTAAATTGAGTTCAGTTTGTCATGGTAAATATAGACTTTGGGATTTAGCAATAAAAACACATTTGCATAATTTCGGGAGAGATTTTGAAATCATGACAGGGTTGCCAGTGTTCGGTGGGTGTAGTTCATTTCAGACTCAGAGTAGGACTGTGATTTGTTAATGTCAGTCTTATATAGGCCTACTGAGCTTTACTGTGAGACTTACACATGCTTTAGTTTAGCCTACTCATGATCTAATAATTCTGTCACGAGATGGTTGTGTACATGTGGGATTAGACCAGCTAAAGTTTCTCTCCACATTTCACCAGCTCATTGAAGACTATTGGAGATGGCGTCTGAAAAAAAGGACACCGGTGAAGTTTTGAAGGGTCAGGTACTGCTTTAAATTTGTGACAGGTGTCCTCCTGCTGATAGCTCAGTTTTTCTTTTTTTAAGGTTATTGTCTTTCACTTTTTTATATGAATGCATGTGTTGTTTTTGGGGGTCACTGCTGTTTATCAGCAGTTGTATAGGCTATGAAAAGGTATGGGCTAAAAAACTTCAACTGGATTAAAAACTGTGGTAGAAAGCTAAATAAGAAACTCATGACTGCACTGTTGTAATGGACTTTTTCATGTGTGAGAACAAAAAGCATGACAAGGTTTTCCCAACAGAATGTATTTCTTCGAATCCTCAATCTTCGATCTGTCAATGCTGCTCTCGAATCCATTGAGAAGATGTACATCAGTACGAAACAGTCTCATTCCATCATAAGGTCTGTGTGTGGGCTGTATGAGAAAGGTGTGAGGAGGGCTGGCAGCTTGGCTGTTTGGAGTTTGCAACCTGCCCTCCATGTACTGGAGCCCCAGCGTAAGTCTTCACATCTTCTGTATTCCCAGACAGCAACATAGTGTCGCCCCAGATTATGCCCAGATCTGGGCCGACACTATGTTTCTGTCTGGGTTATTATTAAAATTCATTATGCTATTAAACTGGTTTAATCCTCCTAAAGCATTAAAAACTGCACCCGGAACGTAAGCATATAAAACATTCAATGCAAGAAAAGATATTATGAGAGAATTTTTATTTGAATAATATATTACATGAAATTCATCAGAACATATACTATTAGAATTGCCAGTATGAACTCCATTGACTTCAATGGATTTAATAAAATGTATTTGAAACTTTCTCTGCTTAAAACAGTCTAAATTTATGAAACCAACATATTTTTCAAACAAAACAACACCAAAACATTATTACTCTGACATGTTTTCAAACTAAATATATTCATTTTACTTGCATACTCTTTTACTTTCATATAAAAAAAATGATGATGAAAAACGTCTCGGTTACGTATGGTAACCCTCATTCCCTGAGTAGGGAATGGAGACGTCTCGTCGGAGGAGTTTCCAACGAATTGGGATCACGCTAGGGAGACCAATTGCCTTCGAGTGAATTAAAACGAGCCAATGAATATTGGCATGCAGGACTTGCATTCCGCGCCCCGCCTGTCAGTGCGGGTATAAAGCGGAAGCGAGCGCATACACATTTGCTTTACGCTGAGGAGCCGAACGGAGTCCAGTCCTCCGCGAGGGTACAACAAGCATGGCGACGGGACGAGACGTCTCCGTTCCCTACTCAGGGAACGAGGGTTACCATACGTAACCGAGACGTTCCCTTTCGTTAGGGAACTCCTACGTCTCGTCGGAGGAGTTTCCAACGAATTGGGATCCCTAATAAAACGCCATGGTGCTGGCCCCTTCCAGCGCCCAGCCTAGCTACCCGCCTAAGCAGTTTCTTAGTTTCTTTACGGCGGGAGCTAGCTAGGAAGAGTCACACTGCTGTTCCGCAAGACCCGCTCAGTGGACTTTGGATAACACTGGGGAAGCGTGCCCCGTAAGAGGGGACGCTGCGGAGCCCCTGCCCGCCCGAAGGGAGGCACTGGAATACACGTATGTACTAGCCCGTAGGGTAGTGAAACATACGGCAGTCCTTGAGGTAGTCCCAGCCCGTGGGGTGGGAGCGTACTCAGCAAGGACGACAGAACGGGTCTGTCGAGGGGAAGACACGGAGCTAGCCCGGAGGGTAGCTGGAACGTGGAAAAAATGGGTCACCGAAGGGACCACTGTCAAGGTCACCCAGTCTAATAACAACTCACACGAGAGGTAGTAGACCTGGTGCCGGGCGATCCGCCTCGCCTGGCGCCGGAGGGGTGATGGAGGAACTCACGAGGTTAACCGTTTGTTGGGGAACCAACGGAGCGAAAAAGACGCACGTATCCGGCCCCTTGGGGCGGGAATGGCGTAGCAAGCCGACATACCTAGTTCCTCGCGCTACTGGCCGTAGCGAGTACACGGGAGGAAACCGGTACAACACGGAGGCTATAAAATCTAGCGAACGTGTTAGGTGTCGCCCAGCCCGCAGCTCGACAGATGTCTGTCAGCGAGGTGCCTTGAGCCAAAGCCCAGGAAGCGGCAACACCTCTAATAGAGTGAGCGCGCAACCTGGGAGGACAAGGCTCACCTAGAGACTCATACGCTCTGGTGATAGCATCCACTAGCCAGTGGGCTAACCTCTGCTTGGAGACGGCCTTCCCCTTCTGCTGGCCTCCGTAACAGACAAAGAGCTGATCTGAGGTTCTGAAGCTTTGCGTTCTGTCGATATAAACCCGCAGAGCGCGGACGGGACAGAGAAAAGCTAGGGCTGGGTCTGCCTCCTCCGGGGGCAGCGCTCGCAGGTTCACTACCTGGTCCGCGAAGGGAGTGGTAGGAACCTTGGGCACATATCCAAGCCGGGGTCTCAATACAACGCGAAGGCCCCGGGGCCAGCTGTGCGCCAGTGCATCTGTACCGAGAGACCCTTCGGTCAGGGAATAAAACCACTGGCAATGGGTCGTGTCCGGAGAGGCAAACAGATCTATCTGAGCGGCTCCGAAGATTCCCCAAATCAGCTGGACCGCCTGGGGATGGAGTCGCCATTCTCCCGGAAGAGGCGGCTGCCGTGAGAGCTCGTCGGCTGCACGGTTGAGCACACCCGGGATGTGAATGGCCCGAAGCGACCTCAGATGCTTCTGACTCCATAGGAGGAGATGGCGGGCGAGTCGCGACATACGACGGGAGCGTAGACCACCTTGATGGTTGATGTACGCAACGGTCGCAGTGCTGTCCGTACGGACCAGTACATGCTTGTGCAGAAGGAGCCCTTTGAGGCGGCACAAGGCCAAGCGTACTGCTTGCAACTCTAGGCAGTTGATATGCCAATGCAGTTGAGGCCCCGTCCACAGACCTGAAACTGCATGCCCGTTGTACGTGGCCCCCCATCCGTTGGCAGAGGCATCTGTGAAAACCACAGCGTGCCTGGACACCTGGACTAAGGGCACTCCGGCCCGTAGAAACGCAGGGTCCGACCAAGGGCCGAAGGTTTGGCGACAGTGCGGGGTAATGTTGACCCGGAACGTGCCGCTCTGCCACGCCCATCTCGGGACCGGGCGGCGTTACCGCGGCTGCGGCTGCCATATGCCCCAGGAGCCTCTGAAATTGTTTCAGTGGAACCGCTGACCTGCCCTGAAAGACTTGAGGCAGTTGAGCACTGACTGGACGCGCTCCTCTGTGAGGCGCGCAGTCTGGCCGACCGAGTCCAACTCCATGCCGAGACAAGAGATCCTCTGCGTGGGGCAGAGCTTGCTCTTGTCCCGGTTGACCTGAAGTCCCAAACGGCTGAGGTGCCGGAGCACCATGTCCCTGTGTTCGCACAACACATCTCGCGAGTGAGCTATTATAAGCCAGTCGTCGAGATAGTTGAGGATGCGAACGCCATGTTCTCTCATGGGAACAATGGCCGCCTCCACGACTTTCGTGAAGACACGGGGCGACAGGGCCAGGCCGAAGGGTAGGACCTTGTACTGATATGCTCGACCCTCGAACGCAAACCGAAGAAAAGGTCTGTGTCGAGGAAGAATCGAGACATGAAAGTACGCGTCCTTCAGGTCAATCGCTGCAAACCAATCCCGGGGACGGATGCATTCAAAGATGCGCTTCTGCGTGAGCATCTTGAACGGGAGCTTGTGCAGGGCCCGATTCAAAACTCGCAGGTCCAGGATCGGCCGTAACCCCCCGGATTTCTTGGGTACGATGAAGTAAGGGCTGTAGAACCCAGACCTCATCTCGGCTGGAGGGACCGGCTCGAACGCGTCCTTCGCCAGCAGGGCGTCGATCTCTTTCCTCAAGACAGGGGCATCGACACTCCGCACCCGGGTGAAGTGGACGCCCCTGTACTTGGGAGGCCGGCGGGCAAACTGAATTGCATAGCCGAGCCGGATGGTACGGATGAGCGAGGAAGGAGGGGAAACGAGGAGCGAGGCTCGGGGGCGTCGAGTCCTGGTTTCCGCACCTCCTTGCCCAGCGAGAGACGAGAGTGACGAGGCCGTGGCGGCGTCACTGACATCTGAGCGCTGGGGCGAGGGGAATGAGAGCGGCGAGGCAACGTGGCGGCGCACACTGTCATTCTCCTCTTGGACGGAGGAGACTGAACTTTGACTGCCAGTCCCGACCGTGAGGGGAAACGAGGAACGAGGCCCGGGGGCATCGAGTCCTGGTTTCCCCTCACCCAGCGAGAGACGAGAGTGACGAGGCCGTGGTGGCGTCACTGTCATCTGAGCGCTGGGGCCCGTGAACGACTCAGAGGAAGTGGACTGCTCAAACTTTGGGTACCGCTGATTACAGGATAACCAGCGGCGGAACAGAAACTAAATTCTCCACCCGGCCCTCCCCCGGGGGAAGGAGTGGTGATGACACGCACTCCCAAGAGCAGAACGTCACATACTCTGGGTCGCTCCTCTCAGGGTTGTTTCCCTTCCCTTTGCTGGGGAAAAAAACAACTCCGAGCGGGCTGGTTTTGAGGTGCCTCTGGACCACCAGTGTGGACATCGTCTAACCGAGGGCCAGCACTGTGACTAATCACGGTCAGTCACTAAGCACAGCTCAACCCCGAGTTAGAACTACGCACGTGCAGTGGTAGTGAGAGAGGAAAAACTTCTGCAGATTTAGGCATGTTTGGCTTGCCATATTGGCACCAAAATGCTTCCATACTGCCAAAATTCTTCACACACATCCAGGCACTTTAGAACAGCCCAGGAAAGTGTGGCTGCTAAGTCTGAATCTTCAGCATGAGCACACCCCACTATAGTAGGAACTCAGCATCATTTTCAGAGTATAACAGCCCTCTCTCCGATGTAGCGATCGACATCTGTCCTCCCTGGGGCCCCGAATGAAATGCCTGGTCCCTCATGAGAAGGACCAGAAACCCATCCGAAAGCCTCGACGGCACACGGCACGCTGAACGGCTCCAGCCTCTACGAAAAAGGGGAGACGAACAACGTGCCGACGTGGTCATGCACTCCTGAGAGAACATGAACCACCCACGAACGCAGTCTCAACACACTGATTAGGCATGTGAAACCGTGATCGTGGCCGTCAACCAGGCATGCAAGATAGTGAACGTGGCCATCGCTTCGATGACACACAGCACGCTGGGCGCTCAAGCCTTCAGGCAGGCGAACAACGTGCCGACGTGGTCATGCTCTCATAAGAAAGCATAAACCACCCACGAACACAGTCTCAGCATGTTTGCGATGCGCTAGAGGAGTGAGTGGTTCGTGCTCACTGAAACCCTCAGATCACCAATGTTATTCGCCAAAGCAGCCCTCTTCTGGTGCACCAGAAGAGAAACTAGATCGGGAAATAAGCAAAGGGACTCACCTCATAGAGGCACGCGAGTCTTGATCTTGACCGCGCATCTTGAGCGCCGAATGACGCGCGCTGGGTTGCCGTGACAACCCGCGCTGTCAGCCGGCGCTCGACGGCACACGGCACGCTGAGCGCCTCAAGCCTTTACGAGAAAGGGGAGATGGGCAACGTGCCGACGTGGTCATGCACTCCTGAGAGAACATGAACCACCCACGAACGTAGTCCCACACACTGATTAGGCATGTGAAACAATGAACGTGGCCGTCAAATAAGGACAGGAAACGATCGCATCCAGAAACACACGGATGAAACGTCATCCTGAAAAGGACGCGATCTTCACCCGTGTTGCTCTTTCACAGAAAAAACACTCTCTTAATTGTGCTGAAGCACACAGGGATAACCGCGGCAGCACAGCGGGGAAACTGCAAGCCCGCTGTGCGCACTCAACCGAATACCAGCTGTGACAACAGCTCTTTGAAAAAAGGCAGATCGCTTGAAGCAGCAGCTGGCACCCGGGAGATCGCGAAGATCGCTGAAGCGCCGTCACACCAACACAGAGAGGTCTTCCGAGAAACAGCAGACTCGTTGAGCGTGAAGACAAACACAATCTTGAAGCTCATCACTCAGAGGACACTACCGGTCGGCTCCGAAGGTAAAAGCAAATGTGTATGCGCTCGCTTCCGCTTTATACCCGCACTGACAGGCGGGGCGCGGAATGCAAGTCCTGCATGCCAATATTCATTGGCTCGTTTTAATTCACTCGAAGGCAATTGGTCTCCCTAGCGTGATCCCAATTCGTTGGAAACTCCTCCGACGAGACGTAGGAGTTCCCTAACGAAAGGGAATCTCATTTTCACTCTGCAATGTTTCATCAATACCTGTAGGTGGCAGCAAAGTCAAATGTGTTTTTTCTTTTCCAAACCCTCTTTCCTTTACTAAATTTAATCTTGGTCTATGAACTTTTGCTTTACAAACACATTAAGACATTTTTTTTTTAGTCGTTTTATCTTAATTTCAGAGTTAGTGTGTGTATGCGCTAACCATGATGTTTATACACAAAATGCAGCCCCAGAGGAAGGAAAAAATGTGTGTGAGTGTAGGAAAGAAGCTAAATGCATTTTACAGAAGTAATTTGAGGCAAATCTAATAGATGTATAAAAATAAAAAAACAGCATAATTTCATGTGTAAAGCCACAGTTCACTTTCGGGTCAAAACAGACCCGAACGCAAAAGGTGTAACAATTCAGTTTAAATGGTTATATCTCTTACATTTTTTTGTTAAAAAATCTGAAGAAAAAAAAATGATGTGTATTTTGACCGTCTTAACACACTACTAAAGCCTATGGATTTAAAATAAAAAATGTATGTACATCTTCCTTGTCGGAACCGAATGCAATAGGAGGGTTATATATATATATATAATTTCGTTGTGCACATAATGTCCAATACAAAATAAAACAATTAGCAAGTAAAATGATCAGTTTTTGTGGAATGTCTTTGTGTTTTGGGGACAATTAGTGATCTAATGTGTTCAAATTGATTTAAAGGAATATAGAGTCTGCAGTTCGGATTCTAGTTTGACAATAAATCAGTCAGAATATAGGAAGAACAAAACAAATCCAGCAGCCTAATATCTTATTTTTGTATTGCAATCAAGTCTGTTTTAGTGAGAGCCTGCAAAATAAGTAATCTGGTAAGCCTATAATGAGGTGTTTTGGTCTTAAAATGTGTATATTGATGCTCCAGAGGGAGAGAGTCTGTCTAGACGCAGTAAGACTCGTCAATTCTGTCATGTCCACTAGTGGATGCTCTGCTTCCAGGGCAATGCTAAATCTATCAGTTTAGTGACCTGTTTATTGCACTGCATGGATGTTCCTTACTTGACAAATACATTTACATTTTAATAGTGATCTTAATTTATAATAAAATATATAACAGTAACAGATCATTTATTTAACTCGAACAATAGGCTACTAATAAATATAGGCCAAGTGCTGTTTATTTTTTCCTGTTTTTTCCTTCTGTGTATTTTGTACAAATATATTTGTTACATGAATTCAAATACAAGTTGAGAAATGCAATGCAGCCAGGGTTATAGTCTGGAATTGCAAAACTGAACTCTGGTTTGTGATTAGATCAGTAATTGGGCAATAATGTTAAATATTTGAACCCTTCAAGGACCCACTTGAGCATTACACAAGACTAATCTGCCGAGAGACGTAATTACATGTTACTAGCACTCTGACTCACCAGTGATTTCCTTTTTGTAATGAGCTAATGGTTTGATATTTTGTTGTCTGGTATGGCATAATCCACATTCAGTACAGTATATGTAACTGCAGCATTATCAAAATGTGTACGTTATATAAAGGCCTAGAGTATTTAAACTGAATTACAATATTCTGTAATTTATTTCGTTTTTATCAGATTTATTTGACTTTTTTTATTTTAAAATCATAGACACCATAAATGAAATCATATACTGGTATTCAGCAAGGATGCATTAAATTGATCAATGAATTCATGAAGAATCCTGAAAAAAAAAATAGACTGATTTCTGAAGGATCATGTGACACTGAAGACTGGAGTAATGATGCTGAAAATTGAACTTTTACATCACAGGAATTAATTATGTTTGAAAATATATTAAAATAGAAAACAGTTACTAGAAATTGTAAACATATATTTCACATTCACAATATTGACTGTAGGCCTATTTTCGATCAAATAAATGCAGCTTGGTGAGCATAAGAGCCTATCAAGTTCCAGATCAGTTCAGCAGTGATTCGAGAAATTAAAGGTCAACCTCATGATTTCTAATTGGTAAAGGCTTAGCGTTATCTAGGGAAACATTCTGAAAGAGCCTGTTCATATTTTCATCAAATGAATCAGCATATGCTTGCATTAATGAAAGATGTGTTAGTAGCCTATATTTGAATATTTCACCCGGCCTCAAGGCAAGCTATAAAACGTAAAATTGTATTATTCATAGTTGTAGCAGCCAATTCAATGGCTTGCAGAGGACTGGACCGCATGGAGGAGAAGGTACCGGCCTTGCGGTCTCAGCCTGCAGAGGTAATGTGGTTAAAACCGCTCTCTAAAGTTGTTAACTGGATTCCCTTTAACTGTTGGCAGACATTTAAAATGCAGGTACTTTGTTTGCTTGTCCCACAACAGCTGGCAGCAAATATCAAAGAGCTGATGTCTTCAACTTTGGAAACCGCCAAAGATGGTATCGCCTGTCCAATCAAACAAACCTCTAACGTTGTGTTGGGCAAGGTATCTACTGGGTACCAGCAGAGCAAGAATGCCATAAGGGACGGCATACGGTATGTCCTTAACAGCAAGCTCGTGTACCTGGCCGAGCAGAGAGCCAACAGGGCTCTGAGTCTGACGGAGAACCTGGTCGAATATGTCCTTCCTGTATCTTCAGCTGAGACAGGTATTCAAATAATGTTATATGCTTATTATTGCCCTTTTATTCCTACAGAATATGGGCGTACATTTTTGTGAACGTTCCTCAATTCTCATTTTGTAAAAGAAAATCACATGCGGCAAAGTGCATGTGCTTTTAAAAGCTAGACACTAGATGTCGCCGAAACGTTGTTGTTAAAGTCCCGGAACATGACTTTGTATATATGTGGATTATCATTTGGACTACATTGCTTTCACTCTATTTTTCTCTATATATTTGAGCCATGTCTATATGGAAGGTCATTACTGTTTTGGTAAATCATGATTATGAAACGATGACAAAATGACAAAAAGTGGATGACAAAAAGTTATGATTCTAACATAAAAAGTTTTTAAAAAACTTTTTTTATGCCATAATTATGACTTATTATCTCATAATTTTTACTTTGATTTCATGATTACGATTCCCCAAAGCGTTGTTCTCTTATGTGGCAGAAATATGCTTAGTTAAACCATGCATTTAGCAATTGTATCTATTCTGTTAAATGTAAACATTGTCTTTGCAATTCTTTTTCCTATCAACGTCATAAAAATGTTTTATTGTGTTGTGGACCGTATTATTGTTTTTCAAGTCATAGAGACACAGATAAAGTTAATATAGAGCTCTGGATTGAATAAGTGTTGATCTATAGTGACTCATTGGCTGGAAGAACTATATAGTAGTGTTGTTTCCTCTTTGCACTCTGTTTATTGTAATATTTCATCTTTAAGTGTCCACTGTGTGTCGTTTCTCTACAGAGATGTGTCCAGAGGCACGTATTTGCATTCATGGCTTCAAATTGCATCATCTGTTAATAGGATGTTTTAAAGAGGGTGTTTCATCATAAGTAAAAACAAACTAAAACAGAAATTAAAATAAAGTAAAGATAAATGGTATATATATATATATATATATATATATATATATATATATATATATATATATATATATATATATATATATATATATATATTACAAAATTACTGAAAAATACAATTAAAATGAAAATATAACAATAAAAGCTGTTTCAAAATATAATAGTAGCCTATGTACATAATATTAAAATAACACTGAAAAGGAGAACCGTCACCTCTCTAAAGACAAAGTGCATTACATGTGCTCCTGTCCAGTGTTAAAGGAAGTTACTTTTAAAAAGTACTGCGTTATAATGATGCATTTTCTTTCTGAAAAAAGTAAGTAATTGCGTTTTAATTGCAAAAAGTATTGCATTACATTACTTTTGCTTTACTTTTTCTCACTTGGGCTGGGCTTGCTTGTTTTTTTATATGTATTTAAAAGCTTTTGGCACATTTAAAGGACCTTTCACACCAAAAGCGTGAAAGACTTCAGATTTTGGCCCAGGATCAGAGAAATCTTTTAGGATTTTCAAAATTTGTCTCGGATGGCCAAATCGTGGCTAAAATCTTGCAGTGTGAACCCGACTTTAGACACCTTTCTGCTCCTTTCTAATTCCTTAGAAAAGTTTCCTGTGTACAGCTCTCTTTGGTTATCCTTTGTTTATCCATGTGTGTAAAAGTGTGTCGAATGTGGTAATTCCTTCCTCACGAGGCCATAAAGAAGCAGCACGTTGCCGGTTATTTCTATCCCAATACAGTTTCCGTGGTTCTGTGGCCATGTTTAATGGTACATTCAGCAGAGGGAATCTGTTTAGTGTGTGTTTTGTCTGCCTTTGTAAATTGAATTGGGATTGCATTTAATGTTGGATATTGAGCGAGAAGGCCTGAATGCTTCTGTAGCCTTGAGCTTATGGTTATGTGTGTCATTATTACATTGGAGGATGTTTGTTCTGTTTATACACATAGAGGAAGTGCTTCCTGAGGAATTTCTCTGTTTAACCCTTACATCATCTATGACCTGAAGATTTAGTGCTTCCACCATCTTTTTGTTTTTGTCATTTTCTAGCCTGGAGGAATTCATTTCCCCCACTATATCGGAAACTGGTGCTAGTTGTTACAGTGTTGTCACATGTCGGGTCAAATGTCACAGTGAAGCCTGCACAAAACAATTCATGGAAAAGCAAAAGTGTAAAAGAAAATATGTAAAAAAAAAAATATGTAAAAAAAAAACATGAATAAAATCATAGCATTGTTATAGTTGACCAAAATTAAGTAATTAGTAATTGTATATATTTATTTAAAATGCAGTAAAAACAGTAACAATGTGAAATATTATTACAATTAGAAATAACAGTTTAATATATTTTAAAATGTAATTCATTCCAGTGATCAAAGCTGAATATCTGAATATATGCTTCAGAAATCATTCTAATATGCTGATTTGATCCTCAATTATTAAATATTATTTCATATAGTAATAATATTATATAAAATATTGTATTAGGATTCTTTGATAAATAGAAAGATCAACGAACAGCCTGTATTTGAAACAGAAATCTTTTGTAACATTATAAATGTCTTTACCCACACTTTTGATCAATTTAATGCATTCTTACTGAATAAATGTATTCCTTTCTTTTCATTTTTTTGTGAGTACTGACCCCAAACTTTTAAATGGTATCAAGGTTTCCACAGAAATATTAAACATTATTTTAAATGTATATCATGTTTTTACTGTAGTTTGATCAAAAATAAATACAGCCTTGGTGAGCATAAGAGACTTCTTTCAAAAACGTTTAAAATCTTGCTGACCCCAAAATTTTTCAATAACTTTTTCTGTTCATTCCATTGTTTTTTATTTCTACTGCATAAAGGAATTTGAACCGATCTGTGATCCTTTTCGCAGTCTATTATCACAGTGAGTGAGTGAGTGAGTGAGTGAATAAGAAGTGTGTGTTTGAATCTCTATAAAAGAACATGAAAGCAGTCTAAATACCACCCTTCCGCTTATTATGTCCTCACGTAAGTTTTTTTTTTTTTTTTTGCAGAGGATGATGGGAGTATGAGAGAGCAGGAGCCTGATGTTGGATCCTCTGGCCAGAATCCCAGTTTCAGCAGACTGAGAGCGCTGGCCGACACCATCTGCAGACGTGCCTTTGAGAAGACAGCTGCACAGCTTCAGCGCTCCAAACGTCAAGGTCAGGAACTGGTCACACAGATCCCTGGCGTGAGTCCCCTGGTAAGCAGCAAACAGTATTCAAGTGTTAGTTTGTCCTTCCAACAAGTACAAAATGTGGCTTCAGTGTTGAGCACATGTTTCCTTTTGAAGTGTTTGAAGTGAACTCTTCACAGAGCCCACAGCAAATTAAGGGCCCTCGTTTTGGAAACCACAGTTGTGCATACCGCTCGCTCAATTAGTACACTTAGTACGCCAAATTACTATGTATCCACACCCTGCCAACCCAGTAGACTCAAACAGAGAGCCCAGTAAATCGGGCAGATGCATTTTATTTGTATTAAAGTATGTATACATTTTATATGCAAATCTATCGTCTTTACTAAAACTAAATGTATAAGTAATAAACATGTGGTGTAAATGTTGATTTTGTGTTTTTAAGGTTGAATATACCATGAAGACAATGAAGACTATAGGAGGTGTAATACTAGGACTCCCGAGCTCTGTAGCAGCATTTCTGAAAGATCCTCAGAAGGAGATGACCAATAATGAGCACGAGAAGCTCAACGTGAGTGGATCTTTTCAGCATCACTAGTTCTAGTAATGGTAGACCATTGTAAATATTTACCACTTACATAAACTTAAAATATTGACCTTTTTAGTTTCACTTCAGTTCTTAATATTTTAACCAAAAATTTTCTGGCTAGCTATTTATGTCCTGCAATTTACTGTAATACCATAAACATTCATACGCCCCATTGAACTTCCCAATTTCACTATTTGACCTAGATTGTTTGTTTGAGGCCACGAACGACGTGCTAAGTGAGCTGAACTGTATGAAGTTCAGTGAACTTCTGAACTGTATGAATGGCGTTCGTGGTTTGACTAGTCGAGACTGTTTTCCAAAGATGGCTCCTGTCTGTATACACGAAGTGGACTGTCTTTATAAAATATCTTCTTATTAAACGGTCTGTACACTTACAAAGTTCTCAATGCTTCGTTTTGCATGTAGGGACCCTCATTATGTTACTGTGTTCGTGTGGGGCTATTTTGAGCCTTGTTAGTGGTATTAACTAGCGATTTCTTTTTACTTATTAAATGCCCCCATTACTAGCGTTATACGCTAAACAGTTTTTAGAGATAAAACTCTTTACATTCGATTATCATGAAAACAAATCTCAGAGAACGGTTGACTAGGTACCAATGTTTTATTAGACCAAAGGTTCATTTTGCGCCGGAGTTCTCCTTTAAATAACCATAACTTGCTCAATTTTCTACCGATTTTCAAACGGTTTGGTTTGTTATAAACGGCAGAGATGTAGTTATGACACTGCACACTTATGAATAATAAGTGTATCAATAAACAATCATCCAGAATTATAGCCACGTTAATAATGTTTGTAAGAAACCAAACCGTTTGTAAATCCGTCAATTTCAAGGAGATAAGAGTATTTGTGTTCGGGCTGATCACTCATCTTACATCAGGTACCACAGAGCCCGCCAGAAAGCTTGCCTGTGACAAGATGGCCGCCGGTGATGACGATAGAGACTCCGCCGTAAGACATCCAGCCTTTGTTATGGATATCTATGGTATTTGCAAATGCAAACAGACGAAAAGAGTTTGCACCAACATAAACGCGACTGCTACTCTGAATGCATGATCACCATAGCCAAATGAAAATGTAAACATAGGTCACACTTTTGACGCAGGTGCAAGTTCTGTCGCATACTGTGATGTCGGCTGCCTAAAAGTTTTCCAAAATCTCCACTGGTCGAAGTTTTTAAAAAGAATCGTTTTTGCGCGTAAACGAAAGGCACAAACGAAGGAAAATGTCTCCGTTTTTCAAAATAAGCATATACCTGTAAACAGGGCCTGAGTGTGTAGGCATATATAGTCTTAAAGTGCGGTCACATTTACCATGGTAAATGTTGGGGGTGAAACCTAGTTATTTTAATAGGAATTTGTGCAATCAGGAGTTTCATGTAAGGGCAAAGAAGTTCCCCACGCAGTTCAAGTTGCTCACTATTCGAGTGCATTGACCAACAGAAAGCTGCATGGTTTGAAAGTGACTTCGGTGTGAGCAGTGCTTCATTCAGCGCTACACTATTGACAATAGACTATGGATTTTTTTACCCGTGGAATTTCACTAATGTCACCAAACATAAAAATGCACCAGAAACATTACATTGTCAATGGTAATTTTTATTGATAGGCAAGAAGATTTAAGCAATATTACATAACACTTTCATTTGCAGTCCTGGCAGAAAACCATTCTGTAGTATTATAGTATTATTACTATACATTTGGAGAGTAATAAACAGATCTCCATAAAAGCGTAAGAAAAATGTTGGATTGTTTGTTTGATTAATCATCCTAGCACACACGTATTAAGATGCTATTTTTTCTTGCAGAGTAATGGGCTGCCGAGTCTGGTCAGTGGATTAGGGCAGCAGTTACTTAAAGTCAATAGATCTGTGCTGGGTAATGTGAAGAAAACCCCTCAAACCAGTTTCAACCTGGCTAAGGATGGAGTCAACATAGTCCTGGGTTCCTTTGGCACAGTCAGGGAGCGAGCGCTGCACAACCTTTCTTATTATGGGCTGGTGAGTGAGTCCTCAGGTTTGATTTGATTTGGCTCCTCCTCACCAGCTTTGACGCATCTGGAATCTAGTTCACGTGGACTCTTCACATGTGAATGGACCTTCTTCAATACATACAGACACAAACAAACACACACACCTCAACCTCATCATCATCCACACCTGCTGTGATCACACACCCAGCTCTGCATAGCAGGGGAATATTTCCCTCGTGGATTCTGTCTAGACTGAGAGCGGCATTGAATTATTTTAATAATGTTTAATGTTCACAAATGTTTAAGATCACCTTGGATACATCACTTTAGAAAAAGGTTCGTATAATTTAAGAAGTTAGTCATTTTACGTCACAGAGACAAATTTTTTAAGCATAGTTCCAGTTCTCAAATTTGATTAGTCGAGTAGCTGAAATAACTGAGGCCCGTTCTTCGTACGTGGATTACTCCGTTATCTGGATTTTACTGTTGACGATTTTACATGATTCTGATACATTATTGCTGTTAAATATGATGTCATTATGTTGCTGTCTTGCCGCCAGCCAATTGCTGCTGAAATTACTTTATTACTGAATGAATTACTGAAATAACTCATTTCGCAGTTCAGACTCGGTTCTTTCTTTCGGGAGACAGTAACTCCATTTATCGTGCACTTTGAATTTTGACATTTTGCAGACATTTTACATTTACAAACAGCTGTGTAACTCACTGCATGAAAGATATTTGAAAAAGCATATAGGGCCACTTTAAGTCTATAGTTCCAAGAGAAACAATTGGTGATTAGGCTTAAACAATTAGGCTCCCTCTTACCTAAACTCATTACTTCAGACTTATGTGCCATCCAGAAACCTGCGCTCTGCTAGCGAATGTCGTCTTGTGGTACCATCTCAAAGAGGCACAAAATCTCTTTCTCGGACCTTTACAATGGCTGTTCCCTGTTGGTGGAATGATCTGCCTAACTCAACCAGAGCTTCTGAGTCAGTAGCCACTTTCAAGAAACTGCTGAAGACATATCTTTTTCGGCAGCACTTGATTCAGTAGAATTAACACTTTCTCTTCTCTTCTATTCTATAAAAAAAAAAAAAAAAAAAACTGCACTAAAATTAAACTGAGAGGGGTTATAGCACTTACGTATTGTTGTCCTACTGTTAGTTTAACTGCTTCTATTGTTCTCATTTGTAAGTCGCTTTGGATAAAAGCGTCTGCTAAATGAATAAATGTAAATGTAAATGTAATGGTGAAATTTATTTGAAATACATTTTAATCCTGCTTGTATTTTATAGTTTATTGTCAAGCGGGTTAAGTTTTACTTTCTTTGAGGCGCAGCACAAGCACGTGTGCAGACATGTTTTCAACGCATTTGTGAAGTATTGTGTGAAGAGATGCACACATAAGGATTTAATCAAAAGCAGATGAGGTGGAGCTCCTCTAGATTATAGATCTGATCTGACTATTTTTGCAGGCAGATGAGGGGCTACTGTTCCTGTCTGGGTTTAACAACTTTTAATAATGCTTTAAACCTAAGTAGTAATTGAATAACAGTTTATTTATTTTAGTTTCTATTTTTTATATACTACTATTCAAAATAGGGTCAGTAAAAAATGTTTAAGAAATGCATACTTTTATTCAGCAATGATGTATTAAATTGATCAGTTTCACAGTATTCAACATTGATAATAATCAGAAATGTTTCTTAAGCACCAAATCAGAATGATTTCTGAAGGATCATGTGACATTGAAGATTGGAGTAATGATGCTGAAAATTCAGCTTTTCCATCACAGGAATAAATTACATTTTAAAATAGAAAACAGTTATTTTAAATGATAATATTACTGTAACTGTGGTGTACTCAGGAACAGGCTGAAGACTCAGAAGATGAAATCCAAGCAACACTTTAATAATAACACTCAAGAACTGAACAAAGAAACATGTGACAGATACACAGTGAAAGTCCATGAACAAAACTAAACTGAACTGAACGTGACAATTACTGTTTTTACAGATTTTTTTTATCAAATAAATGCAGCCTTGGTGAGCAAAGGAGACTTCCAGTCTTACCAACCCCAATCTAATGAACTGTCGGGTGTATTTATTGCTATTATTATTATTCATTTTATATATAATTATTATTAAAACAGTAGTGTTTGTAGATTATGAGCATTTGTATTACTTGTATTATAGTTATATCGTTTTATAGTTCACACATTCCAGACACCCGCAGAGCTTGACAAAGTCTTTATGTGAAAATCAATGTAAGATTGTCACAGTGTGCCCTCAATGGTATTTCATATTTGAAATATCATGAGGGCACACTGTGAAATTTTTATACTGACTTTCATATTGACTTATTTACTTTAAAATCAGACTCTCTGTGGTCTGGTAAATATTGGTAAAAACAAGCTAATCTCTTCTGTTGTCAGTTATCTTCAATGTTATCCATTCATCAGTTATTTTTTTATTTTTTTTTCTATGCACAAAGAGAGTCAGTGGCAAACATGTAGGTAATGACAATGCCAGACACACATATCCGAGAAGTCAGCTGACACGGAGACAAATATTTTGAATCATGACTAATCAGTGCGTTCTTGGATGTTCTTTTGGTGACTTGTCAAATGTGGACGGATGTTATTCAGGGAATCAGGGTGTATGAGGTTCTGGCACTGTCTAACTGTCCTCAGCCTATCCATAAGTCAAGTTTATGCGTATGCTTTCATTGAAATATTAACAGCAGCACAACTATTTTTAACATTGATAATAATAATAATAATAATAAATCTTTCTTGACCCAAACAGCATATTAGAATTTTTTTTTTTTTTTTTAAGGATCATGTGACACTGAAGACTGGAGTAATGATGCTGAAAATTCATCTTTGCATCACAGGGATAAATTACATTTTAAAATATATTAAAATATCAAAAAGGTATCTAAAATTTTAATAATATTTCATAATATATCTGTTTTTACTGTACTTCTAAACAAATAAATGCAGCCTTGGTGCGCATAAGAGACTTCTTTCAAAAAAGCCTTAAGACAAATAAAAAGAATATAGAATTAATAGAACGAATTTTATTTTAGTGTCAAGGGTTCTCTGAGCTTAAGCAGAATTGATTTTATTTATTTATTTATTTTTATTTTGACTGTAGTGACGTATTTTTTATGTTTATAACTTATGCAGGTCAAACTGGAATGTTCAAATTAATTCAGCCATAAAATATTTATTGCAATACATTTTCATTCTTTATCATTCATATTCTGTAAATAATTGCGCAGTTTGACACTTGGCCTTGTGTCACTGCAAAATATATTATACACAGACTCTAATCCCTGGTTTCACACACAAGGCTTAAGGCTAGTCACAGACTAAAACTCATGTTTGATCTGTTTTAACTGAACGCAACTTACGCTGACATCAAAATATGTCTCAAGATATGTCAAAATATGTCTATTGTTTTCTCTCAAGATACACACCAGTAAAGTTTTTTTCTAAGGCAAGTTAATGAAAGCTATACTTAAATGTATAATTGAACTAAAGCCTAATCCTGGCTTAATCTAAACCCTGTCTGTGAAACCAGGCCTATGTGCATGTGATATTTAGTAATACTCATTAAAATGTACAAATTCATGAAGACCTGAACTGATTCCATGCAGCCTCCAGAGCTTTAGTTTCTCATGACATGCTGAGTACATATTCCTGCACTGTATTCTTTGACCTAGTTGCCATAATAAAAGATGTTTTAAATCCCTGTCCTTTATTAACTATATTGCAATGTGTATACCAGATGAGATCAGAGAGAAACGTAATTAATCATTCAAAGTTCCCCATTGCTCTTCTTACCATATTGGTCTGGGATTCCTTGAAAAACAGCAGGCGAGTCTCGTTGGAAGATGTCCACCAGTACAAACCCTGGTTGCTTCTGGGAAACAAGGTCTGATATTGTAATTAGCCACAGGCCCGTTAGCACAAACATGTGAAGTGAAAGGACTGAGCACAGAGGTGTTGATGATTACATCACAATACCCAGAAAGCAGCTGGAATGACCTGTCATACGACGAATTGCATACAAGCAATTTGACTCAATGCTTGTGAGTGCAGTTGCATAATGTCAGGATTCTGTCACTTCAGTCTGGTTTATTTTTAGATTGGTAAAAGAGCCCTGACACTCAACTGTATTGTCGTTGTGAGCGTGCGGTTCAGAGTTAGCTTGAACCGTGCGCTCTTTTGTCTGTGTGATACGTTGTATTTTCGGATCCTGACACTTCTATCTAGCTCGGGTTCGGTTCAGTGTTGGGGTTCGGACATTCGAGCTCCATGTTTGGTCTCTTGTTGCGAGGCACAGATTGAGTGTTGTTCATTCACTCGCTGTGGGCTCTTGTCTTGTGTGTTTTTGTAGAGTGCCTGGTTTATGTTTTCATTGGCCAGGTGTTCTTGTGTTGTCATTTTCCACGTAGCATGTGTAACAGAGGCCAGCTAGTGAGAGTTGTGCGAGTAAACCTTACTCCCCTGATCTCAAGAGGTGCTCTAGTGACAGATGTTACTCTTTGTTAGAGACCCGGGTTCGAGGCCCGCACAGAGAGGGGCGAGTAGGACCTGAGGGGTTACACATACGATTCATGTTAATCATCGGCCACATGCTTTCATGTCTTGTGCTGTGTAGCGCTCTTGTTTTCCATCGGCCACATGCTTTCATGTTGTAGTGTTTTGTGGGAACACGCAGTCGGTGAGAGCTCTTATTGGCTGCATTTTCATGTCATGTTTATGTGTGAGCACATGGCTTAGTTTTATTTGTTTCTATGTGCCATGTGCTTTGCTGTCTGTTGTCTTAACCCTGACCCTCTTGTTATCTGAGTATTGGCTCATTTGTATCATCTGCTCTTCCGATGCTCTAAGCGATGCTGGGTGACGTCACTTATTGTCAAACAAAACGGAGGCTAGCTAGACCTTCCCCCCTCCTCATCCCGTCCTCTCCCCCTGTAGTTTTACTGATACTTCTTTCAAGGTGTAATGTCGCCAAGTGAGATAAATGCTTTTATATAATGCAAAAAAAAAAAAAAATAGAAACATTACCAGAAAAACACGATAAAACGTTTCGCCACCTGAGGTTATAACTTTAGCTCCCATACCAGGACGCAATAATAGCAAGATAACGTTAGCTTCAAATTTAGTCAAAGTTGTCAATAGGCTATGAATGAACATTAAATTTCATAATAAATAGTTGGTGAAAACAATCATTCACACAAACTGTCGCCCTACTGTGAGTTTGCTTGATTATTACAATAGAGATCGATTGCTAGCTGCTAGAAACCTATATGTTGTATTCACCAAAGTTAGCACTGACTGCATTGTTCTAGCTAATTATATCCTTGTGTTTGTTAGGCGAACATGAAAGTCCATTTAGAAAAACCAAACTGGATTTACCCACCTGTCCAGCAAAAACAGAGCTAACGTTACCTGAATGTCGGATTGGAAGCACTTCTGCCGGCGGAGTTCTCACCAACTTTCAAAGGCTTTTCCAGTGTAAATTCGGGCATGCGTTCCTTCTCCTTTTCCCTCTTCTTTGTATTTTTGCAGTCTGTCCATCAGAACGTCGTCTCTTTGGTTGTGTGTCGGCCATATCAAACTTAAAGAGTTAAAATTCTAACTTCCCTCTTCATGCTTCTCTCCTCCACACCCCCCATGTACGCTCGCTAACCCCACCCCCAGGCTGGAACACTGTTTGTTTTGTTTCGTGGAGCGGGTCGCCGCAGTTTGTTTTTGTTGCCGTTTGTGGAGTCTGGGCTGTCTACAGAGACCGCATTTTTTTACAGTGTGTTGAGGGGACAGGCAGCTAGCGGATAGTGAGGAGATGTTTGCTGTATGTGACAAAAAATGTTTTGGCCTAAAAAAACGTGTGACATCGCTTAGAGCACCTTTAATTAAAGGGTTAGTTCACCCAAAAATGAAAACTGTCATTAATTACTCACCCTCATGTCGTTCCAAACCCTTAAGGCCTTAGTTCATCTTTGAAACACAAATAAAGATATTTTTGATGAAATCTGAGAGCTTTCTGTCCCTCCATTGGGAGCAACGCAATTTACACAATCAAGGTCCAGTAATCCACATGGGACACCCGTGGTTTAACCTCAATATTATGAAGCGACACAAGTGCTTTGTTTGGAAAAAAAAACATAATGTAGGCTACCTCTATATTTACAAGATAATATTATCCAAAGCGTGTTCAAGGTACAATTTCCAGTCTTGAGTCACAACACGCATGCGTTGTTGTGCTCCCCCTACTGGATTGCAGGTTAATATTTTCATAAATAAAGTGGTAAATTATGTTTTTTGTGCAAACAAAGCACTTGTGTTGCCTCCTAAAATTGAGGTTAAACCACTGGAGGCACATGGATTACCTTAATTATATCTTTCCTATCTGATGGAAGGACAGAAAGCTCTTGGATTTCATCAAAAATCTCTTCATTTGTGTTCCAAAGATGAACGAAGGTCTTACGCGTGTGGAACGACATGAGGATTAATAATTAATATCCCTTATCCCTTACCTGAAACCTAAAATTCACAAAACAAAACAACAATTCAGGTTTATTATAATCCTTTCCCCACTAATTAACTCGCAAAATGTAATGATTTTGCTTTAGCGTTGTATTAAAACACATTTAGAGAGTTTTGGGAACACTTTATTAACCTTGGTATCTTTGTTACACATTATGTTGTTTTAAAAATGTGTGTAGCCTGAGAAGTGAGTCACGTCTCACAGATGATCTTATCATTCTATAGATATCTGGGTTGTTTTGTCTGAGAGTTTTGTTTTTGTTCATGAGCTTATCTGTAGAAGTGAGAGGGAGAGATACGTTGATGCTTGCGTCTGCGTGTTTTATAAGGATCTGGGTGAGTTTAACTGAGTGGTAAATCTGGAGTGAAAGATTTCTGATAGCACCACAGTGTTAACAGTGAAGAGCGTCGAGGCCACACGTTACTTCACGTTCTTAGCAGTAGATAAGGTGCTCTTCTCTACATGGCTACAGAAAATTCCACAAAAACTTTCTTTGGCCTTTCTCTTCCAATTTTTGTGCCAGAACCACTCATTTAGGTGATAGGTGCCATAAACCTTTGCCTTGTGTACGATTTTGTTTTGTTGTGTGTGTTTTTTTTTACTTTGTTTGCTGTTCCAATTTCTTTACCAGAACCTTGCCAATTAGGCCCCTGTGCCATAATACCTTACCTTGTCTTTGTCTTTTTCTTTGTGTTTATATTTGGTTGTGTTTTCTTTTGTTATTATGCTTTCCAATATCTCAAGTATAGAAAGAAGAAGAAAGTCCTACAGGTTTGAAACAACTTGAAGGTGAATGACAGAAGTTTCATTTTTGGGTGAACTATTCCTTTAATGAGGTGGATCTTAAGCCTTCACTGTTGCTCAGAGCTCAGTCACTTAGACTTTGGAGGCAATGGAGGTCAGGGAACGTGACAAAGAGTTGTAATTGGCCACAGACAGACCCATCCCTCCCTAATTAACCCCTGGCCTGGGACTGTTTGGGATCCCATAAAATAGCTAGACAAAAGGAGGAGACTCCAATAGGTCTGGCACCAAAGTTACTCTGCCCTAGCAGCTGGCTGTCAGTCCATATGGGGAGATGTTGTGTGACTTGTTCCTTCCTGATGGTGTTTTCAGGGACTTTTTGTATTTTAGAGAATCGTTATTCCCCAAATAATAGGTTTACAGTGTTATAGTCAAATGATTTTGTGTTTGAAACTAGTAAAAGAGACAGGCCAACCACGTTTAGGCCTATAGCCATTGAAAACAAAGCTATCATTCCACAATATTCCACATACAAGTCCTCATTGTGAAGTAGCACTCTATGGCTTTCATTATCATTAAAGGGTTAGTTCACCCAAAAATGAAAATTAAGTCATTAATTACTCACCCCCATGCTGTACCAACCCCGTAAGACCTTCGTTCGTCTTCGGAACACAAATGAAGATATTTATGATTAAATCTGAGAGGTTCATGACTGCTACATAGGCTCCCTAAGGGAATGACACTTGACGGCCCAGAGAGTAATTAAAGAAAATGTTTAAATATTCCATGTCGCAACAGTGGCTCAACTATAAGTTTATCAAGCGACGAGAATACTTTTTGTGCGAAAAAACAAACAAAAATAACGACTTTATTCGACTATTCCTTTTCTTCCTTGTAGAAACGAAACGAGACTTCAAGAGATTTCCACGACGCACACGCGCGAGAACTGAACTGAAGTAGTTGAAGGAGATCGCAATTCTCGCGCATGCGTCGTGGAAATCTCTTGAAGTCTCGTTTCAGGCCTACAAGGAAGAAAAGGAATAGTCGAATAAAGTCGTTATTTTTGTTTGTTTTTTCGCACAAAAAGTATTCTCGTCGCTTGATAAACTTATAGTTGAGCCACTGTTGCGACATGGAATATTTAAACATTTTCTTCATTGACTTTCTGGGCCGTCAGGATTCATTCCCTTAGGGAGCCTATGTAGCAGTGATCCAGCTCTCAGATTTAATCATAAATATCTTCATTTGTGTTCCGAAGACGAACGAAGGTCTTACGGGGTTGGTACAGCATGGGGGTGAGTAATTAATGACTTAATTTTCATTTTTGGGTGAACTAACCCTTTAATGTCTGACAAAGAATACTTGATGTTTTTTATTTCAGCTATACAGCTCTAGGCCAGTTTTTACTACTTGCGTTCATGTGAATGAACAGTACTTGACTGCCAAATTCCATAATCTCTGCTACCTTTGAGATCCTTCACATGTGGAAAACTAAAGAATAGCTTTTATTTTCTTTCATAACAGATTCCTAGGCGATTTTCCAAGCCAGGAGGTTCCCAACTGGCTGGGAAAGATGGAGCAGAAGAATGTCTGAGTGGCTCCCTGGTGCTGGAGGCCAGTTTAGGAGACCACATGCACAGTCCCAGTCACAACTCTGAAAAGCCACCTCTTAAGACTAAAGAGCCCAAAGAGATATCGGAGGAAACCCGTCAGCTGAAGAAGAAGTTAATAAAGCAGATTCCTATGCAGCAGAAAGTAGTTCTTGGGGGGAGCAACAAGAAATCCTCCAACCACCGATCCTCTAGGAAGAGTCTGACAGATTACACCAAGATCTCGTCCTCTTCTAACATTCACACAGTGCCAAACGGCAGGAACGCAAAGTGAGAATGGAGCGATGATTTTTAAAGTCTCAAATCAGTGACCTAGTTATACATGTGGAGGCTCTGAACTGTTTTTGCATTTCTTTTCTATAATAAAGCAAATTTATTTAGCTGTGCACGTAAATCATTCTGGAGAACTGATATACAGAACTATTGTTTAAAAGTTTGCGGTCAGTAAGATTTTTCTATACTATGATCCAATATGCTGATTTGCTCAGAAAACAAACTTTTTTTTATTATCAATGTTGAAAACAGTTGTGCTGCTTAATATTTCTGTAGAAACCGTGCTTTTGTTCAGGAGTCTTTAAATGACGTTCAATAGAATAGCGTTTCATTTAAAATGACAATCATTTAAAACATTATATATGCCTTTACTGTAACTTTTGATCATTTTAATGCATTCAAAATATAGATTTTTCAATAACAAAAAATCTTCCTGACCTCAAACCTTTAGCTATAGTGTAGCTAAGAAAAACAACAACACTGAATTAGAGATTGTGGTGTGGCTTGAATATCTTTAGTAATAATAAAATGTGTGTTGTAAGGAATATACAGATGTCTTGCATTGTTTGTGACTGATTATATAATACTGTAATTGCAGAGATGGTGCAAATATCATTAATGACACAAGGCAAATCCTGACTAATTTTCACTGATATTTTATTGTATCAACAGTCACAGCAATTGGTGATCATACACTTTTTCCAAAAGATTCCATTGCAAAACCAAGATGTGAGGAATGAGATTTCATTTTTACACAACAGGTTCATTAGACTAAAACTGCACAGTTGTGACCCATTAACTACCAGTATAAATGATTTACTTCATAATCATTTTCTTTGTTGCCATGTCACTGCCTCTATTAGTTTTTGAGTGGACAATGTGCTCGATTGAAAAGTCCTCAGATTTGTATCTCTTTCAAGATACCAGAATGACATTTACTGCAAATCATTACAGCAAAGGTCATTCAGTTATTTTAGATGATTTATGCAAAAACATACAGCATAATAATTGAAGAAAATAGCCTGTGACTGTTTTGAGCCTACATTTTTCCACATTTTAATATGAATAACAGGAATAATTACAACATTTGCTGAGGTACTCCTCTTTAGTCATTATATCAGAATGAAAGAGCAGATCAAAATATTTAAATGCATACTTGTAATGTCTATGTGGTCTATAAATATATGACAAATAAATACACATGTATCTGTCAGCTCTACACCATGTATCCACTCCATTTGTTTCACTTCAGATTTCTATTGGCAATCTTTCATCAACTGAAGCTAACATACTTCGAATACATGATTTTGGTGTAACAATGTATTCAATACAAAAACAGCATATTCATATGCTGATGATTCTAACATTGCACTGTGCATTGGCATTCAGGGGAAGTCTTTATGTGATTTATTATATTTTGTAACACAATTACACAGTGTGGTGTGTTTTTCATAAAGCACTTGACCAGCCTCAGAAAAGAAGCTGGGGAAAAAACACATTGTGCTCTGAATGCACATAGACGCAATCAACAAACAGTCCATTGCGATTAAACTGCAAGACGGCCTTGAGCTGATGACAACTCCTCGGAATGATAATACTGTGGGAGACTTTTGTATTTGATAAATGTAGCAAAAGACATTGTCGTCTTGCGTCTGCTTATATTTTTAGAACACAGCATTGAATCATGAATGACTCCCACGGCCGTCATCACCAGAGTGTTTTTACCTGTTGCCAACACTCATCATGATTATTTGCAGAAGCACTGAGATATTTCCTGCTTAAAGTAAGCAAATGAGATCATACTATGAATATTAACTCCACTTTTGATTGCTATAATCTGCTACCGCATCTCAAGCATTGTATTGAGAACTCTCCACTTTCAGCACATTCTCAATGGATGCCATCACTTTAGCAGACAAACTAAGACAATCTCATAGTGGAAGGTCCAGCTGTAGTCATGTGAGAGATCCGGGACTCTTTTAGGAGCCACAGCAATAGTTCGTCCCTCTCGATGGTTTAAAATAGGTCATATCAGACCACATACAGTAAGCTTTATTTCCAGAGCTCTCACTAGGTTCACAACGAATCCGTTCGCCTGCGGGCGAACACTGCAGACATGCTCTTCACAATGCCCTTGATGCCTGCTAACTTTTTAACAGACACCTTGGACTCCCTGATGCGATCGACCAGCCCGTGGAAAACCATGAGGACGCTGTGGTAGTTCTCAGCAGCCGAGACCTCATAAAACTGACAGTCGGCAGAGAGCGCCAGCAGCCTGCCCTCCTCGCTGAGGACCGTACGGCGATGGTGCAGGTCTCTCTTGTTTCCCACAATAACTATGGGCATCTTCTCAAAGCCCAGAAAGTCCTTAGTGGTTTTGATTGTTTGGATGAGTCTGGAGACTGCGTTGAAACTGGCTCGGTCACAGATGCTGTAGACCAGCACAAAGCCATCTGCCCACTGGACTCTTTTCTCACACATCAAGGACTCGAAGGACAGGTCCTGACGAGAAGACAACCACCGCATATTTATTCAACATTTCACATGGTTTATTTATGTTTTTTTATTCACTAACAGTAGAACAGTAGATAACAGTATAAACCAGCCTAATCTGAATTGATGGTCTTAGTTGGTTTAAAACGGTTTACCTAGCCTGACAAGATCCTAACTACTTCTAAGGTATGTTCGCTTGGTTAATTTGCTCCGGACCAAAAAATAAATAAATTTAGTCTTGGCCTGCTTAGCGTTCAGATTGGCATTTTTATCACCGAACCTAAAGATACAGAACCTGGCAAAGGGATGCGTTCACAACCTGATAGGTCAGCTTTTATGACGTATTGCCTATTTTGAGATGGAACTTACCGAACATCCAAAACAATGCTGTGTGCTGGGCTAAATGCGCTTGTTGTATGTGTCAAGCCTACATATGATGGTATTTTGACCATGCTAAGAACTTGTGAATAGCTTATAAAATGTGTAAAGGAGTCAAAACAGCGGCTGGAATCCCTCTGTCACACACACAAATGAAGATCTGCTGCGAGGAGATTCGGTTCTGATGCCTATACCCTTGACGAGTTCTCAGCTGGTTAAAAAAACATCATATGTACGTAGGCTATGCACATACAACGAGCACATTTAGCCAAGCACACATTGTTTTGGATGTTCGGTATAAGTTCCGTCATGAAATATAGCCTACGTAATAAAAGCTGACCAATCAGGTTGTGAATATCCCAATGCCTTTAGGTTCTGTATCTTTAGTTTTGGTGTTAAAATGCCAATGTGAGCTCTAAGCAGACCAGGACTAAATTTATTTATTTTTTTGGTTAAGACCAGCTAAGACCAGCAAGTCTTAGAGATTTATGCTGTTTTCTTGGATATCTGAAAAGATTAAATAGTTGACAAAAAAGTTGACTTGAATGTTTTCAACAGTTTCTGAAACACTGAATCACCTGCGAATATGGTGCGTCCCATATATTCAGAGTTTGCTCTCGTCCATCCAGAACGACATTGTGAGTGTAAAGGGACTCTGAAGAGAAAGCATAGAAGTTAGTAAAAATGTAATTTATTAAAAGTAACTTAACGTATTAGTGAATAGGGCAACATACCAATATCCCCATATTCCCCGATGAATCTACGAGTCAGGAATCGGACAATAAGTGCTACAAAACAAACTTGTATGAGCATTTGCTTATATGGCAAGATGTTAAAGTGTAAAAAGATGACTAAAGAAAACTAAATGCATTTTATGGATGTATATTATAGTATATAATAATAATAAAAAACTCACCAGATTTTCCAACATTGTCTGTGCCGAGTACCACGACGTTTGCATCCATTCTCTGTCCGTTTAGTCTAGTCATGTCCTTCAGAAAGATGCTGCGAGTGATCTCTGATCTGGCGCGCGTCCGCAGGGGCAACATAGTTGAGGAGAAGGCGGAGCTTAGACGTGCTCGCTCCCGTGACGCTGATGTTCCCGCCGGTGAGTTTCATGAACTGAAAAGTCTCAAAACAAACACAACATCAAATATCAAATTGCATGACGGTTGGCTTGAATGATATAAAATAGATGAATGCCGATAACTCGATTCTACATACCTTGCTTAAACGGAACTGTCAATATTTTTGCAGTCATTTTGTTTACATTGTTCAGAAATTGAACCTGTTTAAGGCCACAAGGTGGTGCGAGTAGCCCAGGCTATTGAGGGTTGGAAAACAATTGCTTTTACTTTTATGTGAAAACACCTGGTAGCTTTTAGTATATAAACTATGTTAGAGTTCTGAGTCAAAAGGCACACTCTTAAATCAGGCCTATAATAATGTTTGAAAATAGCATCATGTTTTTGTTTTAGATTGCTAGGTCATCAGAGTAGAGATTTCGCTGCAAGAAGGAGGAAGTTATTTTGATTAAAGATTACGATTGCATGTGAATTTAATAAATACATAAAAAATGCATGGATAAATAATTTATAATAGGCCTTAACATTATAATACATTATTAATAATTTTCCATTAAAAAAATAAGAATTGTCATTTTTATTTCATGGTGAATTCACAAGAACGATAACCATAAAAAAATGTTTTTAAATCTTTGAAAAGAGAATAGTGAAGTCCACACCATAACTATAACAATAATGACAGAGGACCAAAATCGTTAGATTCGTTTTCAGAACAGTTTTTTTTTTTTTTTTTTTTTTTTTTGTAGGCTGATGAGTGACAAAAACATTGAAGGCCAATCAGAATCCACCATCATTAACGAGATCAAGCATTTAAAGTGGCAGAGACATAACATCATGCACTTGTAATAAACAGAACGTCATTGCACATTGGCGTGAACACTAATATAGTTATTTTAGTTAGCATTATTGTCTTCATGTTTGGTGTGAACTGGTATTAAAGTCACCATGAAATCAAAATAGACAATTTTTATTTTTTTATGGAGTATTGCTGTGTTTATTATGATTTATCCATGCACATCCTTACTGGTTTTAAAATGAATGTTCCCTTGTAATATTTAATCAAAATTACTTCTCCTCTCACTTGCAACAAAATCTGTCCTCTTTTCTGATGACGTGTTTACTGTCGTGAGGGTGAGACAACCTATCACTCACATGAGATCACATCAACAGCAAACCACAATGATCAATGAATTCCTGGTGGACAAAATCAGGCCAAACCCTAATTATTTTCTAGAAGTTTGTGAAGCTGTTTCAGTTGGATGTTCTGTTTCATGCCGACTTTAAAGTTATGTGCTTTATTTAAATAATTTTACCCTATTCATTTCACCATGCAAATAAATGCACTGAAAAAGCCCGCTGAAGTTTGAGCTCAAATAAATGTGTGTTGTTTCATGATACTTAAATGATTTGTGGATCACCACTGACACCACTTTTTAGTTTGATAAAATCATTATGGAAAGGTAAAAATGAAATGCAAAATAACATGTATTGTCCATATCTGGCCACTAGAGTTCGGTGTGATCAAAACAATTTGACAGTGTCCATGACAGAATTGGCATTGGACGGAAAAAAAAAGTTTTGTCTACAGAATTTAGATGAAATTAGTTAAATAAGTGTGAGGTCGTCTCATATGATATGTTCGTTGTTGACTAGGAGTGTGTTTGTGTCATTTTTCTGTGTACAAGACAATAGAAAATCAAATTCATCAATATATGTCCCTAAATAAGATTACCAAAAAATCAATTAAAATACAAAATTTATAATAATGATACATTATATTTATTCTAAAATAGCACACTGAATCTGTTCTGTCTAAATTGTGCAGGGATAAATATATGCAAACAAAATTTGAATGGATAATAATAACCATTTGTATGCTAAGCACTGGCATACTGATGAAGGTGCTCATAGACTTTATAGTTTGTTTGTGGCAGCCGTGCTGTCTCCTCAATAAAGATATGGGTGGCCTGAAGGAAGCAGATCCACGATTGATTTACTGGCCCAAAAGATGTGGTACCATTTTCTTGACTGCAGCAGTAGAACAGGCTATTGTTTGAGTGGCTGGGATCCTTAACGATGATCTTATGCTTACAAAGGCTGCATTTATTTTGAAATATTATTACAATTTAAAATAACAGTTTTATGTATAATTTATTTCTGTGATGCAAAGCTGAATTTTCATAATCATTACTCCAGTCTTCAGAGTCACATGATACTGATTTGGTGCTCAGTTATTAACAATTATTATTAGTGCTCAAACAATTATAATGCTTCTTATTATTATCAATGTTGAAAAAAAGTTTCTACACGGGCGCTATTTAAAGCATCCCATCAGGTTAGCACCCGGCATGGGAGCAGAAGAACTCAGGACAGCAGAGACCTGCAGATGGTCAGCTGTTTCTTATGCTCACCCAGGCTGAATTTATTTGTGAAATAGTAATGCTGGCAGAGGGGTTCTGTACGTCAATAACTTTACCAACATGAAACTCAACAGTCATCGACTTACAAATACTTATACATATGGAGTCTCTAAATGGTGTTTTGCATTTATTGTCTATAGTAAAGCATAGTTATTTTGATGTGCATATCATACTGGAGGATTGATATACACTATTTTTGAGAAGTTCGGGGTCGGTAAGATTTTTAAAAATGTTTTTAAAAGAAGACTGTAAAACATAATTTATTCCAGTGATGCAAAGCTGAATTTTCAGCATCATTACTCCAGTCTTCAGTGTCACATGATCCTTCAGAAATTATTCTAATATGCTGATTCGGTTCAAGAAATGTTTCTAATTCAGTGTTGATTTTGCTGTATTCCAAACTTGTCACACATACACTCAGCTGATCATCTGCACGTCTCTGCCGTCCCGAGTTCTTCTGCTCCCATGCCAGGCGGTAATCCTACCTGATGCGGGATGCTTTAAATACCCTGACATGGTGTGTGTGATTCATGTCATCCGTGACTGAAGTGTGCAGTTTCTCACATTTACAGTATATATACACTGTCAGAAATTAATATTATATGTTAATTAATATTACTCAGTAATAAAACCTTAAAATAAAGTGTAGCCAAAAAATGTTTCCGTTAAGGGTACATCAGCTTGTCACTGGGACAGAAAGGGTTTTTTATGGATTGCATATTATTCACACCATGGCAGTAAACTATTCATAATTTATTGATTCTCCAGAATTCTTCTTTTTTCTCTTTTAAATTTTCCTTTCTAAAAAATCCTATGTTGGATGTCATGCCAATTAGCTTTGACTATATTCATAATACAGAATGGCATGTAAATGTCATGTAAATAATTTGTGATGCTTCTAAATTTGGGGACAAAAGCATCTCTCAGTTAATCCAGTGATCTTCACTAATTTTTGATATGGAGCTGCTTTAAAAATGTTCATGCCACATCACGTTTCATGTTTTTAAACCATGAATGGATTATGAGTAATTAAGGCTAACATATGGAATCGGTCAAAACATGGTATGGCTTGTTAATTATTCATCATAGCTAATTAGCCATTTATTATTTATGTAGTTATTCATATTATTATTTTTGGATTTTTGAAGCTTTTCAAAATTTGTGAGGAAAAAAAATTATTTTTTACATGCAATTTTTACTTTTTAAGCTAAAAGAGTAATGTTATCTTAAATTATATACTTACCCGTGTTATTAACTCCATACTGACCTCATAAAAAAACATTATCAACCTAATTTGAGACTGATGAAATGAAAAAGGGGTTTGAATGCTATGAAAACGGCTCTCCTGAATCACCTGAACTACTTATGAATGATCCACAGCTTAGTCTCACCTGAATTGTTGAATGTTTCCATTTTTAGCCATCTATATTTTAAAACAAATCTGGAAAAGTCAAAGCAATGTCAAGAAATGGGCCATATGAACACATAGACAATGTGACGGCTCATTACATGGTTGACAGACAGTAAAATGTGGTTTTCAGTTCTGCTCTCTCGCTGCAGGGTTAGAAGTTCACAGTGCGGAAGGCCATTACCATTCTCTTAGGACAATGTTTTAATGTCTTATGAAATTAAATTGAGATATTGTATGCTGGTGGCACCAAAGGGAATATAGATAATATTATATGTACCCTGGGGTCAGTTCCTCAATTTCTGAGCTGTCAGGGGTTATATTTGCTCTAATTGCCACACACATGTGTGAAATACTGCAGGAGTGTCTTAGAAACACCATATATCCTGCACAGGCGAGCCAGTGTCTTTTACTTTTACTCTTTACTAGCTTTATGAAATACAGTATGTGTGCATCTATGAATCAACTTTAGGTGAAGGCTGAACTTGACCCTTATAATGCAGTTATATACATAGTGTGTTAATTAATATTATCATTATTATTATATTGTTCATTGTTAATATGAATGTGATATATCTATGCATTTTATTAAAAAAATAATGTAACAAAATTATTAAACAATATATATTATTTAACTAAATATTGTAGTTCAGCCCTCATATATGCTGTATAGACGTTGGAGTAACAAACCAAAAACCATTCGGAGTAACAAATCTTTGTGAATAATCCAAAAGGCACTCAGAAAGAACACGCAGGATATCACTGGGAGGATAACACAAGCTTAAATGAGAACCGACATGATTTCCATTACACGAGAGTAGATGTTAAAACTTCATGCCGATTTGCACTCGACTTTTCGGCTTTAAGACGTAGCTTTACAGTAACCTATGCGTCTCCATCCATTTACGCTTCCTTCCATATGGTGATGTGAATATCCTTCTGTCTGGTGTTAATGGCTGAAGTATATTTGGCTCGTCAGCACACACAACGGCTGCGATGCTGGCTCCGGGGATCAGCCACAGTGCGGTCTCCCCAGCGGATCAGCATGACAACCGTCTGCATTAAGATGAGTACGGTACATCTCTGGGGTCTTCAAGTGGGCACCTTCCGTCCTCGGTGTTTCGCCGACTAGCCCACGACAACTCAAGAGGGCTCGATGTGACCTAACCACAATCTCCTAACCACAATCTCTTAACGCCACAATCTCACCGCAACCCGACCATACGCGCCAAACCGTTTGACTAAGGCTGTCGAAGCCCCACTGTCGTCGTTAATGCAGGTTCAGTTGCAACGGTTCCTTATGGCATACTACCTACCACAAAACACAACAATATCTGTCCAACACAAATCCTCATTCACGCAAAATACAGCACACGGGATTGTAATAACTATGATAACTATGCAAACTATACAAATAATCCAACAGACTCTTCAAGTTTTTCAAGAATTCTTCGAAACCGTAGCGTACACACTTCCAGAATCTTTCTGTCTCAACCACAGCCAGTTGCTGCTCCTCTCTCCTGCTTCGGATAAGTTCTTCACTGTGTGACGCAACTCTTGGCCACTAAATCCGACAACTCTGAGAAACCAGGTTGTAGAGTGTGCCACAAATCCTCGACAACCCACTTCCACTGGATAAACCCGGACTCTCCATCCTCACTGTTCTGCTTCAGTGGCCAGATGAGCAAACCGCAGTTTCTTCCTCTCATATGCCTCATCTACCGCATCCTCCCATGGCACTGTTAACTCTATCAGGTGAACAATGCGTGCTGATCCAGACCACAAAACAATATCTGGTCGAAGGTTAGTGGTGGCAATATCAGGTGGAAAAGCCGTTGATCAAGATCAGCCAGCATCTTCCAGTCTCTAGCAGCTTCCAGTTGTCCTGGGCGAGAATTGTTTTTTACACCTTTTCTTGTTGGTTGCTCTTCTGGGCGGAGGAATATTGTCTTTTGTGTGTAATAATGGTTTTGCTAGAACAGGCGTCAACTTATTGCAATGTTACGCTTGTCTTCCAATGCTAAAGCCAAACATCGTAGTACCTGGTCATGGCGCCAAGTAAACCATCCTTGGCATGCAAGAGCCACCTTACATCCTGTCAAAATGTGCCTTAATGTGGCAGGTGATGAACACAAAGCACAAGAGGGATCTTCTCCTACCCAGAGGTTTAGGTTCTGCGGTGATGGGAGAACAACATATGTTGGCCTGATAAGGAAACTGATCCTAATCTGTTCCATTGACCATAGGTCTTGCCAGCCCATCTTGCGTTGTTCCACACTCTCCCATCTCATCCATTCTCCCTCATCCGTTCTCTGACAAAGAACAACTAAAACACAGGGTTAGGTTATACTGGGTTAGAACAAAGGAAACCAAACTAGACACAGGTGAAACTTGTATGTAACCAAGGAAACCAAAACTAAACAGAGCAGGTAAACAGGAACTAAAGGAAGCGAAACAGATAAGAGTACCTAGAACGAAACATAAACCTGACAATAGTTATTTAAACGTATGTTCCACCTAGTGTGCCACACATGTCCTGAAAAGTGCAGCCAAAGCATTTCGATCGCCCCCTAGTGTCTGGCTGCAGTATAGGTCATAAACCTGCCCTCTCCATGTAATCGAATGGGACGCGAGCCATACTGAAAAATCTAATTACACTTCAAATACTTTTTTTCCAAAGATGGTTTCTGTGTGAGCGATGTAATTAGCAATGACTGTTATATTTTGGCTTCATTTTTCTACAGTGAAAGGAAGCGGAGATGTGCTGTCCATCTGTTTTTACAGTCTATGCGTTATACACAAGATTTTTATTTAATTTTCTTTACAAAGTCTCATGCATGCAAACTCAAACACCTTGTCCATTTTATATTTCATGTAATTTTCCTTGAGAGCATCAGTTGTAATAAGTGTTGATTAAAAGCAAGTGTGCATTTGAGAAAATGTTGGGCATTACATTATTACAGACTTCAGACTAATGATTCACAGTTGGTGGATTTTGCATGAATTTTCATATCTAGTTACAGACCCTAGACTCCTAAACCTCCACTTATTGTGGACATTTATTCATGTAAAGTAAAGCAGCTGAGTCTCTGTGTGTGTTTATGCAAATGAACCTCTTTATGGACTAATAATCTAAACCCTCTTCCATGTTTGATAATTCCAATCTTTCCTGATTCAAGCTTATAGCATACTGTGCGAGTAAAGGTCTGGGATTAGACGATTCTTGTAGAAGGCCTGTCTGAAATTTATTGGATTTGCAATTCCTCATACAGATGAACTGTTCAAAAGAGCGACTTTAATAACTTACAGCTTCTTGTGTACATGAAACTTTATTATGTTCAATTTATTTAGTCACACAATCGGAGAGAATCAATTTTGCAACTGTGACACAGAAATCGAAATGTGAGGGAAACACAAGAAATACTAAAATTGCCATCAGTAATTGATGATTTTACATTTTGAAAATACAAGTTTATGCAAAAATAAAAAAATATTGATTATAATTGCTTTTAAATATTTTTGCATATTCGACTAATCAAATAGGTCAACATGCTGGTTAAAACTGCTGCATGGCTATTACATGTTTATTACAAGCAGTGGCACACATATTCACATTCAATTCAACTCATATTTATTAGTATGGCACTTTTCGCTATATATCGTTTCAAAGCAACTTTACAGAAAATGCATGTTTCTACTTTATAATTTAGAGTAATTTGTTATCAGAGTTGACTGTGTCCATGTCCAGAAATGTACAGTTCTAAGATAATACAAGTCATTCAGTTAGCTAACATCATGTATTCATTTAAGCAGAAATAATGATCTCAATAAAGCAGTTATTACAAGTTGTGATCATAATGATTACAATATATAGAAAATTTAGCAGTTGTGTATGTTGAATTATAGTTGGTATCATTTGAAGTCCTCGATATCTTGCTATCAGCCTCAGTGTAACGGTGGGCAGGCGGTGAAGGGACTGAGACCAAAACTGGCTTTTCTCACATTTATTCCTTTGGAAAATCAGAACACAAAACATGGCTTCAGGCACTGGCGTACATAAAACAGCATCCAATGTAAAGCATACCACTTCTGATCTTCTGTTGTAAATTATTACAAAAAGAAACATTCATACAGAAGGATACACCTTTAGCATACTAGACGGGGATAAAATAAACTTAAGAAAAATACACAGGAAAATATTTCCTCATTCTGTAACTAATTCACATTTAACATATGGACTTATGGAGCAACATACCTTTGGAAAATCAGAACACAAAACATGCCTTCATGCACTGGCGTACACAAAACAGCATCTGCACATACAAAATAAAAGAAATACACTGAATGCATGGAAAATTGCTAGCGGAGTTTACAGCTAGTCAAAATTTCATTTTACAGTCTCTGTACGAACCCCGTAAAAGCTTATAGAGCGCTGATGAAAATATTTATTCAGAATAAACTGTTTTGTGGGATTTTTTTGTATGGGATATTGTCTGCTCTTGTGAAAAATGAATTGTATATCATAAAAATATATAGTATTTATGACAGCGGCATTAATAAACTTTCTCTAAGTTGCTAGAATTGCACCCAAATCTTAACAATACATGTAAAGTAATATAACACAGGTGATATGTTGAAGTTTTCAACTTAAACAACATTTTACAGTTACATCATTAAAACAAAGTGGGAAGTGCTTTATACCATAGACATAATAAATACATAGACGCCCTATTGGCCGCTTTGGCACGTTGCTGTGATATGTCATCTGGTCCGCCATTTTGCAGAGGGCAAGACTGCACTGCAATCAAATGCAAATAAACGGGTGAGCTGCGTTTTTTCTGGATAAAAACAAACTGTTTTTACATTTATCGACCGATTTCAGTGGTTTGTATGTGGTGTACAAAAAGTTCCATCTCTAGTTATTTAAAATCTCGATAGTTAGGCCAAGACTTGTAAAAAAATAAAAATTAATAAAGAATGGTCAAAGCTCAGGCTTGTCATGTAGCCCCTATTTGGCTTTTTATTCTTGGATAAGAATGGTGAAGACCCCCATACTGAGATATAATTTAAGTTTTCTTATTGTGGAAAAAGCATTTTCTGTGATTGACCAGATTTTAGCAATAACAAAGATAACTGATGGATCCTTTATGATAATATATGTTATGGTACAACTACAGTGCAATGCAAATAGTAAATATAACATAAAGTGAGAAGTAATAGTAAATATTTTAGTCAATAAAATAAACAAATAGTATACAGCAAATAAAATGGAAATGAATTGTAGTATAATTATATAATATCATAAGTACAATAATACAATCATAAAAATATTGATAATAGCATATAGTTTATTAATAATACTATAATAATAGCAATATAATAAGAAATATCAATTACAGAATATACACAATAAAAAATAAGTTAAATAGTGACTTATATTTAATATTGAACTCTTTTTGTTAAATTTCAGTTTTATTGATCAGTAATATTATAACAGAGTAGCTTCAGTCAAACATACAGCAGGATACAACGTTAAAATAGCCTAAATATAAAGCTATGAAACTTCACTTTGCCCTCAGCCAAAGCGATTTACCAGGGAACCATTTATAGATTAATGAGACCAAAGATCGCCCGTTAGATATACACAAGATGAATTATATCTCATGTTTAACCACTAGACTAGAGACATCCTAGCCAGCGGCAAACGTCAGAAGCACTGGCCGAGGTACGGCTGTTCCAGGCGGGGTAGACGAGCGCTGAGCGCATCTTACAACTCCGAAAACTTCAGATACAATTTTTAAATAGGCGCTATCTTTATAAACAAACCACATATTTGAGCTTTAAACAACTACATTGTCGACTAAAAAACTATTAAAACTACATTTTGTGACACAATAACAGTAGTATTTTTAAATTTAACCTCTGAACGTTACTATTACTAATTAAATCATGACCAAATACAACCAAAAACAAACGTTCAGTCTTGCTTGTGAGAAGTAATTCCTCGAAAGCTGTTTTCAATTGTGTGGCGATATGTACACTACAGCCCCAAGCAGAGCAAGAAAAAGGCATTTTTCTCAATTCCCGGTATGAGAGGTATGGGAAAGTTGCCATCCCCTATTATGTCTATGATGTAAACAATGTAAAGCATACCACTTCTGATCGGGTACGGCAACAACACAAGGACAAAACGCAGCAGAGCTGCAGTACACCATTTCTCCAAAGGGGGGCTTCAAAACACCAAACTCAATACAGCTGCTTAATTATGGTGAAAATCACATACAAACACTAACTTACATTTCTAACTCTGTTACATCAGCACATTAGATTTGATTAGATTTTTATTTCATTTCAGTAATACCCTTCATGTTGAGGCAGAGGTCTTCAGTCCTCTACAATGAGTATTTCTTCCTCTGCAACCCAGATGTGCTGTTGAATCCCAGAGGGGGCCGGTGCAAGAGAGAGGTTGAGACACTTTGATTCCCTTCTTGCATATTCATGGATGGTTTTCAGACACTTCAATTATTCAGCTGGATGGATTTTCTTAAGGATCCTCCCACTGAACTGCTCACCTTGAACTGTGAGTGATTTAATGTCATTTCAGTAGCCAATAGGATAATCTTCAAAGGAATGTGTTTGGCTCTTTCTGAACAAAGGCCGCTGAATCTCTCTTTTTTTTTTCTCATCTCTCTTTCTTTGTTTTCAAACCATTCTGCTATTTTACAGTTGGTTCATGGTTGTCTTGCAGACATGCCATATGGAAATATGAGTTAATACCTGTTTGTTATTGCTATGTGATATCATTGTCAAGCTTAAGGCAAAATTCAGTATGCAAAAGATCGTCGTTAAAAAAGATGTAAATTATTTTCAACTAGCCCTACCCAGCATAAGTGGCTCAACCAATGGTGTTGGGGCTATTCTACAGTTTTTACTCTAATGAGATATACTTAATTAAAAATAAACGTTTTTCGAAGTTGTAAATAAAACAAAGTTTATTGGAGTATGTTTTTACAAGAAAATACTACTTCAATCTTTCTACTTTAATCTTTCTACTTCAATATTTCATAGTTTGATTCACAGTGATTTTAAATAATAATTTTGTTTTAAATACTGTAAATCATTTTTTTCAGTGCATAATTGTCTATTGAGCACTATATGGAATCTTTAGGGGTCCAAGTTGTGATAGCTAATTGAAAATGTTTTAGACAGCTAACTTTAAAGGTGCTCTAAGCGATGTTGGGTCACGTCACTTCTTGTTGACGTTCAAAGTATTGTCAAACAAAACAGAGGCTAGCTCGACCATCCCTCCTCCTCCTCATCCCGTCAACTGCCCCTCCCTTCCGTGCTTCCTGAAACAGTCATGAACCTTTTGACCGCTTTCCCGATGTAAATTCGGGACTTTGCACATTCCTTCTCCTTTTCCCTATTCTTTGTTATTTGTTCATCGGAACGTCGTCTCTTTGGTCATGTGTCGGCCATATTGAAATTCTAATATACATTTTTAACGTTAGTCATTTTCGTTGTCTAGGACATCTCTCGCTAACCAGGGGCGCCGCTAAGGGGGGAAAAATTAGGACGATTCTAAGGGCCCACAAACTTTTAGGGGCCCCAGAGATCGATTTTATTAATTGAACGGGTGCAGTAGTAGGGGCCTTACCTCATATTTTTTCATGGGGCCCAAAATCCCTGGCCGCACCCCTGTCGCTAACTTCCCACTTCATGCTTCTCTCTCCTCCACCCCCACACCCCCCTTCATGTGCACACGCACTAACCCCCCAACCCCCACCCCCAAATCATTCTTGTCGGTTATTGGCTGGAACACTGTTTGTTATGTTTCGTGGTCCAGGCTGGGTCGGTTTGTTTTTGTTGCCGTTTGTGGAGTCTGGGCCAGTAGCGGTTTTAGGCACGGGCGAACCGGGCAGTTGCCCGGGGCGGCATTTCTTCATGTCACATGGGGGGCGGCACGAGCAGTTTAAAAAAATCCTCTGCGCCGCGAAGGTTTTCTATTTTCTATCATTTCAATTCAATTATTGGCAATGGCGCCCCTGCTTGCTGAGAAGGCGCCGTGCACAGAAGTGTCAAGGAAGTCTCCTGATTGGAGGTAACTCACCAAGGGGCCGTTCACACATCGCGTCTTTTGCGCGCTCGAGGTCGTTATTTCAAATGTAGGCGCACGGGAAGCGCGCTCATAATTGAAGCGACGCGCTCATTTTTTCCAGGAGCAGCGAGATGAAAATTTTGAAACTTTTCAGTATGGGGGTGCACCCAAACACGTGGGTGTTTTTCTCTTCTCCGTAAATAAATCTTTTAGCAGAGCTACAGCAAGCGTTTTTCTGTGGTGGAAATCCGTACTAAAACTTCTTTGTCGTTGTGGAGAGCGCAGTGCATGGTTGTATAGCAACGACAGCCTTGGGAAATCGGACCGAATTTTACTATTAATAATAAAAGATAAGCTACTGTGCATTATAAATGTCAGGAATTTATCTTTATTGACTCATTCTTTTTATAAAGATGATTTAAAGGCTGAAATATGTGAGGTTTATCTTTTTATAAAACCTTTTTTGTCAAAAGTTTATTTGAACGTGTACATGTTATAACATAAAAAAACACTCCTTTAAAATTTGGCCATCATCTTTAATGTTATTAACTTGGTGAATTGATTTCATTGTGTATTAGGCCTACTTTTTGAACAAGATTCTGTGTTTAACCGTGATAATTTTGGTCAATATATTCATGAAAGGAAAATCATTTTCATAATGATCAAATAAAATCAACTGTAATTATGTGTTTTTACAGTAGCCTAAAATGCAAAGTGCAATTTTCTATTAAAAAATAATCTCTGATTCTGTCCTTTTCTCTGACATTTAAGAGTGACAGGCCTACAAAAGGGGGTCGAAGCCCAGGGGGTCTCGCCAGTATCTATAAGATACTATCTCGTGGCCTCAAGATAGATAGAGATACTATCTTGAGGCCACAAGATACTTATCTTGAGGCCACGAGATACTATCTTGAGGCCACGAGATAGTTATAATTATTTTTTTTGACAAAGTGGGACTAGGGGGGCTCCGTATGATTGACACAACGTGAGGTCATATTTATTTTTTAAAATTAATGTGAAAATTTCGGACGTGAATTTCGTACTTCGTGTGCAAGGGCCTTTAGCATCACCAGGTTCCCTCGACAAAAACCCAGTTTTTTTTAAACATCTTTTTTTTTTTTTCTTTTTTTTTTTTACAATCTTCACAAATGACCACAACTTGAATTTTAAGCATATTATGCAATTGGCAAAAATTCAATTAAGTAAAAAGCGAAGCCCAGGCTCTAAACAAATATGATGGCATTTAACCCTCTGATTATCTTCATTTGTGTTTACACTCATTATCTTTAGGGTCTCCAGGGACCCCAGACAATAACATTTAATTTTGTAACAGAATTTTTTTTTTTTTTTTACAAATGTAATTTTAGTCTGTTTATTAATGTTTTTACTCAACATTTGTGCAGTTTTTGGAGGATTTTTGATATCTTTTACATTTTAATGTAAGATTGTTTCCCATTTTTTTGGGAAAATGCCGTTTTAAAATAAAAAAAAACTCACTTTAACCACTCGATGGCCATAGACCTCCACTATAAGCTATTTGCTATGTGATTAACCAAACTACATATCTTTTCACAAGTTTTTACAGTTGGATTCATATCTAAATATTATAAAATCACAATTATAACACACAAAAAAAACTTTTTGTCAAAGTTTAGCATTTTTTGTACTGACAAAAGTTTTTCAATAATGTTACATTATTCTTAGAATCAAACCTGAACAAGACTCCAAATGTTGGAGTCTTTAGATTTTATCATTTATTTCAATCATCTGTTTTTAATATAATTCTACAATTTTAATTATACAATTTTACTAACTGTAACAGAACAAAAAATTACAGAAATTAACAGTTATATTACATATAGAGTAAAAATACATGACATGAACATCAAAATGCAATGAACTGAACAGCAATAACAAATGAGCAAATAAAGCAGTAGAAAAAATAAAATTTAGTTAAAAAAAACTGTGAATGGGGAAAAAATCGAACAACTAGGAACAACAATTGGTGGTCATCACATACAGTCTCGTTTACAGTGCACTGCAGGTGTTTATGCGTCAGTGGACTGCAGGCAGTATGCATAGTATAGCCTTACAAATGTATTACTGTGTGTGTGTGTGTGTGTGAGTGTGCATTGTGGATTTTGTTTTGCATTGTTGGAAGTGTGCCACTTTATTTCTGTCTATGTGATCTGCATTGTTTCTTCGTTGTTTCTGATTTTGATGATGAATTTTGTATATTCACTATGCGGGGTCTCCAGGGACCCCGAAGATAACAAGTGCTGGCATTTTTTTCACGCTAACATAAAAACAGATATCATTCCAATATATTTTTTTTGGGGTAGATCTAGACCAGTGTTTCCCAAGTAAGTAAGTAAGTAAGTAAGTTAAGTTTATTTATAGAGCACTTTTCACAGATAAAATCACAAAGTGCTTTACAAAGTGCAACCACAAAATAAAACAGTATACAATCAGTAAAAATTACAACATTTAAAGAGCCCATAATAAAACCCAGTTAACTAAATGCTTTTTTAAATAACAGTGTCTTAAGATGTCTTTTAAAAGAATCGACCGAGTCAGCCACACGGAGGAACAAAGGCAAGGCGCCCAACCCTGTTCCTGGAGGCACACCAACACTACACATTTTCCAACTCTTCCTAATCGATCACACCTGAATCAAATCATCAGCTCGTTAGTAGAGACTCCAAGACCAGAAATATGGGTCAGAAAAGGGAGACATCCAAAATGTGCACTGTTGGTGTGCCTCAAGGAGCAGGGTTGGGAAACACTGATCTAGACAGTGTTAAGAGGCGTAGAAGTTTTCATACCATTTGGACAAAGAGAACATTTTTTAAAAATTCACCAAAAAGTCATTTGCGGGTTAAAAAGACCCCGAAGATAACCAGAGGGTTAATTTCCCTGTAACTTCTGTAGTTCTATTTGGCTACTTGTTAGAAATCGCTTTACAAGACCTGTAAAAGCTTTAGCAGTAAAGCTTCACAAGAGATGCATTTTTTATCGTAGAATAAAAGTAAAAATATATTAAGCTTGTGTTCACCACAGACCATTATTTCAAGCATTTAACCAAAAACCCCCATGACTTCAGGACGTTGGAACCGGAAGTGCTAACTCATTTTCAGGTTTCGGCCTACAAAAATACGTCATCCCTGCACCCCTCTATGGCAGTGAATAGACGTGCGTTTAGCAATCTGTCTTGAGATATATATCAGTTTAACCACTGTCCTTTGTGAGACACAGCTTTCATTAGACATCTGCGGAGGAACCGTTACAAAAGGGAAAGACGAGACCATTAGCTACTTTTTCATATTCCCCCTCAGGAAGGAAACGCTTGAGCTACTTTGCTGTAGAGCCACAAGCTGTGCACCGAGAAGGCAGAATCAAACGCCCCAGCCTTTCAGAAACAGCTGCTTGTAGTGCCACTAGATGATTTTTGGTGGGAAGGGGTGGAAACTGCTCCTTGCATTTCTCAATGTGCTAGAAAATGTTATCAGTTCAGCGTTAATGCATGTGTCTCACTTTCCATTACCCGTCCCTTTATCGCTGTGTGTATATCAACGAGAAACTGCCGCTGAATTTAAATGAGACTTCCTGTTGCTTGTTGCTTATGTCTGTTAGTGGGAATTATCTGAAAGGGTAATTTGTACTTTTCATCCCTTGTTTGGAATTGGGATGAACCTTTTTTTCTCTCATGACTGAATCGTAACAAAAGAAACATGAACACTTTACAATAAGGTTCAAATTCATTAACAGTTAAAAGTACATTAGGTGTCAAAAAACTAATTATGGACAATGATTTTACAGCATTTATTAATATAGTGTTTATTTAAATATGAATCATTTGCAAACTCATATTCATTCATAATGTTAACTTGAAATGTTAAAAAAAGTATTACATTGCCGTTCAAAAGATTTATTTTCTAAAGAAATTATTACATTTTTTTGTATCCATTTGACAGTAAAAATTGACTACAGAAGATTCTTCAAATAAATTATCTTCTTTTTTTTGGTATCCTGGAAATCACAGCTTCCACCAAAATGCAGCAATGTTTCTTGAGCATCAAATCAGCATAGTATAATGATTTCTGAAGGATCATGTGACACTGATGACTGGAGTAATGATGCTGAAAATTCAGCTCTGACATCACAGGAATAAATTACACTTAAAATATATGGTAACATGAATGAATTTTTTACAGTATTTATTCATCTTTGTTAATGTTAGTTAATAAAAATCCTGCTCATTGTTTGTTCATGTTAGTCACAGTGTATTAACTAATGTTAAAAAATACAACCTTTGATTTTAATAGTGTATTAGTAAATGTTGAAATTAATATTAGCTCAGGTTAATTAACGCTAGAAGTATTGTTAATTCTTATTTCATGTTAACTAAGGTTGCTAACTAATGAAACCTAAAACTTATAATGATATTTTAAAGTTTTACTGTTTTTATTCTTTTTTTTGGGTGAGCATAAGAGATCCGGTTACACTTTATTTTAGAGTATCTGAATGTTACATGTACTTCATAATAATAACAACAGAAAATTATGCATACAGTACATGCAACTAACCCTAAACCCAACCATAATCCTAACCCTACCCTAACAATATAGTAAGTACATGTTGTTAATTAATATTACTCAGTACTTTATTGTAAAATTACGCTGTAAGTTAAAGTGTAACCAGAAGTTCTTTCAAAAACATGACGTCAGGATGTCAGATTGTAATACAATGCTGTAGATGCCCCCACTTTAGTTTGTTTTAAAACTATTATTGCTTGAATATGCAGGCAATCGATTGTCGGCAGACTTTAATTTCCGTTTGTCTGTGACTGTGATTTCATGCTTTGCTTTTAAATGTGAGCTGAATTTGACTCTAGATATTTGGCATATGTGCATGCTTGAGGGAAAAGAAACAAATGAATAATTCATGGGATAAATATGGTAAGTGCTTTCAAATGGTCCCTAAACGCTCACCAAAGCTACTGCAACTCCCCTGCTCCCTTACTTAATACTCACTCGTGTGTACGTTTCAGGCTTGATTGATTCACTACAATGCCATTGTTTTATTATTAAAGGGATAGTTTACCCAAAAACATTAATAACTCACCCTCACGTACTTCCAAACCCGTAAGACATTCATTCATCTTCGGAACACAAATGAAGATCTTTTTCTCTCAATATTGTTTTTATTAAATCTGAGAGCTTTCTGTCCCTCCATTGACAGCTGCGCAACTGACACTTTGACGCTTCAAAACTAATCCATATGAATTGAGCGGTTTAGTCCAAATTTTCTGAAGAGTCTCTCGATCGCTTTATATGATGAACAGATTGAATTTAGGCTTTCATTCACATATAAATATTCATCAACTCACACATCAGTTGTGGAAAATGGAAGATCAAGCATGTTCGCTTGACGTGTGAGAACCAGTGAGGTTCATTCTCGTGTTACGCAGCACGTTTGAGCTTCTGCAGGAACCAATGAGGTTCATTCTCGTGTGTTAAACAGGTTCGGTTGAGGTTCTGTGTATGTTCGCTGATCAATGTTTATACTGTATGTGAATAAAAGCCTAAATTCAATCGGTTCATCATATAAAGCGATCAAGTCTCTTCAGAAAATTTGGACTAGGCCTCTCAATTCATATGGATTAGTTTTATACACTCTCTTTACGAACTTTTTGAAACGATCCCTTTAAACACTGTAAATGAATGCAGACATGCAACATGATGAGGTCAACACACAAGCTTTAAAAAAGATCTCCCACTGGAGGAAAATGTCGTTCACGTTGTTGGAATAGCGAGATCTTTAACAGATCTCTCTGAGACTTTTTCCCCCTTTTAACCTGCCAGTAAAACTTGTGACCGTGTAAACAGGAATTGGCTGGACGGTTTCAGATTTATCTTTCTCAGGTCAGATGAATGCACCAATGCATTTAGCAGTATTGTTCATTATAATGTAGAGTGGAACAACTTTTGTATTTTCTATTTTCTCAGAGGACACATTTACCCTATTTTAATTGCAATGTCTCTGACTGTATCCACAGAGAGATATTTAACATTTATAAATCTCTAGAATGTCACTGGTTGAAAGAGAGCCGAGGCAGTTGCCATGACAAAAGGGCGAGTACATGCCTGGCTTGCATTGTTTTAAAAGACAAATGAAATCAAGGAGCCTTTTCCTTCTTTAGAGCTGCACAGGATGTGAGCCAATTGGGTGTATGCAAAATGCCAAATACAAACTAGCAAAACTATTTTCAAAAACAAACTACAGGAGTCTTTTCTAACTGAAAACATATAATAAACTTTAATAATAATAAACTGTTATAATGATAAAATGTGTCATTAGAATAGTGCAACAATATAGGACACACACACAATATATAGACACACTTGTGTGTCCTATATTGTTGCATTTTCTATAGATCATTTAAAAAAACATATTTTGGGGATAGTTTGCTCAACAATTTAAATTCTGTTTATTTACATTTACTCACCCTCTTGTCGTTTCAAACCTGCATGACTTTCTTTCTTTTGTGGATCATAAAAGATGATATTTTGAAATATTGTGCTAACCGAATTGTCAGTAAATATATCTAAATAACAATTCAGAGACAGCTTCTAAAAAAAAAAACATGGCCGTTTTAGCCTAAAAGTTTATGTGTAATAAATTCATAACACATAAAAAACACAATGATGCCTTTAAATTACCTTTGGGGGGTAAATTTGATGCGATTTATTTGATTTACATGTAATTAATTAGATTATACATTTTAATCACTTGGCAGACACACACACACGAATATATATATCAAATATATCATATATATTTACCCTCAAAAGATAATTTACAGTTTTTTTTTTCAATTGCTTACACACTAAAATTAAAACTCTCCCACTATTAGCAAAACCTTACACCCAAGGAGCAAAACACCAGCCTAGATTTGCACAATTGTAAGCACGTTGTCAGCTTCACCCTTTTTGCAAAACATTACACACAGTGATTTGTAAAACTCTACACACATTTTCACACCTTAGACACAGATAAGGATGGTGAGGTTACTTCCATGTCATTACAAAGCCCCGGTTTGCCATTGACCACACTAATGAATGAATTGGATATGCACATCCATCAGGCGTGGAAGCACACATGTGCTAATTTGAAAACGCAGCACTCAGGTGTGCTATAAAAGGCAGCAGGTGATTTCACCTGTCTTCAACAAAAATGGAAGGAGCTAGAAGAAGAAGAAGAAGAAGAAGAAGAAGAAGAAGAAGAAGAAGAAGAAGAAGAGTGAGAATAAGAGGGGGAGCTCAAAGAGGAGATGAAGGAGGTAGAGGAAGAGTAGAAGGAGGTAGAGGAAGAGGTGAAGGAGGTAGAGGAAGAGGTGAAGGAGGTAGAGGAGGAGGAGAAGGAGGTAGAGGAAGAGGAGAAGGAGGTAGAGGAGGAGTAGAAGGAGGTAGAGGAAGAGGTGAAGGAGGTAGAGGAAGAGGTGAAGGAGGTAGAGGAGGAGGAGAAGGAGGTAGAGGAAGAGGAGAAGGAGGTAGAGGAAGAGGTGAAGGAGGTAGAGGAGGAGGAGAAGGAGGTAGAGGAGGAGGAGAAGGAGGTAGAGGAAGAGGTGAAGGAGGTAGAGGAAGAGGTGAAGGAGGTAGAGGAAGAGGTGAAGGAGGTAGAGGAGGAGGAGAAGGAGGTAGAGGAGGAGGAGAAGGAGGTAGAGGAAGAGTAGAAGGAGGTAGAGGAAGAGGTGAAGGAGGTAGAAGGAGGTAGAGGAGGAGGAGAAGGAGGTAGAGGAGGAGGAGAAGGAGGTAGAGGAAGAGGTGAAGGAGGTAGAGGAAGAGTAGAAGGAGGTAGAGGAAGAGGTGAAGGAGGTAGAGGAGGAGGAGAAGGAGGTAGAGGAAGAGTAGAAGGAGGTAGAGGAAGAGGAGAAGGAGGTAGAGGAAGAGGTGAAGGAGGTAGAGGAAGAGGTGAAGGAGGTAGAGGAAGAGGAGAAGGAGGTAGAGGAAGAGGTGAAGGAGGTAGAGGAAGAGGTGAAGGAGGTAGAGGAAGAGTAGAAGGAGGTAGAGGAAGAGGTGAAGGAGGTAGAGGAGGAAGAGAAGGAGGTAGAGGAGGAGGAGAAGGAGGTAGAGGAAGAGTAGAAGGAGGTAGAGGAAGAGGTGAAGGAGGTAGAGGAAGAGGTGAAGGAGGTAGAGGAAGAGGTGAAGGAGGTAGAGGAAGAGTAGAAGGAGGTAGAGGAAGAGGTGAAGGAGGTAGAGGAGGAGGAGAAGGAGGTAGAGGAGGAGGAGAAGGAGGTAGAGGAGGAGGAGAAGGAGGTAGAGGAAGAGGTGAAGGAGGTAGAGGAAGAGGTGAAGGAGGTAGAGGAAGAGGTGAAGGAGGTAGAGGAAGAGTAGAAGGAGGTAGAGGAAGAGGTGAAGGAGGTGGAGGAGGAGGAGAAGGAGGTAGAGGAAGAGGTGAAGGAGGTAGAGGAAGAGTAGAAGGAGGTAGAGGAAGAGGTGAAGGAGGTAGAGGAGGAGGAGAAGGAGGTAGAGGAAGAGTAGACGGAGGTAGAGGAAGAGGTGAAGGAGGTAGAGGAAGAGGTGAAGGAGGTAGAGGAAGAGGTGAAGGAGGTAGAGGAAGAGTAGAAGGAGGTAGAGGAGGAGGAGAAGGAGGAGAAGGAGGTAGAGGAAGAGGTGAAGGAGGTAGAGGAAGAGTAGAAGGAGGTAGAGGAAGAGGTGAAGGAGGTAGAGGAGGAGGAGAAGGAGGTAGAGGAGGAGGAGAAGGAGGTAGAGGAAGAGGAGAAGAAGGAGATAGAGGAAGAGGCCCAGGTAGAGGAAGAGGTCGAGAAGGACTTTAGAGTTGATAGAACCTGAACAAAGAAGACGAGGACCAAATTTGACTCAAGAAATCCGTGCAACACTTATTGACCATGTTATCAACCATGGACTGACACCGATGGAAGCTGGACAAAGAGTTCAACCAAATCTCTGGTTGATACTGTAACTGAATAGTTACAGTATTCTTGTTGCTTTTACAGTAGTTTTTCTTCAGAGTCAAACTGTATGTACTTCATGCAGTAATTTTTATTTGTCTACAGATTTTATTTTTTTCATTGATTTCATTGTTGGTTGATTACTGTAACTGATTATGGTAAGAAATACTGTAAATAAATACTTGAAATATGAGTCTGCAGAAATCAGTGTTGTGCAGTGCTTGGGAAGTTTATAGTAGGCCTATTTGTGTACATTCTCCCTGTATCTCAAACTAATCATGAAGAATGTTGTTTGTTTGTCACAATTTTTTTTTCATTTAAATTATCCCTTACATAACAATGTCTGGCCAAAAATCTAGCAAATGCTATTTCCTAAAACTAGTTTTTTTTACAAATGTGTTTTTTATTTATCACAGCAGTGTGAAACTGGTTGCAATAGTGTCTGATCATTGAGGACTGTGTTGGTTAAATGAAAACTAATAGCATTTTCACAAATATGTGTATATCTTTTGACTGAAGTGTGTATGTTTTGACAGAAGTGTGTCATTTTGCAAACAATCTAGGAATTATGCCAATTGAGTGTGGTGTTTGGATAATTGTGATTACATTTTGAAAAAAAGAACCCGGTTTTCAAAATTGCGTGTAAACAATTGAAAAAAACTGTAAAGTCATCATTGTGTTAAATGAGAAAAACATCAAATGGACATTACAAAAAGTAGCTTTAGAAATATTAAATATTTTATTTCATTCAACATAGAATTTATTACACATACACTATACTTGCCTCAATAATGTGGCCATGATCATTCCAGGTATATAGGACTTTTTAAGTTGCACTGCTTAGTTACAACTGTGTCACTGAGTGAAAGATGTGGCTCCTGTCATGACATGACAGACATTTATGTTTGCCCTTCTTCAGTGCATTCTTGTCTACCCATACTACCAATGGGTTTGTAATGAATAGAGAGGTGGCTAGGCACCCGGTCGCCAAACTGCTGTCACAGTCAGGCCCGTGAAAGCACAGTCAGCAGCTTTTCAACTCTAGCTGAATTTATTGGGGTTTTCAAGAGCGAGAGCCTCTGAATTGCTAAACATGCTGTTTATTTTCTCCATCGCTATCCCTGATGGTAAACTCACCGGTTCTGTGCCAGCAGAAAGAACAGAGGCCTTTTAGTGCATTTTATGTGCTCTGAAAGGAGGTTATGGCATTGTCTGTCCCTTTCTATAAAATCAATCACGCCCATAAAGCTGTATCAGTCAGGGAGAGGACAGAATAAATATGTAGTATCAAACTCTCAGAATAAATTTTAGATCTTAATAACAGTTTGATTTGTCTGAACTGTTTGGTTTTATCTCTGTTTTAAAGTCATAGGGCTTGTTATGTAGTACATTTTCATGCTCCATAATATTTAAAATAGACTATATACAATTTTTATATCTTTTTATCACAGTGTCTTGATTATATGCATTATTATGCGTATTCACATCACAGCATATTTCTAAATGCCAGGTATACAGTTTTGATAGGAATTACATCACTCAACCCCCAAGCATTTTTAAGGTTTACGAAGGTTTTCAAAAGGTGCATCTGAATGACCCACATACTTACATAGATTAAGTTTAGTTATTTTATTACTCTTAGAAAAACACATTCTGTATTGAACCTTAGGGCTTTTGGTTCAATTTAAAAGAACACTTTATGCCAGAAATCCATAGAATGATGGAATGATGGCCATAATGGGAACCCCTAAAAGTTCTAAATATGAAGCGCCTGACAGAACCCTTTAAGATTCATAGAACCTTTACTTCTAAGAGTGAATCACAGCAATAAACCGCAATAGACATTTACTAGACAAGTCATTTGGATACATACCCTTATGAATTTTTAAGCAGCCTATTGCTTGCGCTTTGGCACTTCTCCATTTTGAACTCTTAATTACAGGTAGAAATAAACAGAGGGAGAATTTCAATCATTCCGAATGGCAAAATAACTCCATGTGTAAAGTTTAAGATTCCTGTGAATAGGCCCTTGTGTGAAGATACTTGATAGCATGTCTGTTTATTTCTTGTCGCCAGCTTTTACAACGCCTGGGTGGGAAAGTTTAATTAAAGGGATTACTTACCCAGTGAAATTTAAAACTGGGGATTGATCCAGCACTCGCAGTATGGCAATGCTAGAGAGCAGAAGCGCCAACGGTGACGGCTCAGCCCTAGTTTTTTTCTACTAGCTTTTCATCTAATTGAAGTTTCATTACCCAAATCTTTTAATCATAAAGTGCGATTTTAGACTGTCAGTGTTTAGAAATCAAAGCACAAATCACGCTCATGAGAAAGTGCCCAGCTAATGATCACTAATCCTGTGTCACTTCTGTGGTCATGATAGACATCACATAAAAATCTGGATTATTAAAGTCAGTTTGCAGTGCAAGGGACAGGGCATTAGAACAGTGGCGTTGGGCTTTAAAGGCTGTCATTTTGAGGACAGTTTAGTTGTCAAACAATGCATCAAACCAAACCAAGTAAATCGCTCCCGGATATGGATGGTGATTTGTGTGCTGAATTTGCAATGTGCAGAATCTGACCACTTTTTGCATTATCTGTCCTGAGTTAGAGGGCTATTCTGTGGATTGGGTTTAAAATGTGTTAAATGAAGCTACTCAATACAATGTTTACATGACAGATTGACCATGTTCTGTAATAGAGTGCACTAGTCGGGTTTCAGAAGTAAAAACTCAATCATTTTCTCCGTAAGGAAATTGATTTTGAACAATAGCTTATAAACGTTTAAAGACAGCCCTGCTGTGGGCTACAAGGTTGTTAATCAATGACATTTGCTTCCCGGTAGCCCACATTATTCAACCTTATTTTTAAAATAATCATGTTGACTGAACAGCATGGTGAAAAACTACATTACCCATGAAGATGTAAATTTCCACCAATCAGAGAGTTGGTGAGAGTTGATCTTCCTGCTCTCAAAATACTTATATATATATATATATATATATATATATATATATATATATATAATGTATATTTGTATATAAATGTGCATATTTTACAATAAACTTGAAGTATATGTTTTTTACATATAATAAGCATTTTTAAAAGAGTATACTTGTATATTTCTTCATAGTTTTTAATTCAATTGTGCTGTTCACATTTCATGTGATTGTAGTTCCTTTCTTTAATGATCCACAGCCCTTTTTAAATATGTGGCAGTTCTAGTTGCTGGTGGTTTGTTGTGTTTGTTTGTTTGTTTGTTTGTTTGTTTCCAGTGGGAATGACTGCCAGAAATAATGCTCCTTCCTCTCAACTGTAACAAAATTAATAACTTGAACAGACCAGAAGAGGGATTTGAAACTAATGCCACATGTCCAATAACTTCAGTTGCAGATTTCATAGAAATAGTAGATTGGGAGGATTATGGGAATATGTGGCACTATGACATGTCAGTCTGTTGCTGCACGTCAGCTTGAATTAATGTTTGTGCTATTTGTGTTGCTGCGGCTTTTCTCTCTCTCACTTGCAGATGGTGAGTTCACATATAATAAATAGCTTTATTAGACAATGGCTAAACTTGTCCGGCCCGTTTTGTAGCATAAAACCGCACCTGTAGAAGATTCCTTGTCAAACACCTTTCCGTTTGGTCTTGTCTGCTTTTGCTGGCTTACTGTGGGAATCAATAGGCAGAGGCCTTCCCATCTCTTTTAAGCTTGTGTTGCTTGCTTGCACCAGTGTGTGTGGCTTTATTGTTTTTCCCAGAAGTAAAGGTACAGATCCCGTTCAGAGTCGACAATTTTGTATGCATGGTAGGAGCTTCCAGGAAAGCAGTTTGTTCCAGTTTATTTAACCCCTGAATACTTACTACATAACACCCACAGAACTACCGACGCCATTTTGGATTGTGAATGTTTAACATCATTCTTTCTTTCTGAGAGCATGAGACAGCATAACCCATACCATGCAGCCCGTCACTTTACATGTGGAAACGAAAGCTCTATATTTTAAACCCTCTCGCTGTAGTGCCACTGAAGTTTTAAAGTACATGGTCTCTCTATTGATACTGGGGTAAAATTAGATGGCAGGGGTCTCGTGTGTGTGTGTGTGTGTGTGTGTGTGTGTGCGTGTGTGTGTTGAACACAGAACAGATACTGATTCTCTATTAATATCTAGGACAGTAAAACCGAAAAAAGAACGTTGCCTGACGTTTTCTCAGTCAACATCTGCTAAGCCTTTAAATGCCAGTATGATATCTTTATAATCAGGGTGTTTCCCAAGGGTGCTGTTGCTTTTTTGCAGAAGTATTATCATGTTTGAGAGTACAAGGCTGGACCCCGAGGTTATTAGACTTCTTGTGTATTTTCTTTGTATGGTATTTTTAAATGTGTGTGTGTTTGTGTTTGTGTGTGTGGGGTGTGTGTGTGTGTTTCAATACTTGACACATGAGAAGGTTCTAGAGTGGCATACATATTGAAGTACAAAGGGCAGAAGCTAATCAGCGTGATCTACTTGATATCATTCACTAATAATTTTGAATTATTTGCACAGGAAAAGTATCCGTCAAATTCGCTATTTAATATTGTCAGGGTCTTGCTCTGGCAGCTTTGTCTGTGTTGTCTTTGTTTCATGTCTCTATGTTCGTGTTGTGCTTGAACATGTGCACTTTAGCGTATAAATTACACGACAATACACATGCGTGCTATAAAGACGCATTTAGTGTGATCGGGTTGATGTGCTCCTTTGTTTCTGCCTCCTTGTTTTCCTGTACCACGCCCTCTTGTCTAGTTTGTCTGAGTGTTGTCACCTGTTCCTCATGTTCTCTGCTCCCTTGGTTCAGTTCTCGTTTACGTGAGTGTGTTCACCTGTTCCTGGTCTGAGTGTTCTCACCTGTTACTCTTGTTAACTCCCTTTATGTGTGTGCTCGTTCCCTCATGTGTTGCCAGTTCGTTGAATGTTGTGCTACTGTTTACATCTGTGCTACTTAGCTAGTTTCTTGTTACCTAAGTCTATTGTGATCTATTTGTAGAAGTTTGTTAGTGCTTTAGTTCTGCCATTGGTCCTGTCTGTCTTGTCTCCTGAGTCTCTAGTTCCAGTCCTGCTAGCAGAGCGTCCCTGGCTGCTTGCACTCTGTGCTTTGGTGCAAGCCTGGTGCTTAGCCTGAGATCCCTGAGTGCCTTGCTGTTGTCCTTGGAGGTTCCTGTCTGGCTATTGCTAGTACTCTCAGGTCTCTTTCTGCTCTGCAAACACTACTCTCCAGCCTACAGTCTTCTTGTGCTATAGCTACAGCTGCTGCTCTGCAAGTTTTGCTGCAACGGCTGTCTTTGTGTCTCATCCCTGCCTTTTGTCTGGACTGTTCACCTCTCCCACCACATCTTGTCTACTGTTTGTCAATAAACCTGTTAACACTCGTTCTGCATTTGAGTCCTCCTTCATAGACCCGTGACAAATATAGATTTTTTTTCTATATTAATGAAACTGCCTTCCAGCAGTTAGTATTTTGCATAAAACACATGCACACCTGGTCATTATAAGGGCTTTCTGTAATCTAACCTCTCTCTCTCTCTCTCTCTTCCTGTGTCCACAATCGCACAGTGCAGGTGCATTTGATGAGTTTACTTTGTGACCATTAAAATCTGGACGTACTACATTCATCATGTTGACATTGTCACGTGAACTATAGAGACAATTGTGTAGCTTCACTGCCATTCCCAACTCTTTTCCATCATGTGATAGTAAGCGGTTACACTTTATTTGAATGTGTCCCTGTTACAGTGTAATTATATATGTAAGTACTGAGTAATAGTACTTAACTACATGTACTTACTATAGGATTAGGGTTTGGTTATAGTTGCATGTAATTATGCCTAATTTATAGTTATTACTAGTAAATACATGTAACGTGTAACAAGGACATTAAAATAAAGTGTTACCCTGTTTTAAAAATACTATGAATTCGGACATACTACTCTTTTCACACACTGTTTTTCGCCTACCACGTATGTAGGAATATGCATATATTCAGTGTTAATTCAGTTCCGCTGTGAAGATCACCAATTATTAAATTAGTTGATTTCATCTATAAAGCAGTTCTCCAAAAAATTATGTCATTGTCCAGCTCAGTGTCAGTACAGTCAGATCAATAATATTGTTGAATATTAGTCCAAAATATATATGGCCAGCAGCCATATCACCCTGTAGCCCAAGACTGGTTGCCCACTGAAGCTAAGCAGGGCTGGGCCTGGTCAGTACCTGGATGGGAGACCTCCTGAGAAAACCAGGTTGCTGCTGGAAGAGGTGTTAGTGAGGCCAGCAGGGGGCGCTCACCCTGTGGTCTGTGTGGGTCCTAACGCCCCAGTTAAGTGACGGGGACACTATACTGTCAAAGAGCACCATCCTTCAGATGAGACGTTAAACCAAACTGCGACTCTCTGTGATCACAAAAGCCCAGTGGCCTCTGTCCATCATGGCCTCCTATCATCCCCATATATGCTCATTGGCTTAATCACTCTGTCCCCTCTCCACCAGTAAGCTGGTGTGTGGTGGGCGTTCTGGCGGAAAATGGCTGCCGTCACATCATCCAGGTGGATGCTGCACATTGGTGGTGGTTGAGGAGATTCCCCCCTTCCATGTAAAGCGCTTTGAATGCCGAGAAAAAGCGCTATGTAAATGTATGAATTATTATTATTATTAAGTGTCCCCAAATAAGCAAGCCAAAGGTGACAGTGACAAGGAACCTACTCCATCAGGTGACAGAATGGAGAAAAAATCTTGGGAGAAACCAGGCTCAGTTCTTCTCTGGCCAATGGGCGGACATGGTGTGATTTATTCAGGCTGCATCACAAGTCGAAATTCAGATCAGAATTCAGATCGGAATCGGTAGCATTCAAATATCCATCCAGTTCCAGTTTCAAGACACAATATTTGTTTAAAGGCCACCACCAGCATGCGTTTTTTACCTACACGTGGTTTCATTTGGTTCTAAATTTTTCACTATAACTTGTGAAAATACTTATAAATCCTGTTATAATTTGTTCCCATTTGTACCAAAACAGTGTTGTTGCTGCATTTATTTGAAAACTACAGTGCCACTTTTCATTATGAAGCGAAAGACAGGCCATTTAATTAAATGTAAATTGATTTTAGCTGTGGGAGCCTCTGTTTCATTTGTGCTTACCAATAGGGCCACTGGTGTTGTCATAATATCATGCCGTTTGTGCACCATAAAGCACATTAGTGTAATGAGCAAGCCTTCGTTGTGCATGGAGAAGTCATTAGAGTTGATAGAGCCTGCTGACTGCCTTCCCCATAATGTGTGCTGTCAATGAAGTGCCTAGATATATACTAATGCATCTGGAAACACATTGCATTCTTCTGATTTTGTTTTATCTCTCAACTTCCAACCTGTAAAATATTAAGATATGACAAAGTCTATAGAATGTTTCAATTTAAATGTGAAGATTCTATAAGTATAAGAAAACCTATTGGAATTTTGCTGTTAAATAATTTACTAATCTTTTTTTTTTTTTTTTAAGGGCTGTTCAATGAATTGATTATCTCTGAAAGGGAAACAAATCTGTAAAAATACTATATCAATATGTGCAGACGTAATATAACACAGTTCCATGAGAACGGAAACATGTGAAGTATTTTGTATCTCTTTGTTTGTATAAAGGGGGTTTCCATGGAATGCGGAGTGGAAATAACTTCAGGAGAGCAGGGAGTGTGTGTATCTGTTATTTTGGTCACTTGGCGTTCATCATTAGAATGCATGCAGTAATAGATGCATATTTGCCTTGTCATGCTTTGATGCCAAATAATATGGTGTTTTGATACAGTGCAGAAACTATTTTTTATGTAATGTAATTACATAAACACACCTTTAATTCTTTAGGAGACATCAGTTTCAAATCACAGACTCAGAGCTGGTCTGATTAGTATATTGTGCATTTAGTGAGATGTAGTGTTAATTTGTAGGTTAACTAATGTATATGTTGACATTTACATCACATAACCAGCTCTAAATGTATAGTTTTTTTTAGCATAGTAAACTTTCTCTATAGGAGCACTCGGGTACAAATCCCGTAAAACATGACGATTAAGGAACTCAAATTAGAAGCAAAATTAAATCGCATAGTTGCTTAAGCAAATGCATTTTTATCTCTTTGATATTTTATCTAATTGTTGATAGTATCATTTGCAATATAAGTTCTATTATAATTCCCCCAAAAAATGTATGCAGTATTTTAATTTTTTTATCACATTGCTTCTCAAATCCATATGAAAAATGCATGGGCCATATGGAACGTTGTCAGAGGGGTTGCTTATACTGTAAAGATGCTTTTTCTCCCCCTAGCAAGTCACTTTAATGCATGTTTTGAATCTAATGGATGCTAACGTGTCAAGTCTCTGCCTAAACTATGATTTAGAGTTTTTCCATGATGCACTATGTGCGCATGAAAGAATTGCATGGTGAATCTATGCATATGTTATGCATTTGGGGAAAAGCATGTTTTTTTTAGATTATATTTCAGTTTTAAAGCTGTATTTTGATGCTTTTTTGATATCCTATTAGGGTTGAACCCACAGTGGTTTAATCAGAATCAGAATCAGGATGAGCTTTATTGTCAAGTATGTTTACACATACGAGGAATGACAGCGGGAGTTGACGGTAGCCATTGACTTCCATAGTAAAGAAAAAATACTATGAAAGTCAATGGCTACCATCAATTGTCTGGTTACCAACAATCTTCAAAATATCTTCTTTACAACAGAAGAAAGAAACTCATACAGGTTTAGAACAACATGAGGGTGAATAAATGATGACAGAATTAAAATTTGGGGGTAAATTATGCCTTTAAAGTGTAAATTGCAGGTTAACCACCACAACTAATTCATGTGTAAATTAGAGTGCTCAATGTGTATATATGTACAAATTTCTGTCTTAAAATGCGTTAAAATAACATTTATTGGGGTTTCTTCAAAGGTAGCATGTTTTTACCGTAACTGGGTGATGACGTCATAAAGGGGAGCGCGGGCGGTAATGCACTCACTCTGTGTGCGCGGGTTGAGGGAGAATAAAACGATTCGCGGGACTCCCGCAAACTAGAAATATCTATGAATAAAACATAAAAACGAATACATTTTTATTCATCTGTTGCAGAATAGCAATAAGAACAACTAAAACAAAATAGAAACGGTGTACAGGCAGAGTTTCTATTTCTAACATGTCTGCAGCGTTGAGCGATAGCCTATAGCCAATCACAGACATATGTGTTGATTTCTTGAACGCAATAATGGCCAATCAGAAGCATTTACGATAGACTCCCCTCACCGCTCAAAACTGACTTTTTGTTCAGTGCTGAATTCTGTATGCTGGCAAATCCTCTAATTATACATTACAAACATATACAAACATCGTGTATATATTATGAAAGCTTCATTGATAATAACAGAGATGTGTGAGATAGCGATGAACTGATGTCAGCTTTTTAGGAATTATTAAGGGAGCGCAGTCATGCCAAACCATGCACGCAGTAGCCCGCTTGCTTTTATGTTATAACAGTGGTTTGTTTGTTAATGCTTTATAACAAATAATTGATCAGGAGCATTTATGATGATGTGTATGGTGGCGACACGCAGAGCCATAGAGAGAAAGAGTTGCGACACTCTTTGATGTCGCCGCGACGGCTGTCACGTGGTTCATGTAAGCCCCAATAGTTCCAAAACGTACGCTGGCTGTCATGTTCTTCTATGGGACAGACAGCAGCGATTGCATTTTTGAACGGTAAATATAAAATAAAACCCACAACCAAGCACTTTTTCAGCTGTTATTGCATTTTGTTAATGTCAGTTTTGCATTTGGAGAGGCAGGGTGACAACGAAATACTGTATATTACTTAGATAAGTTTTAGGCAATTTTTTTTGGAGGGAAAAGCTTAGTGCTCGCATGGGTAGCTTTAGCGGCTCTAACTTAACTTTTCCATATTCATCTGATGATGGACGTCGGTCTCATGATATTTATTTTAGCACAACTGGGCTGTATTAGGCCATTGATTCCCGTGATTTTGCTTATAAATTACAATTCAGCCATTAGCCTACCTTCGTGATCATTACGCTTTGCATGTACAAATGAAGACCAGTATAAACATCGCAAAGGGCCTCTGATACAATATAAGTTAGACAGTGGACAATTCAAAAGAGGTAGATATTTCAGAAACTTACGTTACCTCTGGAACAACTCGACGCGCAGCATTCACCACTCAAAACTCAGCCAACACGTAACATAATGAAAAGTTAGTTAGTATATACCAAAAATTCAACTAAATAAAAGTTGCTATAAAGGTGGTAGCGATTCATTACCGAACTAATTAGATGCTATACCTTCACAACTGGTGAAGTCGCGCTAGCTAACTAGCTATCAGGCAGTGCTTGAAAATTGGTTGGAACAACCAAGATAAAATATAAATAATTACGCTGTGCATATACAAATGAAGACCAGTATAAGCATCGCAAAGGGCTTCTGATACAATATAGACAGTTGACAATTCAAAAGAAGTCGATATTTCAGCAACTTACCTCTGGAACAACTCGACGCGCAGCAATGTAAGTGAATGGGGTCCAACAGCCAAATGCCAGTGTTTGGAACTAATCCGAGCTCCATATCCCGGAAGTAGGCGGTTAAAAGCGCCGCCATTTTTTTACAACGGAGGTCTATGGGAGTGTCGCAACTCTTTCTCTCTATGGCTCTGGCGACACGTAGACTAACTTGAACGTATTTGGAGGTACAGAAAAAAAGTGTTTTTGCGGGTGGGAGCGGGACAAAACATAAATGTTGCGGGCGGGAGAAAGTAATATAGAAAGTAGTTGAGAAGCACTGTTATGAGTGAGTAGTAAGTCAGCAACTATTCAACGACCATTTCATTGAAAAAGGCTGCTTTATTCAGAAACAAACAATGCCATGGCAATCAATGTCAATTATTGCTATTTCAAGAGTGAATCCTGCATAAATGCGTATGTAATTCCCGAAACTTTGTGTTTACGTGGCCATTGGTCCTGGCTGGCAGCATGAAAAACAAGTTTTATACAAATTCTGAATGGAAATTAGAAAGCATAGAAAGCACACAACGATCGCTCCCTTTACTAAAAAGCTGTTATCCATCTCCGTCGAGATCTCTAGCACTCCCGTAGAACCAGGACTATTAATAATGAAAAAATTGTAACTTAAGCCTAAATGTTTCCAATTTACGCAAGGAATACAAAAGCCCCGATATGGTGTAGGTAGATATAAAGTAGAAAGACATATAGAGAGAGACAATTACCCCTCAAAAAAGTCGGTAAGAAGCTTTCTCTTCCCGACCTCGAGTGGAGGTTTATTTTTCTCCATTTTTTAAAAGTTAAAATTAGCTTCAACGGAGCGGCGCCAATCAAACAGTCCTGTCAGTCAACGATGTCATGCGCACAGCACTCTTTAGATGTGGGGCGGGGCGTTCACATTTTAAAGAGACATGGCAACTAGCCAACTTAAAAAAAATTATTGTAAATAATCAATTCACGAAATTGACCGTATCCATTGCATGCATTTAATCAGATTTGTTATTACTATATTTTACTAAAATAAAAATATCTGAGGGACCCCCCCCCCCCCCCCCCCCAATTCTATTTTTTACTTCTTATGGGGGGTCCCTAATACCTTATGGGGGGTCCCGGATCCCCCCAGCCCCCCCTCAATTCGAGCACTGCTTTCAGGCACGAATCAGCCGTTTGTCCTTGGGGAACTTGTGGAGCCTCTCCCCCGTTTTTGATGTATTCGTACATCCCGCACAAACACAATAGTTAACCGTTTTTGCTAGCTAGGTCTCCAATATAACGTAACTCCAGGCCTGGGGCATAGACAATAAAAGCTTGGAGTACCTTTTATGATGTCACGCCCAGCCTAGTGGAAGGGAGGGGGCGTGCTTAAAAACACTGTAAAACGCACCAACTTCATATTCAGCATTTTGGTATAAAAAACATAAAAAAGCAATGGTGGGCAGTTCTTATCTTTATGTTTACATTGCATTATCTTCGTGAAAAATTTTACCTGCAATTTACACTTTAACTATTCGACTATTTACCATTGATTCTACCTAAACAAGACATCCATGCATGTTAAATAATCATAAAAGTTGAGCAAAGAAAACAGGTCTTGATAACTTAACAGCTGCTGTAGTACGTTTGCCATGGCAACCAGAATGAGAATGAGTCAGAATTTCACACTCTTCTTCTTCCTCAAAACTCTGACCAGAACATTGTGTTCACACTGTGCCCACAGATGAAAAAACAAAAAGCTTGTCCCTCAAAACTTTAGATGAGTAATGAAGCTGTTAAACATGTTATGTCGACTTTAAATTAAATAGCTTAATATAATTATGATGAAACAACTTCACACCCTGTTTGATAATAATTCAGCATAAAAAGTTACAAGGTTGCAAACCCATCAGCCAATACTGAATGTGAACTGGTTATACAATTTTACACTGGCTATCACTGATTCACTGAGAACTTTCAATCTTTTAGTCTATGTATCCCCAAATATGATCATCCTCTTACCAGTTAAAGACAGCAATATTATCATGTATAAACGTCAAATTTAGACAGTTTAGACTATAAAAAATTATATTATAAACACACGAAAAATATTATTTGGAAAATACTTAGTTTCTACTCGCTAGTTCTGTTAAATGTATTCGGGGTTTTTTTAATTGACATGTTTATTCAAATCATTTTTTGTTATTTATTTAAATCAAATTATTTGAAGTCAAAAGCATTAATTAATTTTAACATTTTTTTTAATCTACACTTTTCTATGTTTAGACACCAGTTTGGAAACCCATGGTTTAAAAGTGGTTATTTATTCATGTTATTTCATACCCATTCGCTGTTATTGTTTGTTTTTTTCTTTGTTTTTTTGTATAGCACCAAACATTTTTAAAATAAAAAAATGTCCTTGAAAAAAATGGCCATCAAATGTATGTGTAGGCTACTGTAAGTAGGCCTATGTAGGCATGTATGTTTGTTGTAGTATAGCTAGGCTACTGTACTATCTACTGTATGCATGTATGTAGCCTATAACATGTAGCCTATAAGTTTATGGGTTTCCACAGGGTTTTCAAAATGTTGCACTAATGCACAGTTCACGGTGGCAAACAGAAATCGCTTGTTACGTGATAAAATCCTACTTATTGACATTTATTTTTCCTTTTATGTTGTATTAACACATCAAAAATATATCACATAAATCGTTAGTGTTTTGTTTACATATTTAAGATAAGTTAAGAAAAGCTATGATCGCCAAAAAACAATGTTGTGTTGCGCATAACGATCCGAACTCACCCAGAAAATTACTGACAGGAAAGATTTAAAACATGTTTTTGGCATTCAATGTGCCTTTATTTTGAACGAGTCAGTAAAGCATTCAGCTAATGATGTCTGCATCACAGCGCCTCTACCGTGTGTCTTTACTGTACAAGACCGACCGGTAGAAACGCTCACATAGCCAGTCAGTCATAATGACCGAGGTGGAGAATCAAGCATGCGGACTCGAGCGATGCTGACGGAATATGAGCAAACACTAACGCGACGGGTGCTCGGACAGTCTCCGGGGGAAAGAAACATGTTTGGAGTAAAAACCAGCGAGCTTTTATCCTCCGTTTCCGCGATAGAGCGCAAAGGAGGAGAGTTTAGTTCGTCTGCATTCATCGGCGGAGTTTCAATGAAAAGTCTGTCACACGGCACTGAGTCTGACTGTAAACAACAGCGGTTATAGTATAGCTAGTACAGATAGGCTATATCAAGACACGCTTGACTTAGAGCTTATTCTCCGTTTACAATAGTTTATAGCTGCATTTCTTGGCGGTTGGACTGTTCAGGATGCAGGTGAAAAAGAGGAGCTCCGAGGACCCTCAGCGGGATGAAAAGAAACCCTCGTGTTTCTCAAATATTAAGATATTTTTAGTGGCGGAATGTGCTCTGATGTTGGCACAGGGCACAGTGGGGGCATACTTGGTAAGTAAATCGATGCGTTTCATTTGGCTTTGGTTAAGTAGCCTACACCTTAGGCTCTGGGAATGACTGTTCCTATTGAACTTACAAAACTTGTTTGGCTCAAAGTTTGACTCATCGTTAATCCGTATCTTCAGTCTTCTTGGGTGCAATTTAGTGCATGAAGCGTGACACGGATGTGATAGCCTAATCATTTAATGAAGTGAACATAGTGTTCATGTAGTAGCCTTAAGCGTAGTTGCCTTAGCAGTCATAAGATAAACTGTCAGGCTGTGAGAAAAAAATGCCTGGCAAGCTGTGGGCTAGTATGACAGAAAACCTTAGGCCTATGTGGATCATTTTAATCTTCATCATCAATATAAAACACCATAATCAATATCACACGAGCAAAAAGTACAGTGAACTGCTGTAATTCTGCGGCAGGTGCGTGCTGATTTTCGCTTCTACGATTGCGCACGTGTGATATTGCTTTCAACAGTTCTATGAAAATGAATCTAGAATTACTTGTGTCAAACAACTGATAGTTTAGATATGTCCTCCTTCCTACCAACGAAAATAGTTCCCACAGAAGCATCAAGCTTTGTGTGTGCAGTTCTGTAGGCTATAGGGTACGTTGGCTATATGAGTGGAAAGGAGAGACAGACAATTTCCGTTGCGACTCAAAGCGTTCTGTAAAGTGTTGCTCTAGATCCACTCCTGGTTTTACATTTATCGCACCAGCTATCTCACTGGACAAGAGAGACCGCTCCTGTGATGGAGTAAAAAAGACGCTTCGATTGTAAAAAATGAATACATTTTTATTTATTTAAATGTAGACTATTCACAATACAGCACAGCAGATTATTGCTTTTATAAAACCATTACTGCATAAAAAGTACACTTATTAAAAAGTTATTTTATTAAGTGGCATAGGCCTACTATAACTCAAATAAACAGTCCCTGACAAAACCAGTGTTACTATGAACCAAAACATGTCAAGATTCGATACATATCACGATACTGAACTCACGATACGATATTATTGCGATACTCCAAGACATATGGTAAAAGGTTAACAAAAAATGTACTGTTGATTAAAATGCTAAATTTGATATTACATTGTGGGTTTAAATGAATAGTTTTGGACTTGGTGCTGAAACCAAAGGACAATGGTGACACCAGAATAAAAATATTCATGATTCTGAAGCTGAAAATGCAGAATAATTTTAGACGAATATGCTTGCACTCTGTCACTGACTAGACATATTTAAAATAAATGTCAGGTAACATAAGACATTTGGCATTATCAGGAGCCACAAATATTCCCCCATTGCATGATTATACATTATAATCAACATCATATATAGCAGTTTAATGTAGTACTGACACTAAAACTCTGTAAACTTTAATTTTTTTCAATTTTTATTTTGGGGGAACTATCCACGATACATATTGTCACTATCCACGATACGTATTGTTGCATTTTTTTTATTGCGATATATTGTGGCACGATATATTGTTACACCCCTAGTTACTATGCAGCAAGATAATGTCAATAGTTTGGCGTTTATTCAAGATTTGATTGCTTTTGGACAACTCCGCTTATAAATGTTATACACAACAAAGCTGCTTTGTGGTTGTCTCTGCGTTGTGTCTGGTATCTAAAAGAAAATTCTCACATTGCTTGGTGTCATGAGTTGGATACCTCACTATATAGCTTCTTTGATAAGGACGAGATTTGTCCAGCCATGTCCTCCATACCCATGGGACGTCTCTGATGTCTGTGCGAGCTCAGACCATATTTGGAAAGGAAACAATCATTTGCTCTGTGCCAGAAATCCACAATACATCATGGGAACAGTCTCAAAGGGGTGCACTTGTTGTGGAATGGATTTGTTCCCAGCTTATGGAAATTGTGATGTTTGGAAACCAAATCAACACTGCCATTTAAAAAAAAAAAAAAAAAACTTTGTGGGACTGGAAATTGTAGAGATTGCCCAGATTTATTTTGACAGATAAATAGGGCATTAAACTAAACTTATCCTCCCTGGGGTTTTTCCATAGATAGGCAAATCAGCCATCAAATTGCTTAAAAATATTTCCAAATATGTCTTACTAAAGCAAACATTTGTGTGAAACAGTACAAGTTTGTATACTTAGAGTGATTGTTTAATGTTATTTACAGAATGCAAGAGATCAATGAAAATGTTTTGTTTAAACCCACTTTTATTTTTTCAAGATTAAACATATAATGCGAAAAATATAATGCAGTTTATCAGCATGCAGGTCATGTTGTACCATTTGAAATTTTCCATGTAATATTGGACTGATTCGTTTCGATTATTTCAGAAGCAACTGTAATTTTTGTCCTTTTTGAGATGGAGTCTCCACCCTCCTTCACAGAATGACTCAGTGGCTCATTCCTGGACATTGTGTCAGTTTCCTAAGTTTAGCCCCAGCCCTGAGCTTGATGTTGGCCAGTCTGGACTTTCCCCATGTGCTTAGAGAGCCAGTCCTGTGTCTTTTTTTAATCTCCTGAAATCTCTTACAACTTGTGTAAATCTTTGCATAGCTTCCAATATGCATAAGTACTCTGACTGTGATGCAAAATGCTGGGACAGTGTTTGCAAATGTCCCTTGGCAGGCATGCCACGTGACATATTCAAACAAATATATCTTGTTCTTCTAACCTCAACTCATTTAATTTGTGCTTGCTCAGTTTGCCTGTACTTGATACAGTTCTAAGCAGAAACATGTAGATGGCTGTATGACATGTATGACCACCATACTTGCGGCTGTAAGATTAGCTGTTTCAGCAAGTACGTGATCTTAGACAGCTTTAAATGCAGCAGTCGCAAAAGGTCAGTTTAAGAGTGATGTAAAACTAAATGGCGCATTGTAAATTATATGTAGTCTGTCCATAGTTAATATTCTTCTTTTAGGAATTAAGAGAACCATTAAAGTCAGCATGAAATGAAAATTCACCCTGTTTATTTTCTAAATGCATATTATATATTTTATTGTGTTTTGGTATTTAGAACTTCCAAAACCATTTAGTATAAAAACCCACCTCTGCAAGCTCGCATTCTGCCACAACATTTACCATTGTCTGGAAGATTTTTGCGGGAAATCTGCGCGATCGAGAGTTTCGCATGAGAGTAAAAAAGTTCCCCATGAAGATTTGAAAGATAAAAAAATGGACTTCTGTGTGAGTGTTTTTTCTTTTTCTTTCTTTGAATTTGCAGCACCTTTATAGTGACACCTAGTGGTATGAATGTAGGGCTGGGACGTTTACCGCATTACCGCAATACCGTGGTCATGTAACGCCTACCGCGAGTCTGAGCAAGTCACCGTCATCACCTCAAAAAAAAAAAAAAACATTGCCCTGCCGATGTGTGCACGTTGTGTCCAATAAAATGGATTAATTGATTCTAATGACATGGATTATGTCTAATGACATTGTGTCTTACATGGATTCAAGGTTTTCTAAACAAAATGTATCAAAAGATGGAGCAAATCCGACCTTTCGCGAGTTGTGGAGTGCAAATGTTCCATGACACATAATTACTTTAGAGATGCGTGGATGCGCTATTATTTCATCCGCAACCGCATCATCCGTCTGCCATCCATCCTCACCAATGTTTTTCAAACAATTTTAAAACTGCCATTCGCTGATTGTTTTAAGGTCTATGGGCGATGCAAGGCGCTGCTGCCGCCAGAAAGCTCTTGGCTGTTCTAGAAAGGAGACTGATCCAATGCAGCAAAGATATTTAAAGGCTAAAGTAGTAGCCTATTGGCTATGTTGTATCCCCAGAATATCAGCAGTGAACTCCGCCTCCGGTCGGCGCACAGGGACCAAAATAAATAAATAGCCTAAATAAAACGCACATCGGCAAAACTGACCTGACTAGGCTACTGTACAATTTTATTATTTCGTTTTGAATTTTGTTTAAAAGTAGGCATTTCAAGCTTTCCATTTATTTCTCATGTCTGTGAGGCAAGGACCGCGGTTAGAAAAAATCCATACCGTCCCAGCCCTACATGAATGTATGCAAAAGCACGTTTTCTGTTACCGACAATATTGTAGATTAATGGGATTAATTTATTTTGTGAGTACAAGGGGTTACCAAGATGAGTGATATCAAAGTCCATTTAAGATGAGTCATTTCACTCGACGGCCATCTTTAAAACGCCTCTCGAGCATGCAAGTGCAGCTCCTACCTCTTTGAGTGAGGAAACATCAAATTCTCCAAAACTGTAAACTTACGAGTACATTTCATATTTAAAATCACCAATGAAATCGGACAACAACTGTCTCATAAATTGTTTCTAAACGCTCGAATCATGATAGAAAAGGACATTTTTCAGCTGGATCAAGCTAATACGGATGCACAGTGGAAGCTCTCGTCTGAATGTTTCTATAGGAACCGGAGCTTCTAAAGGCAGCTGCAGTGACATGATGACTTTACCTATCGGCGATTGGCTCTTATTTAGAAGGCGGGACTTATTCCGCCATATTGAGCGTTGCACATTTACCCATTCAAAACAATACAAGTTACGCTGACGCGTCTTGTTTTATTATAGTCTTTGGTGATATTCAGCAGGTCATGTGATCTCAACATGGCGTCCTTCATGAGGCGACTCACTCCAAGTTCAGACTGATCTCATGAAATGGCGGATGTATGACACGCCAATTTGTATTTCCATTTTTGGCGTGCTATCAACACGCATAATCGCTTTTCAGCGTGTTTATGAACGCCGTTGACTTAACATTACATTACTGTATATATAAATATATGACCTACCCCAACCCCGTCCCTAAACCTACCTGTCACTGGGGTTAATACCATTTATGAGTCTTCCCCTACCATTCTAGGGAAAAAAATATCGCTCCCCAGATGTAGATCTACATTTTGCTTCATTTCGCTCTGACATTTAACGGCGTGTACATACACGCGGAATCACTCGGACATTTAACGGGGTAGACATACACGCAAAAGATGACGGTTCGTTTCGGTGTGGACATACAGGCGGATAGCTCAAAATGTGTATAGATCACACGCCACTTTCAAGTCAGGTCAAGTCAAGTCATGTCATGTTTACGCAAAATTCATGATGCCATGTTGCCAAGTTAAATTAATCAGCTTTTGTAGGATCCTAATATGAGCAGACATTTCATCTCACGTGAGTGCACTTAAATATGTTTTTCAAAAGTGCAGTTCATTTCTTTATGGGTGAAATGTTTTAATGATGAAAAAGAATGTGTTTATGTTGTTTATGTAGTGCAGGACTCAAAATCAATCTCCGCCTGACAGCAAACAATGGGCTGACCCTGTAAATATCATCCCTTGTTTATCTTCCCATCACTTTTTCTTTTAAACTGTTGGGATGAATGCTTAGAGCAGTTATACCAGCCAGCTATCTATCTCATTCTTTGTAATTATTGTATTCAATCAATAATCAGACATGCTTTGTAATAATACCAATATTAAAACTGTTTTGATTTTCTTACTGGTACAGTCTTCAGCTTTAACTTGTTCTAAAGAACATTCCCACTGTATATAAAACCAACAGCTGTGGTTTATGCCATACAGAATAATTAATTTATCAAAAGTTACTGTTTTCTATTGGTCCACCTTCTCTTCAAACCTCAATTCATGGAAAGTACTTCTGTTGTTCTGTGTCCTGTCATACTGATAAGGCAATCCTGCGTCTCTCTCGTGTTCAAAATCAAACACAGATTGCTGAAGGATGCCTGGTAGCCGCACATGTTCTTGAAAACATTTCACGGTTGAATGATGCAGACTGGTTGTTCTGCACAATTTGTCATTGCTTATTATGTAAGCTTGACTTGACTCAACAATAACAGGATAGACACTTTTGTCTCATTGTTCAATAATTCACAGTCTTGCTATAATAATGGGGTTTCATGCTAAAGGATTAGAGGCCAATGGGTGTGAGCATGTCAGGGAGGAGTCAAAAGAGATTTGGCATTAGCTGATGCTGCTGACTTGATGAATGTGTCTTGGCATTAAAGTTAGCAGCCTATGTGCCCTATTGCAGTGGCACTGGCACTGATGTATGTATGCAGTGAGACCCAGCTATTTAGTCAACAGGTTTCAGCAGGTTGGCACAGACTCTGAGGCAAGCAAAAGGTGGAGGCAGGTGGGGGATGTGGCCTGTCCGGTCCTTTCGCCATGCTTCCAGAACTTGTAGGCTGGCACATATTTTTGGGTCTGGCAACTGACCAGAGCCAGTGTGAATAGTACAAAAGCACACACACACATTCATTTAAGAGAATGAAAAGAAATCCACATAATGGTTTCACATAAATGGTTTCACATAAATGAGTGCATGGACAATGCACTATACACTGTCCCAGTTAAACTTAATTTGTCACATTTTCCTGGTCAAATAAACATTACTTTACATTACATCAAAAAAGAAACCAAATACAAATCTATTTTTAGGTTGTTCTGTTTATGAAACCCAAATATGAATCTCATCAAGTTAGTGTTTTAAGCATTTTTACATTTATTCCAAAATAATAACTAAAGGAAGGCAGTAACAATTTAAACAATTTAATGTTTTTGGATATTAAAAATCCAATGTTAAAATGAGGGGGCCACAATACCACTTTTTTCCAGAACGATTCCAATACCGATACTTTCATTTTTAGTATTAGCATTTAGTATGGATACTTGTAGTTTCAATGCATTTTTAAAAATAGTGGTCAGAGAAACAAAAAGAATATGATTTGGCTTAGCAAATAGATATTTCCTTCAGTTATTTTCATGCCTAATTATGCATTGGAGGGAATGTTTTGTATGAGCTGCTGTTACTTTCATTATTCATATTATTGCTCTTTTTATCTTTAATTTAATAGCAGCACAGTGAATATTTAGAGTTGCTCCAGCAGGGCTCAACCAGTCTAGAGCAGTGAGTGATCTTTTCTTTGTCTTTTGTTGTTAAGAATAACATTTAGGACAAAGGTAGCAGTAGGTTTATTAGGCTGCTGTCACTTTAAGAGCTGCACATATCCAACATACTGTTGCACATGCGTTCTCCTTTCAACTATTTACGTTCACTTAAAGGGATAGTTCACCCAAAAATGAAAATCCTGTCAGTAATTACTCACCCTCATGTTGTTCCAACCCCGTAAGACTTTCGTTCATCTTCGGAACACACATTAAAATATTTTCGATTAAATCTGCTAATACAATGCAAAATCTGTACAATTACAATTTTAGCAAAAAAATAACATTGCGATGTCTAGAAATCAATTTGAATAGTAACGTCACATTGGGTTTAATTAGTCTGTTAATGAGATCTAATATTGTTAGTGGCTTAATGGTCCTTAATGGTCTTGTGGTTAACTTTTGCCAAGCGTGTCAGAGGTTCTGGGTTCTAATCCGCACACGTATAGATTTTTTTTTTTCTCATCAAAACCGAATATGTTCATCAGTGGTTACAGTATCAAGCAGGGACACGTTTGTGTGCATTTTGTTTTGTGATTTCACCGGAACGAATAGAGAGTCTCCGCAACGGCATAGATTGAAGTGCACGTCTGAGTGAAGACTGGGCGCTCAGCTTGATTTCAAACATGTTATTATTTATTGCTACACTTCACTATGTGAATTATTCCATCAGAAAATGAACACTTTTAGTGTTGTCAGACAAACAACGGAGCTGCACACTTGTTGATATTTGTGTTTTGAAAAAGTTTTTGATTGATGTTTTGACTCCTAACCAATTTTCTACATTAAAAATTTTCTTTTTATTTGGGCTAGTAAAATTCATTTCGGGCTACCAAAATCTGAAGAGTGCCTGCCCGAAGAGCTACCAGCGATTTTGAAATTTTGCGAGCCCTGGAGTTCACGTAGTGTAACAGCGCAGCGCTATGTCAGAACGTAGGCTCACTATTGGCCGACTCTGGTCATGAGTGTGATGCTGGCCAATAGTGAGCCTACGTTCTGACGTATCGCTGCGCTGTTACACTACGTGAACTCACTCAGAGGCCCACACAGTAGGAGATGAAAAGTTGAATAAAGTCGTTATATTGGGGGGGGGGGTTGCGCACAAAAAGTATTCTCGTTGCTTGATAAACTTAAGGTTGAGCCACTGTAGTCACTTGGACTATTTTAACGATGTTTTCACTAACTTTCTGGGCCGGCAGGTTTCAATTACAATAGAAGCCTATGGAGGAGTGATCCAGCTCTCAGATTTAATCAAAAATATCTTAATTTGTGTTCTGAAGATTAACGAAAGTCTTACGGGGTTGGAACAACATGAGGGTGAGAAATTACCGACAGAATTTTCATTTTTAGGTGAACTATCCCTTTAAGACAAAATCTACTGACATAATTTTTGTGTGAATTTGTCCGCATGTAACAGAACTCGATTTAGAGGCTGTTCACGCGCTGTCTGAGAAGCAGATTCTGGGCGCTACAGTTTTGTTCATATTTTAATATGACACACAGTATATTAAGACAGAGCTTGTATAGTGGTCATCTCTAACCCTTTTTGTTAGAAAGATATTCAAAATGTAAAGCATGATTATGGACAATGGCCAAGTAACTATGATATTCAAAATGTGTCGACGACAGTATATGCATCAACAGTATTTTGTTTCTTGCAGTTTATCTAAGTCATACTGTATACCAGCTGTTGATACATAACAGTGAGTGTGATGTATTTTGTGTGTTTCATATTACTAACTGAAACACAAGAGACCTTTAAGTCAGGCTTGTAGTGGACTGCAAATGTGTCACGAACATCAGTTCTGCACAAAACAGAGTGGTCTGTTTGACAGTCCAAGGTTTCCAATTAAATTGCACCAGGCTAACTACAGGAAACTGAGTTATAGCAAATTAAATTAGAAGAGAGTTATGACAACAACATCCCTGCTCTATGTATAAGGCTCACATTAAACTCATTATTCACATCAGGCATTGTAACTGTTTAGGAATATCTTCCTCTGGACAGAATGTTACAGTTTTATGCTATAAAGATGATTTGGTAACAGAAATTGTGCTTCACACACTTATGTCAATCCATTCGCTGAACTGTGTTAATCAGAAGTTTGATTATTCACAAAGAGGTCTATAAATAACTCTGGATAGACTGGTAAAGACCACCATCAAGCAAATAAATACATGTATGATTACCAAAAAAAGGAATAAATGAACCATAAAAAAACATTTTAGCTGTAAATTATCTTAAGGCTTTAGAAATGTAATCAATGGCAATGAAAACAAGACAAATATAATAATTTTATTTATTTATATGCAATGCAATGTAAGTAAAATGTATTTCCTCTGAAACCCTCCACCTCCCCCATCTCCACCTGCCTAGATCTGCTACGGGATTTATGTATGTCTAATCTAATCATAGCAGCAGCGCATCTTACATGCTCACAGCAGTGTGTTAATGTATAAGCAGCAGCAGAAAATGGCAACATTTAGCTATATATACAGTAGGAGAAAGGAGAAAGCATTGTTATGTTTCCATGGACAACCGTGTATAATTTAACAGCCGTAACACACTTAATAACCTTGTTTAATTCCACTACTGACCAATCAGAATTCCGGAGAGCTTGGCAACTAATCGAATGAATATTATCTTATCCATCAAATTGAAATGATCTCTCCAGTCAAAGGACTCAAGGCCTGGAGTTGGCTCGCTCTAGTCTAGAGGAATAGGATTATAGTAAAGAGCGTGGCCTCAGTAACATGCTCTTTTCACAGCCATGGCATGTTTCGTTGCTCCAGCTCAAAACTGCTTCATTAAAGTCCTGTTAAAGTTCAAGGCTGCCTGGTGGCATTATTTCCCTTCCACCAGCTATTTCTGTCATAGATAATTGATAGGCCTTGATAATTAATGTGTGACAAGTAGCATGTTGAGGATTGAAAGGATTTGTCAAAACAATTGTTTTACTGTGTCATTAGATCTCTTCTGACATGGGTTTAATATCCTTGTATTCCAGCCTTGTTGGAATAGCTGTGTTTGGTTTGATTGGAGATTTTATTACTTTAATCTAACATGTCATTTCCATGTAGCATGCAGCTTGACTTTATCTCATTTTTTGATCTTGTGTAAATATTAGCAAATATAAAGACAGTTTCTTCACTGATCTTTTCCGCCACATGTTACCTCTCCAAGATGTCTCTCAGTTTAAATTAGATTTGTTATGTTGTTTAAGGTGGAATTTGACTTCAGTACAATACCAGCCTCAGGCATGTATAATCTCATAATATATATATATTTCAAATAAAATAACATAGCATACTAAATATATATGTATATATATATATTCTCTTCGTCAAAGGATCCTGAAAAAAAATCTAAATGAGCAGCAAATCATCCTATTAGAATAATTTCTGAAGGATGACATTGAAGACTGGAGTAATGAGGCTGAAAATTCAGCTTTGCATCATAGGAATGCAAAGAAAACGGAAAACGGTTATTTTAAATTGTAAAAATATTTCACAATATTACTGTTTTTACTGAATTTATGATCAAATAAATGCAGCCTTGGTGAGCATAAGAGACTTCTTTAAAAAAATGTGTGCGTGTATTCATAAAAATTCATAATATATATATATATATACACAATCATTTATACAATTTCATGCATGGCATTTTATGGTAATATTTTACCTAATACCTTTACCTTTGTCAGATTAACATTACAGTAATTCTTCTGCTTTGTTTATTTCTTAGGTGAGCGTGCTGACCACACTGGAGCGGCGCTTCAATCTTCAGAGCGCTGATGTGGGCGTCATTGCCAGCAGCTTTGAGATCGGCAACCTGGCCCTCATTCTCTTTGTTAGTTATTTTGGTGCTAAAGCCCACCGTCCTCGGTTAATTGGCTGCGGAGGCATTGTCATGGCTTTGGGAGCGCTGCTCTCCGCATTACCTGAATTCCTCACCAGTCAATACTTGATCACAGACACATGGAGCAAGGAATTGGGGCGAGACGTGTGCTCCAACACCTCTAAAACTGATGAAACATGTGGGAATAGAGCAAACACCAACATGATGTACCTGCTTCTGATAGGAGCCCAGGTGCTGCTGGGTATCGGTGCAACGCCTGTTCAGCCCCTGGGGGTGTCCTACATAGATGATCATGTGCGAAAGAAAGACTCCTCTCTCTATATAGGTAAGTAAGCCTAATGTTTCCTACGAGCTGGGGTTTAACCCTCTGGGGACCAAAGGTTTTTTGGGGCCCTTGGGATGTTTTGACATGCACTGACATTTGTGCTTTTTTCAGTTATTTATAAACATGTTAATGGCAAAGGTGTAAATTCACTCTATATAGCACACACGGGGCTACCATAATATGTTAGCAACATGCATGTACATGTTTGTATTTTTGTGAGAATATTATTTATGCGTGGTTATTGAAAAAACTAAAAATAAAAGTTTCTGAAATAAGGCCACAAAACACATATTGATTATTTCTTCACAAGACTTTTGAAAATTGTATCACATAGTCTAGAATATTTGCTCCAAAACTATGTGAGAAACATCCTGACTACTCATTCAGATAAGTCAATAAAGTCTTTTAGAATGTGTATGACGTGTTTTGTTTGAGAAAGCTTTATGCGAGGACGCTTGATCTCTCATTAGTATGTATCCATTTCACACCTGAGAAAGACAAAGACCCTCCCATAATGGCCCTATTAGGTGCTATCAGGCCATATCATTATGAAGAGCCTTGCAGAAAGAATGAGGAGATTTAAAAAAGAATGGCTTTTAGATTGTTTGGATTTATTTACAACACACACACACACACTGCTTAGAATAAGTGAACACACCCATGCTAAAGTTGACTAAAAAGAGGAATAAAAAATCGCAATGCCTTAATTAAAAAAATGAGGAAAACTCCAACCTTTAGGGACATGAATAATGTCCTTGAATTCTTTGTGAATGAAAAATGTATCACAAATAATTAAATGTTCTTCTTTAAAATACAGGGTGCATACGTCTGGACACATCTATCACACACCCTTCACCATATAGACAAGGTTTTATTTCAGTTCAAAGTTAGAGTTGGAAAAATCTTGAAAAGAAAATTGTCTTTTCCATAAATGTCTTAGTTTGATCATACATATTTCAAAGTTGAGGATTCATTATTTTGATTTAGCTTGGATTGGAACAAACACTAGACTATAACATCTTAGTTGATTAGTTTATTGACAAAACATACTATATATTTAACATATGAGCAGAAACTCCTAACAAAGCTTATTTGATGTCTATTTTAGAGTAAAAACTTTATACTCTATCCAAAGCTAGTCAACAAAATGTCTTTTATTTCGTCTATAACAGTGCGTATCTGTGCGTTCATTCATTCATTCATTCACACACACACACACACACACACACACACACACAGAAACATGATTCACATTTAAACAGTATGCTATTTTTCCGTTTACAGACACTAACGTTATTCTATATCGCGATTAGAACAAAGCACAAGCATAAAACACTTACACACTTCTCAGCTGAATCTGTTGCTCCTCCTCGTGGTGAAAATAAACCAGCACTTGCTCTGAGGTAGGTAAATGTCCCAGGATTGTTCCTCATAGCCGCTCAAGATGACAGTAGATTAATCTGACTAAAAAATATAGTGTGTTTTCAGAGTTTATGGGCGTTAACGCGTCTCAATGTGGTGCTTCACATATTTGCGTTTGAATAGCGCGTGCTCTCCGTGGGCGTGTCACATTACCGGAGATAATGAGCTGAGAGAAAGATAATTAGAATGGCTGACACGTCTCTCTTTTTATATAGATTACATAAACGGAGAATATTTATTTTAGTTGTGAATCGGATCATTTAAAAGTACAAACTCAAATGATTTTAAAGATATATTGCTCATGTCTGGGTGAATAGTATTTGCTGAGTTTAGTTGAAGATTAGAGACGTGCTCCAGGAAAAAAGTTCACGGTGACAGAGGCAGAACGCACACCCTGTTTATATTCTTTATTTTACAAAAGCACAATATTTTATTTCGATTGTATGTGGGCACATAAAAAAGTAGACATTTAACAGATTATTTTCTCATATTTCTTAACTCTATATGAACAGAAATGATGGTAGTACTTTAAGTCTATTTTTATGCTATGTGAAAAAAACGAGCAAAACGCGCCGGCGCGTTTCTGGTCCCCAGAGGGTTAATGCATTTAGTTTACATAGCCACAGGCATCAGTTTTTACACAAGTAAATTGCAACAGAATTATTTAAGGAAAAGCATGTATCTCCTCTTGGGCATAGTAAGTAAAAAGTAGATGATTATCAGGGTGATTTATTGTGGTTTCAGGCCTTCCGATGGCAAGCCAAAAACCACTGATGTATTAAAGTGGAACAGCAAATAAGAAATGGTTGAGCTGTTGTGTGCCAGAAAGCAGCATGTGCACAAAAGTCAATAAGAAAACAACAAAAAAAGCATGTGCGTGTGTGCAAGCGTGTTTTGTTTTATGTTTGTGACCACAGCTTTCACAATTATAATCAGCAGGTGAGCAGTGCTGGGAGGGTTTTAAACATAATTACTTTTATTTTGTATGTGTGGGGAAGAAGGTCATGGAAAAAGAGCTTGACACACAATATAATGACTTCTTTGGGAGTATACACATACACAGTGTATATATAGTCTCATTTATACTGCTGTTTGTGGTCAGTAAAAGTTTTTTAAAATAAATTATTACTTTTATTTTGCGAGGATGTATTCAATATATCAAAAGTGGCGGGAATGATTTTCATATTATTACACACAAAAAAACTATTTCAGATAAATGCTTCTCCTTTGACATTTCTATTCATCATGGAATCCTGAATAAAAACTGTTTCACAGTTTCCACAAAAATATTAAGCAGCATAACTGTTGACAACAATGATAATAATAAGAACTGGCATCAGCATTTGAATTATTTTTCAAAGGATCATTTTGATGATGAATCTACTTGGCTGTCATTGCAAGAATAAATGGTATTTTAAAACATTCAAATAAAAAAAATCTTTATATTTTAATATATTCTAATATTTCACAATATGACTTTTATTTTTTTGAAATAATATAAAATTTTTATTTAAATGAAAAAATCTAATTTGTTTAAATAAATGCAGCCCGAGACGAGTGGGCATAAAACGCTTCAAAAAACATTTTGATGACTGAACTTTTGAACAGCAGTGTGTGTGTGTGTGTATACCCATTCTGGGACTTGCAGTTCAAGAGAATTCTGATAGACAATCTTAGAATCTTAGTAAATTAAAAACAAGACAGAACATGATTTTAATATTGTCTTCAGTAGAATAGGTTGACAGAATCACTTGGTTGATTTTGTAGTTGTCAGGGTGACAAGAACAAGACAAATTTCATGTTAACAAGTAACATATTACAGTGAATCTTATCAAAGCACACAGATTTCACAGAAGTCTCAAAGAAGCCGGGCCATGCTTTGTTTCACATGCATGCATCTCAGTGATGAGGGAGAGTAGATAAGTGTTGAAAAGAAAAGAGTGTCCCTGTTTGATGCTGTGATGCTTCACAGGTTCCACATCGAAAGGGATGTGGAATTTAAAATGATAGATTTTATGTCACAGTTGAAATATATGATGTGTCATTGCATTAGACACAAAATATCACATCTAGTGACATTTGCAAACAAATGATCATACATTTTCATGTTCTGCTAATACTTGACAATCATGAAGTCTTCATTTGAACATTTATAATTTAAACTTCAAGTTCTATGTGCTTATTAAAAATAAATTTCTCTTGCTTTAATAGTTTGTCATGTAATTAAACAATTAAGTTTGGCATAGGCTAAAGGTCCACTTCTTTTAGAGTTTTAGAGTGTTTAAGGCATTGATTGTATTTTTCTGTAAGGTTTATTCTCAAGTTGTGTAAGATCCTCTCTTCATTTTCCCGTTCATCTCTGTTTCTTACCTCAGCTCCTGTTCAAAGTTCAAACCAGCATTTCAAAAGGCTTTTTGGCAAGCGTAGTGCTTGTTTGACAGTGTGCAGTGCAGTATAGGAAATGGACACACACTGATTTCAGTTTGCAAGCTCAGGGGGAGATTTGGAGCTGTGCTCCTCCGATAAGCCGCACCGCAGAGTTTGAAGGCAAACAAGCAGCGTTTGGTTTGAGAACAATGTTGTATTGTAGTGGAGGCTGCACTCAGCTGATCGTCTAAATCCCTGGGCTGCAGGCATGGCATGTGCTGCATGAATGGGCCAGATTGTTCAGACATCACCCAACGAATTTTTTTTTACACATACTGCTAATATATTCTCCATTTGCAACATAGCTTGTGTAATTGTTTTTCCTCTTGTTGTTCAGTGTCATTTGCAATGCACAAACGTTGGCTAAATGCTTGCTTCAAATGACACGTTTTACTGTGCCATTAGTTCTCTTCTTTGACATGGGTTTAATATCCTTGTATTCCACCCTTGAAAAGCTGTATTTGGTGTGATTGGGGATTTGATTTCTTTAATCTGACATGCCATTTCCATGTAGATCTCATTTTGTGATCTTGTGTAAGTATTAGCAAATATAAAGACAGTTTCTCCACTGAACACGTTTAAAATAAACTAGATCTCCAGAAGTCTAACAAGACACATTGATAGGTGGTGCAGAAAAAAGCACATTGAAGCAATGCATTTTGATCTATCGTATTAATGTTTGTGGTTTATGTCACATGTTTGATGGTCTACCATTTGGCACAGATATTTAGCTGCTGATAGGTTAGCCTTCATTCAGTGTTTGAGAGAGCTCTGGACTAGAGCCAGATGATTTATTGAAAATATTGCGCCCTTTTCCTGGCAATTCAAAATGTACAGTAACACTATACTGCAATGATATTAATTCACACTTTTGGTATAAGTCTCCAAAAGATTGACTAAAAGTCTAATTTCAAGACTCAGAGTGTTAAGACATTTTAATAGCTCTGATAAACTTCAATAAAAATGGCATCAGGTTAATAAATATGTATTTTATAATACATATATCGTTCAAAAGTTTCACTAAGAAAAGTGATTTCAAAAGCAAACATTTCAATTTGTTTTGCATTTATTTGATCAACAATACATGTAAAACAGTTATATTGTATAATTAATTCTTGTAATGGTGAAGCAGAATTTTCTTTCGTGTTAAGATATTTCAGAAATCATTCTAATATGCTGATTTGGTGATCAAGAGACATGTTTTTTTTGTGCAAATATTAAGGTAACATCTTTACAGGATTCTGCATTCAACAAATGAACATCAATTGAACAGCGTTCATTTGAAATAGAAATCTTTTGTAACATTATATAAATGCCTTTACTGTCACTTTTGAATTAATTTAATGCATGCTTGCCGAATAAAAAGCATTTGTTTTACGGACCCCAAACTTTTAAATAGTAGTTTATATAATATTGATTCGAATATTATACATTATGTATTTATATATATATATATATATATATATATATATATATATAGTTATCAATCAGTTAGTTATAACATAGTTAAATAAGTTCTATTTTGTTTATTATTTATATAAAAAAAAATAAAGAGCATATTTCTTTAGCTATATCACCCAGCTGTATTCTGTATTCACATATAGGCCTTATAATAGCCTGTACCCTTTACCTTTAATGAGCTCAGACAGACCGCATCATTGTGTCTTTTATTGTCTGTCAGCAAGCATCATTGAATGTGGCTTCCAGGTCAGCCTGAACCCAGACATCATCTTATCTGCACTCCTGCGGCCTGAACATCACATTGCACTCATGTGTTTCTGTACGCCTATGCACTCTCTACAGTGAAAAGCCTTTATTAGTGGAGCACACTGAGACCTTATTGAAATTTTTCGTTAGTAAATTCAGTGTTGTAACGCTCTCAAAAAAAGCAGGAAAGAAAAGAGCCTTAATGAAAGATGTTTTGTTACACAGCACACCTTCGTTTTCGGTGTTTCTGTTATTATCCGTCAAGTGCTATACTTAAAATAAGTGCTAGCCACTAAATGGAGCTTTTATCCTCAGGAAAGCTGTTTGAGAAATATGTTAATGTTGGATGAGACAATTACCACCTGTTGGCCATAGCAAGCAGAGAAATTACATGATGCATCTTGTTGCATATTCATATGAAGATGTTTATCGAAGGATAAACAACTTCATATGAATATGCAACAAGATGCATGCACGGCATGCAGGTGTTTTCTAATATTGAATTAGGGCAATTTGTGTCCATATCGTCGTGTATACGTCTTTGCATACCCAAATAATAAAAGTATGTTGCTCTGGTGTGTGATGTTCTGGGAACTGTTCTGCTGGGAAACCCTGGGTTCGGCCATTCATGTGGACGTAAATTTGACACGTGCCATACACATTGTTACAGACCAGGTATACCCCTTCATGACAATGGTGTTCCCTGGTGGAAGTGGCCTCTTTCACAGATTAGTCAGTGGTTTGAGGACCATGATGAAGAGTTCAAGGGGTTGCCCTGGCCTCCAAATTCCCCAGATCTCAATCCAATTGTGCATTCTTGGGATGGGCTGAAGCAAAAAGTTCAATGAAACCTACCGGACTTGTAGGATCCTCTGCTAATGCCAGATACCACAGGACACCTTCAGGGGTCTTGTAACACCCATGCCTTGGTGGGTTGGCGCTGTTTTGGTAGCACACGGTGGACCAACCACATATTAGGCAGGTGGTCTTAATGTTTTGGCTCATATGGTTGATGTCACTGTAGCAGTCATTTTTAATGACGTACAATCAACCATCCTGAATGGAAAGTCAGTATGGAATAACCAAGCACTTTGTTTTACACGTGTCTGTTGTTCAAATGACTGACATGAATGCTTTTAGAGCAGGCTTCTGGAGGATCTCTGTAGGAGTGGAGACGTTACAGAATGAGGTAGGAATGCTAACCAGCCAGCCATGAGGTTGGTCTGAACTGGCCCAGTAGCACATGCATACCGCACAGCCCTATGAAAAACAACTCCCACGGGGGGAGCTTGGCTTTTCCTGCTTCCTTACAGTAAGCCTCCTACAAATCTGCCCGCCGTGCCAAGGGCTTTTCATCAGCAAACGCACAGATTTAAGCTATTAGGTCACTATTAGCCTTGCTACTCATTTTAGCTGTTGAATACATGAAGAGACGGTGTATGTATGCGGAGCAGTGTGTTAGTAGCCACCTTTACTAGGACCACAATGCTAGAGATCATCTATTACACCATTTCTGCAACACTGCATCAAGCATACTTCACATCTCGCAACTGCAGCTCTATTCATCGTAATTTTGACTTTTTAATCTGACATTGTGACTTTATATCTTGCAATCGCAAGTTTTATTTCTCACAGAACTGCCATTTTGACTGTCTCACATTTACAATAATTTTTCATAATCAAGACATCTCATAATGTCTGTATATCTACTCAGTGTCGGGGGGTAACACATTACAAGTAACGCAAATTATGTAATCAGATTACATTTGCCAAATAACAAGTAAAGTAACATTACTTTTGCTGTGAAAGAACCTTTCCATTAGCCAAAAATATAACTTTTTTTAATTTGTTTTTAAAACAAACAAGCAAGCCCATCCCAGGTAACGCAAAACTGACAACACACTACGTAACTAAGTAACTCGATTACCGGTAGTTACTTTTCAGGGAGTAAAGCAAAAAAGTTACGCATTACTTTTAAAAGTAACGTTCCTAACACTGTATGTACTCTATCAATTGCTACTTTAATTCTCATAACTAGGACGTCATATCTTGCCATTGTGATATTGTTTTTTGTATCGTGACTTTATATCTCAAATTGTGCCTAAATATCTCACAAAATTGCTTTATATCTTGCAATTTCACATGTTTATTAGAAATATGACTTTATATCTCGCAAATTCAGCTTTTATTTCTTGCAATTTTGACTTTAAATATCACACTTCTAAAATGATTTCTCCTAACTATGAGTTTCTATCTCACAATGTATTTATATCTATCAATGGCAACTTTATTTCTCATAATTGTGACTATATCTCTCAATTACAACTTTATTTCTTGTAATTGTGACTATTTCACAATGTGACAATTTTTTTCCATCGTGACTATCTCTCACAATTCTTTAAAATTCTGATTTTATAGATGTTTTAAGTCATAAGTTAAATTTTTTTTATAATTCTGATTTTATATCTTACAAGACGTGATTCCATCTCTCAGTTGCAACATTATTTCATGTAATTGTAACTTTATATGTGATAATGTGACTTTATATTTCACAATGAGACTTAATATCCTGCAGTTGTGACTCACTTTCTAAAGCAGATCTGCATGTAAACAAAGCATTTGTATGATAATCTTGCCTCAACATTTGGGCATTTGACTAAAGCATATACAGACAGTGTTCAGGACTCAAAATGAACGCTGTTCCCAGAGCTCCTGTAACCTTTTGCAGTCCATTTCTAATTTTGGGTCTTCCCACAGGGGCTTGACTGCAGGAATTCACAGCATGTTCATGCAGGGATCAGGGTATTGCCATGACTTGAACGCCACCGAACTGGCTCTCCATGCTTTACAAGCTTTTACAGTGTCAGTAACATGATTCCTGTATGTTGACTCAGATGATTGGATTCATGTAGCCTAAAGACAGTGAGGGTACAGCAGCTGTAGACAGAGCTTATTCAAACACATTAGCCCGCTCATGTTTGAATATTACATTTCTAGGTACTGATGAAAATCCATAAATTCACAGAAATGTCCAGACAAATCTGAACTGTGGGTTCTGAAACTCTGATTTGCTGATGAGAATCATCAAAACAGGAAAAAATCCTTATACTATAGGGTTCAGGAAGATAGAAGGTAAAATAAGTCAGCAATAAAAAACTGAAATGTGTCGTTTTATGTAGTCAAGGGCAGGCTGTAACTATCACGGTGACGGACGTGAATGCTGTTTGTTTTTGTCTCTGGTTAGGAAGACTTAACCCAGACCTGCTCTGGGCTTCGTCACACCTCCCAGGCTGAAGTAAATATGACAGAAAAGTGGCTAATGGAGGCAGGAGAGACAAAGTTCCTGCTTTATTCTGCTGGTTTAGATCCAGGACACTTCCAATGTCTTTATAAAACAAAACACAGTCATCATATTCACATTGTGAACATTTATTATTGACATAACACAATTTGTTGAGGCATGTCTAATTTACATAAAAGATGTGCCTTTTGTTAAACATCTAACGCGTGTGTCCTTTTTAAATAGTAATCATTTTACGTATAGGTACTCGACTACTCGTACTGTATAGGTGGTAATAATGTTGTCCAACAAATCTTTAAATGTTCAGTTGCTTCTCTCTGAAGTCAAAGATACCCATGATAATAATTAACAACATTGATAAATGCAATAATAACACACAATCTTTTGAACATTGAACTTTATTTCGATGTTTATCAGAGTGATGATGTTTATCTGAAGCCGCTGAGAGATCTCAGATGCACCCTTAAGAGAAACGTCAGCATGGCTGCATGCAGTGTTTCGACTTCACCCCCTGCCGTCAGCCACGCATGCTCATAAACCACTTAAACGCTGCGCATGTAATGACATCTTGAAGGATTTGATTCTAAATGGGTTTTTCCATCTCACCGATAAGCTCCGTGCCAGGACCGCGCCTTACCAACTCCTGTTTGTTTAATTTGAGAACAATGAACGTTGTCATCTCTCACTCGACGGGGGTGAGAGAACAGACTTTATCAGTCCTCGCTCCCAGACAAACCTATTCTTTTCAGTCTCCTGTCAGCTCCTGCATTATTCTGCAAGATAAATTTAGCCAACCCTCTCTATAAGTTAGTCTCACTCTCAGGTACTTTAGCTCTTACTTTTTCTGAATAATTGACAGTGCTGTCAAATTAATCACATGTAACATAAAAGTTTTTTAACATAAATGTGTGTGTGTGTGTGTATGTATCATTATATTTATATATATTATATATATATATATATATGTCTGTGTGTATAAAAATACTGTATACACACACACACACATACACACACACACACACACATATATATATATATATATATATATATATATATATATATATATATATATAATATATATACACACACACATATATTATGTAAACCAAAACTTTTATTTATATATATATATATATAGCATTCTAAATTATTTGCATTTAATTACATATTCTTTAAAGATATATATATATATATAAATTATCTATCTGTCTGTCTGTCTGTTTGTCTGTACTTATATATTACCCTTCTCTGTTCCATAAGTTTTAAGTTAGGAGGTCAGACGAGGACAAAGCAAATGATCTGCGACTCATATGGACAGAGCAAATTATACATGAATGTGCTATATATTTACTACAGTGTTTTAAACATTTTGACCTACAAGGAAATATTTGTGCTACTTAATTATCAAAGTTGGGGAGAGTTGTGTTATAAAACCACTTGGCTCAGGGAGTTTGAATGGGTATGATCATGTCTGTTTGATGCAGACAGATACTAGCAGGTAAAGAAGAGATGTATGCTACTTAGAGAGAAACTAATCACGTGGCCAGAAAGTGGCGCTAAGATGATTATGTTGAGGAGAGTGTGTCCAAACTTAGTGAAGCCCGAGAGAAGGCACTGCCTTTGAACTTGGATGAAACCTGATTAATTAAATGGAACAAGGGCAGACTTCAAGATGAGCTTTAAGACTGCATTAAAATGAGGCTGAGTAACATCACTGGAGTCATCTGGCGTCGCTCACTCACTTAATCCTATCAACCGTCAATCCTGCTCGCCAATCAGACTAAACAAATCCTAGGTAATAGAAAAGAGCTACTTTCCTTTCCAAATCGGCTATGTAGGGAAGAACAGGAAAGAGCATTTGAATCGCAAGAGCATTTTTATGTTGTGGTCAATAACCACTTCATTTAATTTGTTAATAATTATAATACTTACTGTTTTAAAAAGAAAAGCATCTTTTATAAAGAGAGTATTATTATGAGGAAAAAAAAAACTCTTGCAAGACTTCCACATTCAATGATTTCCATTCATTTCTTCCATCCTACTCTACTAGCCATCGTAGGATGTGATGTCAAGTGTTGTTACATGCAGACACAAGCCAGACCTGCTGGCTTTCCAGAATGTTTTTCTGGAGATCTTTTATGAGATGTGATGACCTACAGTAGTCCAGAAACCTACTTGTACGCTCTAAGCAACACCAATCGAATGAATGTCATATTGCATGAGGATTTTTTGCATTGGCTTTTAACCATTAACTATGAACATGTTCTACTAACGTTTATCCACAAAATGTCCAAATGCCCTTTGTCTTAATTATGAACAGTTTTAGTATTTATAATCGTGAAATTTAACATGCATGAATCAGACTGTGCATGAAAATGTGTGCATGAAAATGTGTGTAAGGGTTACATGTCAGGGACATGGGATGAGTTATTTGATAGGAATGTTAATACATGGGAATGTATATACAATGTAGCGTATGTTCTCCACTGATGCATATGTTGACTAAAGTATTCTCTATAAGGAAGGATTGGACTCTGGGTTCGGGTTCGGGCTCGGAGCCCTCCCCCCAGACAGCACGCCCCAGACAATACGCATTAAACTTTACTCCCTCTAATTGTATGTAAGTGTGAACTTGTGAAATGAGTAATGGCTGTGTTTTGGGCATAACGTGCAAAAAAACAATCAGAGTGTAATTTCCCATTCCCTTTAAAAGCCAGTTGTGCTCGCGCCATGGCGGATTAATCTTTTACATTGTAATCCTTTTATTTTTAATATTTGGCATGTTTGTGTGCTGCTGCGCATCCCTGTGTGTGTAATAAGCAGAGTGTTTATTGCACACACAGCAGAGTGAGCGTTGTGGACCCGCCTATAGGTGCACATTACTAACGCACTCTTTAAATAACAAAAAAATACTGCGCCATTGACTTTAGACCAGGTTTTTTTTTTTTTGGTCAATGGCGCAGTCTATTTCAGTTGCCTCAGAATAGCAACACGTCAACAATGCGCCTGAACACACGTCGTTTTCAGACCAGCACGCCCATGGGCGCACAAATAGGCGCAAATGCATTTGCTATTTAAAAATTAGGTGGCGCAGGACGTGAAAATATTATCTGCGTCAGGCTGAAACTAGCAAAAAACACTTGCGTCACGTCACGCTGCATTGCGCCAGGGGTATGATAGGGCCCATAGTCTCCTAAGACTTGACATATGTGATCCTGGACCACAAAACCAGTCATATGGGTACATTTTTGGAAATTGAGATTTATATGCCATCTGAAAGCTCAATAAATAAGCTTTCCATTGATATGGTTTGTTAGGATAGGACAATATTTGGCCGAGATACAACTATTTGAAAATCTGGAACCTGGGGGTGCAAAAATATCGAAACATTGAGAAAAACATTTATGTTCGCGATTGTCCTGCATTCACTCGCAAAAATAAATATTTTATATATTTACCGTAGGAAATTTACAAAATATCTTCATGGAACATGATCTTTACTTAATTTCCTAATGATTTTTGGCATAAAAGAAAAAGCTATAATTTTGACCCTTACAATGTATTGTCGGCTATTGCCACAAATATACCCGTGCTACTTGTGACTGGATTTGTTATCCAGGGTCACATATAATAATGATTTAGAGATCTTTTGGGGAAAACTGGTGTTCGCTATTCAACAACAACAGGGATGAAAAATTCCAAGTCTACAATCATTAAAAACCCAACAAGCTAATTTTGAGATGTTCAGCCTAAATTGTCTAATTGATTGATTGTTTTTTTTTAAATGCCTGTTGGTTTGATATGTTGTACCTTGTGCAATTACATTGATATATATTTTTTAGTCTGACTGAAGTGCCCAAGTACATCATGTGACTAGACAGACTTCTAGACACAAATCACAGATTTTTTATGTCAGTGAACCTACAATATAGAGCACTTGGCCTGAGTGCAGCTACGTCAGGAGATCACATTTTAGAAAGTTATAAAATTGGACACGTTTTAAGCGGGGCAGCTCTGAATATCTCATGAGGTCCAGAGAGATGAATCTTAGTGGTCCTCAAGCTGCATCATCTTCCACAAACTCACCAATCCCCATGACCTTGATAACCCGTCGCTGCTGAAATCTGGGTCACAAGACTGGGTCTCTGCTGATTACAAAGCGGATTTTTTTTTGGTGCTGGTGAAAAACATAGGGGGGGGAGGGTGGTATTATAAAATACAACACATCAGTGGCTTGTATGATCTACAATCTGGCCTTGAAACTATCGGATTGAGATGCTCAGTGCCTCCTAAGGCACGCCATCTCTCATTGTCTTTCACTGGAACATTGGCACTTCAAATCAGGGATGATTTGATTAGAATAGCCTGTTCTTACAGATTCATGCTGCCCCTGGCATTAGTGTAAATACCTGGACCCATTGATTGAGTGGTTTGTAAGTAGTGGCTCTCTAAACCCGCTTCTGTGTGTTCAGCACTTTTATTTGAGGTGCCGGATAAGATTGTCTAATTAAATGGGTGTGGATCAATAAGGGTTGGCTGTAATTATTACATTCAGTGTTCTCTTATTTTATTGATTGTTAGGAGATGTCCTCCATTTTGCTATGCTCTGAAAAAAACACAAGCTCTTTGTTCCAGAAGGGGATTTCACATTATGCACCTCTGAGATAATACACAGCTCCGGTTTCCAACCACAGTCCAATTTATCCACAGTTTAAGTCAATAGAGAAGTATTTAGAGTGATTGAATAAATCAATACTGACCATGGCTAAATTGAAATATGAATGTATTGAAATATTGGTCAGGCCTATAAATCAAGAATACTTTGGCCGTTTTGGCATTATGAAAAGCTGAGATTCTCGGATACACTTCCATTGAAAAAAATGGGTCTCTTATGCTCACCAAGGCTGCATCTATTTTCTATTTTAATATATTTTGAATTGTAGATGTCTTGTTTGTTTTCATTAAAGTACTATGTTTATATATAGCCATTTTAGCAGCGATGTCCCACACTCATATTTAGATATCAGCAATGGCATCTGGCAATAAAAATCCCATATCAGAACCCCATTAGTCAGGACATCACATAGTATTTACAATTCATCCTTAATTCAGTTCATCACAGTCATGTTTATTTGAAAGCTCAGTACTGCAACTTTATACCAATACTAAAGTTTATACTTCACAGATCTGTTCTGTTTACCGTTTCCCTTCCGGATGCTGTACAATTACCTACTTCAGATAGCAGGCATGCTTTGCTCTTAGGGGCTTCTTTATCCAGTGGCCTGGTTCCTCTCTGGGTGCAGCTTGGAAGTGTCTGGAGACCCGCTGTTGGAAGTGTCTGGAGACCCGCTGTTGGCACCGTCATACTGGTAATTAGGCCAAGGCACATGCTGAAGAAAGGTGGACCAGCTGTAGTCAATACTCCTCCAGTGCAGCTGCAGCTCTTCACCAATAGCACCAATCTGCTTATCTGCTCTCAGGGCTCTTTGTGTTTCTGGCTCTTAGCCCAAAGGAAACATCTGACACAGCAGCCAAAGTATGCTAGTTGTGCCAGTGGCCAAGACATAACTGTTGGCCTTCTCTCTCTCTCTCTCTCTCTCTATTGTGTATATATATGTCACTTCATCTTTCTCTGTCTTTTCCATTCTTTGTTCTCGTTCTCTCTCTCTCTCTCTCTCTCTCTCTCTCTCTCTCTCTCTCTCTCTCTCTCTCTTTCTATTGTATATATCTGTCACTTCATCTTTCTCTGTCTTTTCCATTCTTTGTTCTCGCTCTCTCTCTCTCTCTCTCTCTCTCTCTCTCTCTCTCTCTCTCTCTCTCTCTCTCTCTCTCTCTCTCTCTCTCTCTCTCTCTCTCAGTTCAATTCAAATTAGCATGACTGTGTAACATAATGTTGCCAAAGCATCAACATATTATATATAAATAATAAAACAAACAAAACATATATGTATAGATCGTGTCATATGTAGCATAGTAAATACAAATAGATAAACACAATCTATCCTATAAAGTGGACCTCACTTTCTCTTGAGAATTAGCTGTCTCTGGGATTGTGAATAGCTAGCACATATTTAGCCGCTGTAGTGCAGCTGTACTATCATCTTCTCCAGTGTCTGCCACTCATTTCAAAGAATGATGGAATCAAGGTTTCAAATCTGGGCAGAAAAGTTTCTCTTATATTGATATATTTAGAACAGATGAGCAGAACGTGTTTCTCATCCTCTATGTGCTGTAGATCACAGTGTCTACAGATCCTCTGCTCTCTCTCTCTCTGTCCATGTTTGTCTACGTCTTCCTCTCTCTATCTCTAGATCATGGTCACTTAATCTGTATTTGGAGAGGATTTGTCTTTCTTTAAAATGTTTAATAAATAGATAACTGGCCAATTTAGTGGTTCTATTGAGGGTCGAGTAATATTGGAGTTTATTTTGAATCTCAAAAATGTTTAGTGATTCATCATGAGTGTCTTAGATTTTTGTGGATTTCTTTAATAATAGTTTTGGGGTTCTCTCTCTCTCTCTCTCTCTCTCTCTCTCTATATATATATATATATATATTTTTTTTTATTATTTATTTATTTTTATTTTTTTCTGCCCTTGTGGTGCAATATAAACAGCCAGACAGGTCTGTTTGCAAACATGCCAGCCCTGGTTTTATAATTTTAACTTATTGGTTATTTGAAACTGCCACAAGCTACTCTTATTATGTAACCAACTGCTACAAAGAAAGTGCAGTAATGCAGAATATGCAGATAAATTCATTATCAGTTCCCTTTTACTGAACTACATTTAGACAAAAGAAATGTATAATGCTTGACCATCATCATTGATTGGTTTGCATGGTTCAGTTTTTTGTATTTATTTATTTCAATAAAAAAAAATGTTTCTTTGTTTTGAAAATGAAATGAGGCATTTATATAGAAATGTATCAACTGACTGTTTTCTCCACTTATTATCCCTGGAAAAGATTGGATCACATGGTATGGCTCTTGACCACATCATCATTCACACAAAAAAATATCTCCACAAGAGCATGTTTCATTTATTCACATTTTGGCATCTGTTTGTGTGTGAACATATAACCCCTGCATTTTGTTGGGTTTTGCCACCCCAGGGTAGTTTGGGATCTTTTGAAGTGAGTCAAAGAAAGAGCAGTTGCAGATTTCTATCTTTCTTCAAAAGGCAGGCTTATCTTATTCCTGGGAACACCGACTTAAGGTTAACATTGGACTGCGATATTGGTGGCACACTGCATCTTTTCCAAGTGTGCGTGCTAAGCTGATGAAGATGGTGGAGATTTGTAATACTGATAAGCCAGGATCAGCACAGAGCTGTATTTTTTCAGTCCTACTGATTAAATATAACTGATATGAGCTGTAGTAAAAAAGCAAATCAGGGTTCGAAGCAGCGTATTTACAATAGTTTTTTTTTTCTCTGGACCATTTAGAGAGGTTTATATATTAAAGCTTAAAAGGGTGCATAGTGTTTTTAATAATCTTTTCTTTTTTAGGTGATCCATCTTTACTGTATAATCACATTATATTTTTATGTTGTTCAAACATATCCTGCTTTGATTTGCTTTCAAAATATCCTCGAATGAAACACTCAGGCCGGAATTTAATAAAAGAATAGTTTTTGTTCATTTTGAACGGTGTTTTCGTTGGATGCGCAGAGCATTTGTGGTCCTAACCATATCTTCTGTCCTTGAAAGACCCCATTTCTCAAGTATAATTGCTGTTACTATTATATGCTTGCCTGCAGCAATATAGACTGTGTGCTATTTGTTGCGGTTTCAGGCTACAGTGCTCAGCACTGAAGTAGCAATACATTAAAGAGCCATCAGCTTTCATACCGAAGTCTAATGTGAGGTCTCAACCTTAAAATAGCTTTATATCCCACCAAGGCATTAGTCAAGAAGTGTTAAACTGCATGAATATTAGATAAAGAACAGTATACCTATAATGTAAAAGATGTCCTAATGCTTAAGTCTCTGGAATATACAGTACATACATTTCTGTAATATTTCCTGGGTTTTATGGCACAATATGTTGCTTCTTTTAGGACTAAAAGTGGTCATTTTTAAGTATTATACAATATGTTGAAACGCATGCATTTTGCTCTCGCCTTTGTTCCCACATAATTGGTTCAGGAAGCACTATTTGTTTGCTTGCCATTGTCTTTAAGTTTATAACAGTAAGCATTTAACTGAATTCGGCTCCTGCTTAGTGCTTTCACTGTCTTTGGCTTTGTGATGATTATTTAGGTCAATATGGTGGAGAACAGAAACACTGTCGATTTAATGAGAGGAAGTTAATTAACATATGATCCCTGATAACCCACAATGTTCCAAAAAAGACACTCGCTCTAAGCGTCTAATGCTGCCTGCCTCATAGTTGAGATTGGTTTTGAGTCATTGTAGAATATCCCTCTGATTTTGCGTTGTTTATTGATAACTAATCTAGTCATGTTGCAAATACTACAGAACCTTATTTTGTTAGATCTTTAGATCTTCATTTTTGACCTCTTTTAACCTCCTTTTAAAATACTAAATTGTTGTTGTTTCATGTCAGATCTTTCATTACAATTCACCCGTGGCATAATCATCAGCAATAATGAAACACAGCATTATCTATAAGCATCTACTCCCATTTTGGCTGTTGGGACCCTAAATTCTGTGGCTCAAATAGATTAAAGGATTATCTGACTTATCAAAAGCTTTTTTTGTCCTCTTCATGTGTTCTGTAGAACCATAAATGGGTGTTTCTTCAGCTATGGCCAAAACAGTCTCACTATTTGATTTACTTTGTCCACCAAGTTCAACAGTGTACGTACACTACCATATCATGATTTTAATGTTTTTGAACCACGAGGGCTGCATTTATTTGATAAAAAAAAAATATGTATTGATGTATTGTATTTAATGGAATTCTGATGTGATTGAAATGACGGTGGTGAATAATTACATTTAAAACATTTTTGGAATAAATAGCATGCTCTTTTCTCGCTAAGGCTAATTTAATAGCTGTCACTTTATGTATTATGCACAAAAGTTTTTCAGTTGTAGTGTGATCTTCATTGAACAAAAATAAAAAGCTGAAATCTGTTAACAAAGAAAGGTTATATGTTAATATAAAACAATTTTTAAAAAAACTTGAAGTTGAAGAAACACCCATTTTTAGCCATATATGTGTACTGTTTTTGCTTTTTCTGATACATTTATATCCATAAAGACAATTAAGCCATAATATCTTGTTTTCTTAAAGGTGCAGTAAGTGATTTCTGAGAAACACTGTTGATTTTGAAATCAACCCAAACAAACACACCCCTCCCTTCATTGCTCCGCCCCAAAATGCACAAACACGCAATCCAAGAGTGGATGTCTCTTTATTATGGCTGAAGCAAAGCAAAGTAATGCTTCACAAAAAAATGAAGTAAAGAGGATGAACGAAAAATAAACGCACACATATATATATATATATATATATCGCACACATATAGTCACTAACAGCATAGTCTCAGCCTCAGACGTCACGCCCACGGAACGTTGGCTAAACGTCTGATGCATATGGTACACTTAACTGGAAACACTTCAGGAATGTCGAAGTCGTCATCTGATTGGTTGAATTTTATCGGATTTCCGGGGGGCGCGAGTGTCGCGTTTATTTTCGGTCCGCCGGGAAACAAAGCGCAGACGTGTGATTGCGGAAGAAAAACTGTTGTGTTTACATGAGTGACAATGAGCATTTATCAAGATCAGCTAAACGTACAATTCTCAAAAGTATGCGAGGTTCACGGGAAAGACTCTTGAAGTTTTCTTCTCCTTCTTTGATTTTCTATGCTGACTGACTTGTTGCACGCAGGTCTGTTGTTGTGGGGACATTTCCACGCACCGAAACGTGACGCTGAACGAAACGAACTGTAATTGGTTGTTTTACATGTCGGTCAAACAGCCTTATGGGCGGGCCTTGGCCAAAGAAAGCTACTATGAATTCCAGACCTTCAGCCGTCAGTCTGAAGGTCTGGCTACGCGAGACTACTAACAGCATAACAACCTAACCTCGGCATCCGTTTTCAGGCCTTCCCGCTTTGGTCTCTCCAGTGCTGGAAAGCTTTTCTAATATTAATGCGGGTCCTAAAGGTCTTGCCTAATCACAACCCTTCTTTTTCCAGTGATATTCCTCTGAGCTTTTCTCTTGTGTAATGTCTTTCAGCCATCTCTCTTTCCAAAGGTTTCCCTCTATTCAATCTTGCTCACTCTCTCCTCTCCCATCATGAGTGGACACGCCCTCTACTGCTGATTGGCCACAAGTGTGTTGTGCTGCTCTTTCAACAGTGTTTCTCAATGATTGTATTTACAATGCCCTAGTAAGTTATAGTTTGTGGTCAGTCTGTAAAAGTGATTCAGATGTTCGGGTGTGTTTTCTTGTGTATCACTTGGAAACAAGTTAGAATAGCAAAGACAAAGGCCCCACAGATGCTGTCAAAGTGACTGGTTGTTCAAATAAAACGTGGGAAGTGACCTGAAGCATGTCGTCCCAGGTCTGTTTATAGAGGAGGACATTCAGTGACCCCTCGCAATCTCTCGGATGGACAATAAACTGTGATTCCCCTGCAGATAATACATTTCTATTTTGAATGGCAACATTCATTCCTCGCTGTCGCTTTGATAATATGAGGCATCGATCAAACACTGACAAGCAGTGGACAGGTTCACCTTATCTGACTAGACCAAAAGAATCTGTTGTATTTCAGAGATCCATGTTTTGAGTCACATGACAAGCTATAGTTGCATAAACATTCAATCATAATCATTAATATCATCTGTGGGTATTCAGGTTTTTTTATTTATAGATGGCTGACTCATAAATCTTTAAGCATCAAACAGCCTGGATAGTCCAAAATAGAAATCCATTTTCAGATAAAACCAGAATGTGTGTGTCAAGCAGGTTGTGAATTATATAATCTGAGGGATTGCTTATGCCTTTGTGCCTTTTTTCACTACGTGTTCCAGATGCCAGACGGAGAAAAGGTCTTAGACTAGGAATTTGAGAAAATTCCTCCCATGCCCTGGGAAAACCAAACAGTCCTAACCACTTGGACAGAAACCAAAAGCCTCCTGGCCTATGAACGTCCCTCGAAAAAAATGTGTGTGTGTGTGTGTGTGTTTTTGTGCAGTTGTCTGTAATGCCCTATAGGGAAAGCACATATTTGCATTGGTTTCACCTTAAAATGATTTGTTTGCACTGGGTTGTTAGGTTTAACCAGTTTCGCTTTTGACATGACTGTGCCTCCATTACATACACAGATTTTCTTTCTTTATTTATACATATAGGCTTAGATTGTTTGCACGTTTAATGCTTGAGATTGAGGCTGACAATGTTTAAAAAAAAAAATCTAGAACAATCTTTGATAGGTTTGTCAAAAACACAGCGTCAACATCTAAGTTTAGATTCAGATTGACAGCCCTCTGGTCAGTGGCGTGTAGCATTAGTCTGAGTGACTGAACAGCAGGGGAGACATCAAGAGAAGGGACACATACATTTGATCAGGAGGATATCATAAAACAATTGTAAATGTTCTGTATTTTTACTTTTATGATACTTTTTTATTATTTCATTATGTGTTCATTCGTTCTTTATTTATTTATCCATCTATACATCCATCTCCCCATCAATCTATCCCCATCCATCCATATCCATCCATCCATATTCATCCATCCATATTCATCCATCTATCCCCATCCATATCCATCCATCCATATTCATCCATCTATCCCAATCAATATCCATCCATCTATCCCCATCCATATCCATCCATCCATATCCATCCATCTATCCCCATCCATATCCATCCATCCATATCCATCCATCTATCCCCATCCATATCCATCCATCCATATCCATCCATCTATCCCCATCCATATCCATCCATCTATCCCCATCCATATCAATCCATCTATCCCCATCCATATCCATCCATCCATCCCCATCCATATCCATCCATCCATCCGTCCATCTCCATCCATATCCATCCATCCATCTCCCCATCCATATCCATCCATCCATATTCATCCATCTATCCCAATCAATATCCATCCATCCATCCATCTCCCCATCCATATCCATCCATCTATCCCCATCCATATCAATCCATCTATCCCCATCCATATCCATCCATCCATCCCCATCCATATCCATCCATCCATCCGTCCATCTCCATCCATATCCATCCATCCATCTCCCCATCCATATCCATCCATCCATCTCCCCATCCATATCCATCCATCCATATTCATCCATCTATCCCAATCAATATCCATCCATCTATCCCCATCCATATCCATCCATCTATCCCCATCCATATCCATCCATCCATATCCATCCATCTATCCCCATCCATATCCATCCATCTATCCCCATCCATATCAATCCATCTATCCCCATCCATATCCATCCATCCGTCCATCTCCATCCATATCCATCCATCTATCCCCATCCATATCCATCCATCCATCCCCATCCATATCCATCCATCCGTCCATCTCCATCCATATCCATCCATCTATCCCCATCCATATCCATCCATCCATCCCCATCCATATCCATCCATCCATCCGTCCATCTCCATCCATATCCATCCATCTATCCCCATCCATATCCATCCATCCATCCCCATCCATATCCATCCATCCGTCCATCTCCATCCATATCCATCCATCTATCCCCATCCATATCCATCCATCCATCCCCATCCATATCCATCCATCCATCCGTCCATCTCCATCCATATCCATCCATCCATCTCCCCATCCATATCCATCCATCCATCTCCCCATCCATATCCATCCATCCATATTCATCCATCTATCCCAATCAATATCAATCCATCTATCCCCATCCATATCCATCCATCCATCCCCATCCATATCCATCCATCCATCCGTCCATCTCCCCATCCATATCCATCCATCCATCTCCCCATCCATATCCGTCCATCAAATTAATATGAATATCATCAAAATTGACAATGTCCATGTACCCAAATTCATGCTACACCTGTTTCCCCTACAACACTCTTGCCTAGTTTCTCTGGCACATCTTTTACAATTTTTTCTCAAATTGACTCGGAGTTGCTTAGGTATGACGAATGAAAGCCACCATTTGCACGCTTGATCCCCACACAATAAGCTTATTTAAATCTTGTTTTAACTCTTTGTGTCCGGCGGTTCTCACCTTTCTGGCCAAAACACTAGAACGAGTTGTGGCTTTGCAGCTACACAATCATCTTATTGTTAATAATCTTTTCGAGCCCCTTCAGTCTGGTTTTCGTAAACTCCATAGTACAGAGACAGAAATCCTTATGCTCACATACAAGCCACTGCATGGTCTGACCCCTCAGTATCTGTCTGCCCTTTTAACTGTATATATTCCTAAGCGTCATTTGCGCTCCTCTCTCAAGCTGGTCTTTTGGCTGTTCCACAGACACGTTTGCGATCTGTAGGGGACAGGGCTTTCTCGTCCTATGCTCCTCCTACACTCTGGAACTGTGGATGCACAAAATCTAAGGATTTTTAAAGCCAACCTAAAAACTCACTTTTTTTGGTTAGCTTTTTCCTAATGGTGTTAATTATTTTGTATTCCAATGTGTTCTTTTGTTTTTTGTATGCTTAGTATTTCTATCTGTGTATTTTTACTTTTTTATTATTATTTATATTTATATTATTTGTATTGTGTAAAGTTCCTTGAGAAGCTGCTTTAAAGGCACTATATAAAATAAAGTTTATTATTATTATTAATAATATAAAAATAAGTTGGACATTATTCAAAATTGCACCTTTATGTTCCTTGTTGGTATGCTAGTTTATACATCAGTCGGATTTCTATGTAGATTTACAATGCATGTGCTCCCATCAGTGCTACTTAAAGTAATAGTGTCTATCTTTGTTAATATATATATATATATATATATAATCAAGTTTATCAGACACACTGGCCATCTGCTGCTATCCTGCTGTTTGCCTTTGAAACTGCTTGACCTGAATTTCTTACTGTTAGTTTTCTTCTGTTAATAGACTGACTGACTCTCCTTTACTATTTAACATCAGTCAATAGCTCTAAAAATATATAATAATGGTGGTCACTTTCATCCCTGTTGTTCATTGGTTGAACTGCAGCAATTTTGATTTCCCCTACAGAAAATGAAAGTCTTGCACACTCACATTCTGAAACGGGGAACAGAAAGTGAAAATTTGAGTCTCACTACATGAAGTCCCTGAACTGACTTTATGTTGGTGTAATTCTTGCGTTCCTTTGGTGCAAAAATGTCTTGTCCAATTGCTTCAGTGTCACTGTGGATGTTTTTCTCAGTCTGTCAGCAGACTCTAAAGGGCACAAGGAAAAATGAACAGGAAAGCACTCATTCACTTGCTCTTGTTTGCTTTCCATTTTTGACTACCTCGAAAACATTCTTGTATAGGTCAGACACTTTGTCACCGGAGGGTTATATTTCTAGGCAACAGTTTGATTCCACACAATTCAGACTATTGTTTTTGAATTAAGGTAGAACACATTAATGAGAAATTGAACAGGCGTTCCTAATAATCCTTTAGGTGAGTGTATAATAACAATCTGTTTGTTAGGGTTGCACCGATATTAAAATCCTGGCCAATATCAATAAGATGATGATTTTGTTCATGTTGTGGTCGATAACCGTTTAATGGTACATATTAAAAATAAAATACTTTTTTGTCTAAATAAATAAATGTAAGAAATTAATAAATGTAAAATTTAAATGCTACAAGAGAATTTAGGCATCACAGAATTATGAAAAATGTATTTTGACTTTCATTTTGAGATTTACTAAAGGTTACATTTAACAGTGTAATTAAATTATTTGTGTTTTTAAAAAGCTAGATCATGGCAAAGATTAATAAAATATGATACATACAACTTTCTAATATCAACTGATAATGTTATGGTACCCCTATATATCATGCAGACTTTGTTTCTGTGCTGAAATCAAATCAGATATTGCTTTAATTCAAAATATATCACATATACAAGTTGTTGTCGCGGGTAAAAAAAAAATCAGTGGGTTGGTTTCCACCCCCATACGTATGATTTTGGCGTTCTAACACCCCTAGACATACAAATTCAGTGGAGAATTGGCCCGCCCGATGGAGAAAAACACTTTTGACTGGCCATTGGACTACTTTTGTTGCACAGACCTGGCAGTAGAATCTAGCATCACAAAATTATGGTGGCAAAAAAGTTTTATATTACTAACCCAGAGTAAAGCAGGAACCGTATGAAACCTGCAACCAGGGAATATATAGATCTTGGGTTAACAACTTTACAGCTGTTTCTAACATGGTTAGCAATATCATCAGTGTGAGAAACCTGTTTTTTTCTCACTCTTTCTGTGAGAACGGCCTTAATTCTCTTCTTTGTTTTCTTTGCACTTCGCACATTTATCTTTTCTGTCTCACGCTGAATATCAAAGATTGAATTGATAACCGCTGAAGAACTGCTGGGATGTGTGTTGTGTGTGCGCGGTCTGTTGTGTGATGTACAAAAAAACTGCTTGTGTTCAAATCTTTATAAAATTGAGCAATTGTTTTGGATATTGACTAAGAATATTGAAAATGATGTATGTTATCAATCAATCACCATAAATGCAATAGTGTTAGCTATATATATCTTATAGTGCGATACTGTCACATAACACTGTCCCGTAAGATAATTTAACACACTGTAGTGTTTTTGCAGACATTTTACACCTCATTAAACTCTTCTAACTCCCACTGCTATATGTTTTCAAAGGTATTTAAGTGAATCATGGACCTTACCCAGCATGCCATTGTAATACCTGCTCTTTGCTTTAATGAAGATTTAAGTCGTAAATGTAAAAATGCTTACCAAAGAATTTATACTATGCAGTAAATTGGACTTAATTACCTGCACATTGACGATTAGAGGACAGGATGTAGGAAGTAGCCCATTCCTCCAGTGACTAAAGGCCCAGATTTGTGTTCATGGAAGTCAGGTTTTTATTAACCCTATATATATTACATGTCCCCATGAGAAATAAAAATAAAAAGACACTCAGAACAAGAGACAGTTTGGGAGATTCAGCAGAAAGAGATGGACAGATAAAGAAGAGTGATTGACACCCCTTTTTTTACCTTTAAACCATCAGATTATCTCCACTTAGATAGATTGTGCCAAATTCTTATGAGGTCTTTTTTTCTCTCTTATCACAACCATCTAACCTTATTGAGATCAATATTATTTTTGTTTCCCAAGAAGTGATGTTTATCAATCACAAGAAACCTTTAACTGTAACTTTTAACCTTTAACCTTTAACTTTAACTTTAACTTTAACTTTAACTTTAACTCTTCGTGTAGAGGAACTGCATTCTGAAGCAGTTGGTGGAAAGTTTTTCTCTTCTCACTATGGTAGGGTCCTCAGACCAAGCTAACTTTCGCAATTCTTTAAAGGTGATTGCAAGATTTCTGCTGCCTTTTTGAGGTTTCCTGTGAGGGTAGACAGTGCTGATCCGTTGCTAAGAGCAATCAGCATACATAGATGCAAACATACACACGCAGTCTCTTAGGCAACACACTGTAAAAACACTGCAGTGCTTTCTACTGGGCAGCACAACAGCTGGGATGGAAACTGTGCAGCGGTTTCTTGTGAATCAAACCTTCATACTGGTTTGATTGGGGGGGGGGGGGGGGGGGGGGTGGGGGGGTGGGGGGGGGCCAGACGAGACGAGACGAGACGAGACCAAAGTGGAGAAGTTTGGCCATAATGCACAGCGCCACGTTGGCGAAAACCAAACACATATCGGCACAAACACCTCATACCAGCGGTCAAGCACTGGGGTGGAAGGCGGATGATTTGGGCTCATGTTGCAGCCAAAGAACCTGGGCATCTTGTGTCTTGAGGCAACCATGAACTCCTCTGTATACAAAAGTATTATAGTCTTATATATATATATATACACACACGTTTACACCAAAGCTGCATTTATTTGATCAAAAATTCTGTAAGAAACTAATTTAACACTGATTTAATTTAATTAAAAAATTGAAAGAAGATATAATTTATTCGTGTGGTTGTGTGTGTTTTACTTTAATAAAATGTATACATAAATGTGTCCACGGTTGGGTTCTTAAAGCTGTCAGTAAGCAATCATTTCTATCGAAGCTGATGGAAAACATTTCACAACAACCTGTTCCTGTTTGAAAACTTGAAGATATTTTGTAAATCTAGAACAGTCCTTGTGGTTGCGGTTTTCAGTGGGACTCGCGGTTTGCAGTGTGTATGTGCGAGTACGCTCACCTAGATGACTAGAAGCTCAGGAAACCGTCCTCGCAAACAAGCATTCATACACACATTTAAACTCTTGCTTTGATCCGAGGCGTTGTAATGTAGGGACTGGTGAAAGTGACTCATTTTTTCCAGAAAGACTCATTAATTGGTTGCTGGAGGATAGTGAGCCACATCTTCGGTCTGGCTCGGTGTGGTGTGAAGCCTCTTCCTCGGGCAACTGACCTGAATGTGGCTTTTCAGCTCCGTCCATCTGACGCTGAAATGCAGAGGAAGTGAATCAGACATGACGTGTGTTTGTATGTGGGTTTGATTGTGGGTTTAGGGTGTGGGGCTCTTTCAGGGTGCATAACCATTTACATTTTGATGTGTGATCTGTAATGTTTTCCAGTGAAGAGGCTGAACATGTTCTCGGTATCAGACACATTAAGCATCACTTGACGATTCCAGCTCACTGATCAAAGGTTACAAGGTGATGAGTGTAGTTTTCAGTGGTGTGAAAGGGTTGGTTTTGGGTTGTTTGTTCAATATAAATTCATGTGGTATATATAAATAAAATCCATTATAAATCTGTTATATTTTTTAATTGTTATAACATCAAGAATTTATTTGTATTTATTTTTTAATAATATTTAATATTTAATAATATTTAGTCAAATTATTTTCTAGTTTGTATGGAAGCTTGTTTCCGCCACAGAATAAAACATTTTAAAAGATAACTGCGACCTTTTATCTCACAATTGCGAGTTTACATCTCGCAATTCTGACTTTATTTCTGCGAGATCAACTCAGAATTGTGTTATAAAGTCAGAATTGCGTGATATAAAGTCGCAATTGCATTATAAAGTCAAAATTGTAAGATTTAAACATTTTAAATGTAATTTTTTTTTTCAAGTTTATTTCTCGCAATTGCGACTTTATAACTCGCGATTTCTATTTTTTTATCACGCAATTGGGAGAAAAAAAGGCAGAATTGTGAGATAAAAAGTCGCAATTACCTTTTTGATTGTTTTATTTTATTGAATAGGGCTGTGTAAAAAAAAAAAATTATGAATTTGACATTGTTACCAAAAAAATGTAATTCACAATTTAAGCCCTCCGTTTCTCCTGTCCTTTGTCTTGCATTGATGTTGATATTGTAAGCTAGTGTGTCACAGTCTCTTCCCATGTTCATTAAAATTCTCATTTCCTCTCATCTTTTGGATTTTATACACAGCAAGTGTGACAATTACCTTATCCTATTTATTCATAAATGAATCACTGTCAAGACAGATCGTAAAACAACTCTTTTATATTAAAAAAATCTGTACACTTATATACAAAAAGTCACTGATTTGAAAAGTTAGTAATAAAATGAACAACAAAGTGATGCATTACAAAGAAAAAGTGGCTTTTTTATTATTTTGCATTTACACTCCAAGACTTCATCATTTGACAAACAGGATCAGATTGTTTTGTTCCGTCCATCGCTCACTGTCCATTCCCTATTTATCACTGTCAGTCGGATTCAATCGCGCATTTAAATACGATTGCCAATCCAGAAACTTTGCAATGTGTGCTAAGATGACACAAGCATGTAACAGGCTGACCATTTGTGTTTTTCAGCTCTCTTTAGCTTTTCAGCCAGCTGTACCCCATTGACTCTGAGGTGTCATATAATACAACTGAATTTGAGCGTCAGTCCTGCTACCCTGTCGAATCACAGTTCTGCTTTGTGCGTAACACATTTGGCACATTCATCTAGGGGTGTAACGATCCCCTCATGTCACGATTCGATACATATCACGATACTGATCTCACGATACGATATTATTGCGATACTCCAAGACATATGGTAAAAGGTTAACAAAAAATGTACAGTTGATTAAAATGCTAAATTTGATATTACATTGTGGGTTTAAATGAATAGGCTTGGACTTGGTGCTTGTAACCCAAGGACAATGGTGACACCAGAATAACAATATTCATGATTCTGAGTTATTGTAGATAAATATGCTTGCACGCTTTCACTGACTAGATATATTTCAAATAATGTCGGCCACTTTTTACAGGTAACGTCAGACATTTGGCATTATCAGGACCCACAAATATTCCCCCATTGCATTATTATACATTATAATCAACATTATATATAGTAGTTCAATGTAGTACTGACACTAAAACTCTGAAAACTTGAATTTTTTCTCACACGGTAATTTTTATTTTGGGGGGACTATCCACGATAAATATTGTCACTATCCACGATACGTATTGTTGCATTTTTGTATTGCGATATATTGTGGCACGATATATTGTTACACCCCTAACTCTTTTTCTTTGCTGAATAATTGTGGTGGGAACATGTTCAGAGGGGAAGACCAATTTTTGGGATAGCACAGGCACACATTGCTTAATGAAACAATATTGTGTGTGTTTTAATAAGAGAATGGCAGAGGATGGGGAAAGCTGATGAGAGTGCCTGGATAAAGGCTTCATAATCTCAGAAGCTGCGTGTGACCCACAGGGCTATTTCCGGGCCGCTGTCACACTTTTTTGACAGCATATTAATAGGGATTTGTGCCCCAGATGTCTGCCAGCACAGCATCGTCTGTCCGTAGCTCTGTCACTCCATTCTGCCATTCTTGCTTTGTATGCAAACCTGTCAGGAACGGGTGAATTACTCTGGCTATGTGCAATTTAGTTCTCATTCTTCACATGGAATATTTGTTCAGGCAGCTTGAGCTGATAGTTTGGGAAGGTTTTGTTTAAATGATTCTCCTTATTATATTGTATTTTATGTATTACTAAATATTCAGTCTTCATTAAACTTCTTTTTAATACGTTATCATGAAGTAATCTTGGAACATTTAAAAAATCCTCAAATAACAGCATATAAGCGTTTCATTGGCATCAAGGAATTGACTTGTGACCCTGCATGTTTGAATGTTATTTTGAAATGTGAGAAAAACAGAGGGAAAAAATGTAACTTCACACTGTAGAAACTGCAACATTCCTCATTTTTTCCCCCTTCATGTAGTTCTGATGGCAGTTTAGAACATTTGTGTTTAGATGAGTTGAGAGCGCCACCTTGTGGCTGGAAAAACAATGAACCTTTTCCTGCGATTTTAATAGTGGATTTTATAGTATGAACTTTATTAGATAATTTACTATTAATAATTTTTTAGATTGATGATTAAATATTTACATTTATATATTTTTTATATTTTAAATTATTTTGTTAAATTATTTTGTTTACAATATACAATTGTTTACAATATATTTTTATATCATATTTATTTTATGTACTGTTAATTGTAAATAATTATAATTATAAACACATATGAGCATTGTTGGAACTTACTTTATGACTGTTAATGAGCATCAATTTATGCATATTCAATTTACTATTTTATGTTTCCGAAATAAGATTCCTGATCGTTCTGTATTTCAGGTATACTCTTTTCCACACTAGTGTTTGGACCTGCGTGTGGTTTCATCCTGGGATCTGTCTGTACCAACTTTTATGTGGATGTTTTGCTCATCGACACAAGTGAGTTTCAGGTCATTCTCTGTTTATCCAAATACAACACAAACACTCAGTTTAGAACAATAGAAAACTGCTGCAAAGCATTTTGTTTTCTTACCAACAAGGCTCTTGAATCTTTTTAATAACTGTAACTGTCATGATCAATAATCAACTGAATTAGTGGATCAACTGAAAAAGATACTTTCAGTCTACTTTTTATGTACTTCTTAGAAATATAATTAAAATTACACTTAACTTGTACTGACAGAAAAGTCTATTTGGACAATAATTGCACTCAATCTTTTGATTGAAATATACTTAAAAGTATAACTGTGAATTCTGAGTATTGAGTAGCCTATTAAATACTTTTTCATATAGTTTTACATACTGTCTTAGTGTCTTATAAACTTTCTCTTTTTTTTTTTAAATATTGATTTATAAAGACACCGGATATGTTCTTAATTCTGAGTATATTCATTTTTGTATAGTCCACTTGTAGTGTACATAGGAATTTAATTCAAATATACTACAATTAAAGGTATATTTCAAGGATACAAATTAAAACCTAAATAGAAACATTGTAGATACTGTAAGTGCAAAAATAGTAAGGTATAATATAAAAAAGTATGATATTAAGTTCACTTAAAGAAAACTTACCAGTATACTTGCAGTATAAAACTATTAAACTAGTAGTTTACTGAGAGTATACTTCAAAGTGTACTTTCCAAAAAATGTGCTAGAAGTATTGTTACGACGCTAGAGGGGAAAAGGAAAGAGTCTCACTACCAGAGAGATATCAAAATTAATTACGTTTATTTTTTTTACTTTTTTTTATTTTTACCTTTATTTAACCAGGATAGTCTCTCTGAGATTAAAAATCTCTTTCACAGGAGTGTCCTGGCCAAGAATGGACAGCAGTTACAGTCACAAAATTACAAATCAACAACAAATATAAAATTACAACACTTAAAAACAGTTGCACATCATTGAGTCTTCTTCCAGTGACCGAATAATAGTTTTGAAATTTCCAAAAGGGTTTAGCGTCAGGGGCAGACAAGGCCAAAATAACAAACAAAAACAATCTTTTGTTTAACCTCTACAATTCCTAAAACAAAAGAAAACAAAATACAATTTAAACTTACCTACCTCCCTAAACCAAAAAAATGTGAAAAGATAGATATATGGAATAAAATGGCGTCAAACCCCCTACCTCCCTTAATTTGGCAAAAAAATATAATAAAATATTTACAGGAGATAAACGTACAAGTCTGTAGCAGCAAACAATGCAAAACAGAATCCAAAATGGTAGTCAAACAGGCGTGGGTCAGTTAACAAGGAAAAACAGAGGTTCGAAATCACATCACTAAAAAGTGGGCCAATTTAGTCCCAAATATTGAAATAGGACACTTACAAGTATACTACTAGTACATTGATATTAGTATACTAAAAATATACTTAATCAACTGAACCTGAAGTATACTTCTCTATTGTAAGGGATTCAGCTACACCCGACCCATTGCATCAAATGTAGCCATGAAATGCGGGGGAGACAAAAAAAAAGAAAATTTGTAGCAGAATAAGACATACTGAATAGCTCAACGGCTCAGTCTTGATTGTCAGATGTCTGTGAATTGCATCATGTACTGTATTTTGTTTTGCAGTTTTAGAAGTGGGTTTTCACAAATGGCTACATATGTGAGAGAATTTTCATTCCTCTACATATTATGTATTTATTTACCATCATGTATTTGCTTTTCTCAGCTGTGCTGAACATCACTCCAGATGACCCCCGCTGGATCGGTGCATGGTGGGGCGGCTTTCTCCTCTGCGGTGCCTTACTCTTCTTCTCGTCCATCTTCATGTTTGGTTTCCCCCAGTCGCTGCCCTGCAAGGAGGTGGAGGGAGTTCTTGAGACTGAACAGGCCATGCTACCCTCATCTTTATCCCAGGATTATGAGAAATCCAAGGCCAGCAATGGAGTCGTGCAGAACCACCAGCCCAACAGCCTGTCCTGCTGCCAACAGCTCCGAGGTCTCAGTGCCAGTAACTCACTATACACAGTTAAACAACCAAGTTCACCATGTGATGTTCTATGCACTCATATTGAGACTAGTCTGCTTTGTCTGAGTAAGGTTACACTTGTCTTTAAAGGATAAGAAGAAATGCTTGAGACGAACACTGATGGTGGTCTTTTTCTTGAATAGCATGCATATGTTAAATTGAAGGCTTGGTCTGCTTAGATCCGTTTAACTGTACCGGACATGTTCCTCTATTTAAAAGTCTAACTGCACTTAATGGTACACTGAGGAGGCAATTAGAGAATTAAAGTTAAGTCTTACTTATTAGCAGGCCCACACAGAGTCTACGCCCGCAGGAGTTTGCAGAAAACCACAGAATTCGGGAATCAGTTGGATTGTGAAAAAAGTGGCCGTTACATACCAGAATGAGTTTTCTTGAAACAAGAACTAACTATGCGTGAGCTATTAAAGTTTACACTATGTAACTTTTGGTAAAAAAAAAACAAAACTGGTTCAGGTCTGTGTGACCGTGTGGATGAATATGTTTTTTTATCACAACTAAAAGAAAGAGAGAGAGAGAGAGATTATCCTGCTGCTCATAAAACACTCAGTACAAGGCTTAATAGATAAAACCAGTTTAAATGTAAAGGAACTCAAGCTGACTAACTGAAGACGTCACTGTAGCTTTATCCGTTAAAAGATACGGTACTTCCTTGAAAATAAATTCCAGCACTACAACCATAAATGAGCCTTCATAAAAGATAATGCTTTACTATGAACTCTGTTAGGAAGCTACATATGGTAATTTATCTGTTCAATAAAATATCACCTGTTGAGTAATAAAAACGCAATCTTCGCAATCTTCGTTCTCTCCAATCAGTTCTCTTCATCTCTGAAAAGCCAAGCCGATGTTGATTCTGGTTTAATAACGAGCTGTCACATTCTCCTTTTGCCAGCAAACTCTCCTCTGTTCGGCGTTGGTTTAAAACTGGTGACTCCCCAGTTGTAGATTTAGCTGCTCCATGTCAACCTTTCTAGCTCATTGTGACAACTAACCTATCCCACTCCCTCACCAGACATGTGTCAGTAACGGGACAAAATTTCTCTATTTACGGATATGACGAGACACGCAAGGGTGAGCGACTTATGTACACAATATCCCTTGAAAACCAAGTCAAGTCAAGTCATCTTCATCTATATAGCGCTTTTAACAATGGATTGTTTCAAAGCAGCTTTACAGAGATAAACATATAATTTAAGGTAACAAATTGTTTTGGCTTTATAGCGGTTCTTGAATAATGTTATTTCCAGCTAAAGTTAACTTTGATTGATTCACCTCCGTCGAAATGATCAGACTTTAAACGCGAACCTGTGATTAACGCTGACGGCGTTCACATGCTCATTCAGAATTGATTCTATAGTTATGTGCTTTTGAAAATATGTGCGCAAGTTTGTAATTCCATACAAC